>WBNM01038980.1:0-73823 GCA_013399055.1 Ramphastos sulfuratus | reverse complement strand
AGAACAATGTAGAGCTTTATTGCTCTGAGCCCAATACCTGGTATTCTTTATTAGTTCCCACCCCCTTGACTGGTGATGGGTTTGGCACCTGTGAGATAGAGCCAAGCTTCTTTATCGAGCCTTTTAAGTTGCCACCCCCCAGATGGAGACAAATTTAGGTTACAGTGCTTGATCTTTGCCAGCGCCAAGAGGTATGCTTCGCTCCCCACCTGCATTCCATACATCAGCATTATTGCCGTTTTCAATGTGTGTGGAGGCATTTGGTTTACTTCACCTTCTGGAAACCCGTGAGCAATTAATTTCTGCACACAGTATTCCCTTGGTGGGTGAAACCAACTATAGTGCTTGTCAAATTCCTTGCGTAAGTTGCCCTCATAACAACTGCGATCTCGATCGTGGATCCCTCTGGTGCGTCGCTTCGTCCGGTCCTGCTGATTTCCGGACTCAGAAGCGGCTGGGGACACATCTCTGAAGCACACTTTCTTTCAGGCATGTGATGTTGCCTCAGGCCTTCCCTGTGCTGCCCCTCGCGCGTGCTCTCAGCTGAAGCTGCAGATTTAGCAGCTTTTTGCCGTTTAAAGTTTGCGGCTTTTCCCCAGGATTTCCCAGGATTTTCAAAACATAATAGCAGGTCCTTTGTAGCATTATTACCTCGGGATCGTTGCGATCCCTACCTGCCCGCAGCTGGGGTTTGCAGCGCGGTGAAGGTTTGTCTCTGGACGGATTCACGGTGTCGCTGTCCCGGGCGGTGCGTCTGCCACACAGCTGCCCAAATGAAACACAGAACTACACTAAACCAGGTACTCCCTCCCTGTAGAGCTTTCATCCACTGATGTTGGTGATAGGTCCATCTTCTACACAAACTGGAAGCGATATTAACAACAGATAAGATTTCTTAGAAGTACAGAGGCTTGAAAAATATGGCTTTAAACATTTTTTTATGAAAAAGAAGCTTCTTGCTGGGGTCTTCTCTTCTTGTGCACTTGCTCCAATCCCTTTTCAACTGAGAAATCACGAGGACCAGTACATCCCATACTGTTATCCCTATGTACCAATCATTAGTTTCTTCAAAGTTTCACAACAGAAAGAGTTGAAGGATTGCGAATGAGCTGCCTAAAGTCAGGGTGGAATTTGACTGTGAATCTCCACCTGATTGTCCATTCAAGGAACCCAGCCTAAAGACTAAATGGGTAATTTGCAGGTTTGAATGATTAGATGTCATCTGACAGCTTTTTAGCTTTCCATGATGCATCTGTGTTAGACAAGTGTGGTAACGCAAGTTAGATAACTTAAGCTAAATCTCTCAAGGTAGAACTCTAGTGAAAAGGAGTTTTTCCAAAATCCTTTTATTTTTCTCCTTTTTATTTTCCCCAAATAAACAAGTCAACACTGAAACTCTGTGGCCTTTATCTTGATTTGATATTTTCAGAAATTACCTTGCCCTCACTAGGCAAGAGTTGTGGAATGCCAGGGGTGAGACAAAGCAATAATTGCCATGCTATAAAGAAAGAGTTTTAAAAGTCAGCTTTTGCTAAGTATTACAAAACAGTCCTTCCTATTACTAGGGCTGTATCTTCAAAATGGTAATCACCACCTGGCATGCTCCATCAACACTTACAAAACCAACAAAATGAGGCTGCACTTTCCATTTCAGCAGCACAACAGTAGGAAAGGAATGCATCCATGTGCTAATGTAGGCAGACACATGGAAAGAGAAAGACATGAAGTAGCTTAGAGGGCATTATATAATAATTGCTGGCGAGCACTGGCTTTTTAACAGCAATGGCTTTAGAAACTGGGCAGCAGCCCATCAGCCTGCAGGTGCTGAGTGGAGAATAAATTGCTTATCTGTCCCTGCTGCTCATTCTCAGGAGAGATGCTATGTCATGTCATTCAAGTTGCTGATCTCTTCAGACAGGTTTTTCCAATGACAGTGTATTAGTGCCAAAAGTGTTGGTTTACTAATAAGGAAACATGGCTACTCTGGATTGATATTTCTATATGCTGAGTGCATAGCATTACCCTTGGGTAGTCACAAGTAGGAGCCATTTTCTAATTAATTAATCCACACAACTCCTCTTTCAGCTACATCTGTATACATCAGTACTGACATCAAATTGTCTGTTAACTTCATCAGAAGTATTTCCTTTCCCAGAATTTCCCAGGGGCTGCTTCCCTAAATAAAAGTGGCAGGCGGATGTAAAGTGAGTATCAACTGACTTCCCCTGTTCAGCATATCTCCAGTGCAGTCAGCAGTTCAAAATGGTTATTAAAAGGTCAGAGATTCTTCCAATTGACAAGGCACCAAGTCCAGGTGACACTCATCAAGAAGTGCTAATGGAAATGGAGACAAAAATTGGAAAACCTGTAGGAGACATTTTGACAAGCTCAGCTGAGTGAAGATCCCTGATGGCAGACAAAGGAATAACATAAACCAGTATTTCAAAAGGACCTAAAACCAAACAGAAAAACATACAGACGTAAATACAAACATTTACAGATCAGTATTCAGGATCATGTTGAGAATTATGTTCAAGATTCAGGACTTTAAAGAGACAGACTTCTTCAATTTGATACTGCAAGCAAATGATACAGATTCAAGAAAATATGTCTCTCTTCTTTCACCATCTCCCTACTCCTTACAACTATGCCTTTGTTTCTTTAGTGGGAGAAAAACCCTTCTAAAGGGACCACCTTTAATGAAAAGGGGCTGAAAGGGAATTCTGACAGCATCACACATCAGGCATTGATGTTTTTCCTTATATATTATTGTATCCAGAAAATCCTCCAAGTACTCAACCAGAGAAAATTCCCTGACTTAAAATCAATACTAAAGTCCTTTATCCTGCCAGTAATTGTTGTTTGCATGCAAAGCTGCTGCATATGCCTTCACTTGGAGAAAAACTAATAAGAGTTTCCTCGTATCGGCAGAAAAAACATAGAACTCAGATGTCTGCTCTTAGCACTTTTGTGCAACGGTGGATTGGGACGAGGTAGTAATGGCCACAGATCTTCCATCATAACCTGGAGAGCCGTGAAAGTCATGCAAAGCAGTGCTTTCAGTTTCTTCAGTAAGCTGCAAATCTCTAGATCACAGCTGCCTGCATAAATTGTGTCAACTCCCTGACACACGATTTCTTATGTATGTGCCCGATATATGTAGTTCCTGAGAGGATGCACTGTTATCTGAGGGGGAACACTGAGGTGTCAGAACTAGAGTGCAGAATGGAAATCATTCCAAATACCTATTCAAAGACAAGTTCTTCTGACAAAACTAATCAAATTGAAACAAAGAGATTAAAAACGTACAGCTTCTCTGACCTGCTTGGGCTTTAGGATTTTGGGGAAATGGGCCAGGAAGTATAGTAATTTACATAATTCTGTCATACTGAAAGGATCCTGGTATAGGAAGGCCATGCTCATCAAGGTCAACACATGACACTGACTCTTCATCCACCTCATATCTACTTGCTCTTTTTTTGTAGGAATACTATTCCTGCTTGGAAGCATTCAGGCCACCTGACCTATTCCTCCCCCAGCCCCACCATGCTCTTCTTTTGAAATCGACTGACTTCAGTTTAGAGGACAGACAGTGAAAATAAAAAGCACTGAATTCTACAGATCACATGTATTCCAAAACTTCACAGGATGGCTGCACTCTATGTAGAAATTGCAGTCTGTCCTCTATAACATTTTCACCTGAGCTGTAAGGCTTGTTCACTTTGCAGTTGGCCAGATAGATAGTAGGGGGTATTTGATCGCCTCTGTTTGAAAGATCAAATTCTACCTTTTGTTCCCCTGGGACTGCAGGGCCATTTTAAGCTGCATTTTCTAGCCAACCTTTCTGCAGAAGCATGTAATTTCCACAAGGACCTTTAATGCCGGTGTTTTTTAATCCCTTCCAGAAATGCAATGAAAGGGAATTTAGAAGGAAGTGAAACTATCTGGATGAACAAAGGAGAATATCCCAATGTCGAAGCCTGAATTAATTAGTGTGCCTGCATGTGTTGTTTTACTACAGTCCTGACTATTAAAAATGGGCCTCTGTATCACAGTGGTGGAATCAGAGCTTAAGAACCTCATGAGCCCTCTCAAACTCATGGTATCCTCTGTGTTAAATAACTTTGTGCTGATGTGCTCTGGAAATGCAGAGACAATCTCTGCTCTTTGCTCAGCCTGTTTATTGCCAAAAGTAGGTTGGTATGAAAAGTACCTTTTGCCTTTGAATCAAAGGACCTCGGTCTAATGATATGCTTTCTCTCACCACAGAGCTCTGCCCTGCCCTTGCAGGTTTTCTTCATTCTGGAGTACTGTGTACAGTTCTGGAGCCCCCAGCACAGGAAGGACATTGAACTGTTGGAGCAGGTCCAGAAGAGGGCCACAAAGATGCTCAGAGGACTGGAGCAGCTCTCCTATGAGGACAGGCTGACAAAGTTGGGGCTCTTCAGCCTGGAGAAGAGAAGGCTTCAAGAAGACCTTATAGTAGCCTTCCAGTATCTGAAGGGGGCCTACAGAAAGGCTGGGGAGGGATTATTTACAAGGTCTTGCAATGACAGGACAAGGGGCAATGGGTTTAAACTGGCGGAGGGGAGATTTAAACTGGACGTCAGGAGGAAGTTCTTTACAGTGGGGGTGGTGGGACACTGGAACAGGCTGCCCAGGGAGGTTGTGGCTGCTCCCTCCCTGGAGGTGTTCAAGGCCAGGTTGGATGAGGCCTTGAGTGACCTGTACTAGTGGGAGGATGACCCTTGAGGTCCCTTCCAACCTTACCATTCTATGATTCTATGATTCAAATCGGTCCTTAGCACACAAATGGCAGTCTCAGTTCTGCCTCAGCAGCAATTTTATCCATTCTTCACATCTTGCCAGCTCACACCTAGACTTCTCTCAGCTCCCCACCTCCCCCTGTAGTAGGGTGCCCTGCTCTGGGCAGCAATGCTTGCCCCAGGAGAGCATCATGAGTACCATGTCTATTGCCCAGCCAGGTGCTTCCATGGCAGAAGACAGGTCACAGCATGGGTGGACAGGCAGAGAAGGAGACATGGAGCCAAGAAACTCTCAGCTGGCATGCTGATAGTGCTAAACCTTCCTGACAAGTTCACATCCACAGTTGGACTTCTTTTTTTTCTTTTTTTTTTTTTTTTTAATTACTCTTGAATTTCCCATGGCTTGAGTGGTAAGGCATTAATGGCAGTTAATTAATTAATACTCCAAGGAAGCAGAAGTCCTGCCATGCTCTGAACTGCATTTAGATGTGTTGACCCCACTCCAGTCAGACAGCAGAACTGAGCAAGAGCCCAGTGGATTTCACACAGGCTGCTTGTAACAGATAGACACAGCTGAGCTCAGGAAGGCAGCACTTATGTAGGGCTACCAGCAGCTACATAGTGCACATTTCCCTGCATGCGCCAGTTAGATCAACATTCACAACTGTACTTTTGACAATGCTGATTTAAACCTGTGTTAGGCATTTCAGAGACCTGTAAGACCTTTGAAAGAAGAGAAACCGCCATGACCTCCCTAGAAATAATCGTTATCAAAGCTGTGTTAAGGCGGGCACATACACCAACAAATGTATTTAGTAACTACTTCTGTGCCACACACTGTATTCAGAAAACTCTGAGGAATGTGAGTAGCAACACTGAATAACAAATATCAACAGCAGCTCTACAGCAGCTGCTCTTGTTAGCTGTCAGGAAGGTAGAGAGCAGCAGAGGAGCAGTGCCTCACAACAGAATGTGGAGTAATGCCATCCAAAGGGAGCATTGCTCCACCCTGGTACTACAGTGTGGTTTTGAATTGTTATTTGCTGCAGTGACACAATACCACTATGAAGTGGTGCTTCACATAATTAAGTCAAAACTGAGACTACCATGCATATTAATGAGCACCCTAATGAGCATTAATTTTTTATGTCCCTCGTTAACAAGCATTATAAACTATGACAAATTTCTGTTTGACTGAATGCCAAAATTCGGATGAGTGGTGGTTTAAAATTGTAAATCTGAATGCTTCCCCCAGGGAACAGAGCACCACACATAAATACTCTGAAAGCTTGCAACGTCAAAGAGGAAATATATATGCCACAACAGGCTATCTTCCACTGCCCTACTACATGTGTCAGTAGAAGAGTACTTGCATTATTCAAATAGGAGCATTTTAGATTCCAGGAATAAAAAACAAAGTACTCAACTATCAAATGATAAGAATGAATTATTTTGCTCTTACTGAAAGCCATGGACATGTTTTAATATGGAGAACTGTGCATGAACAGAGGTGTGCTCACCCCTTTGGGTTCTGTTTTGCAAACACATGGACTCCTAGTGCAAGTCTGGTAAACACTAAACATGCAGGTTGGTACCTGTTAGCATGAACAAACTAAACGTCTTTAAAAGCTAAACATCTCTAAAAAGGAAAAAGCAGTCTGGCTCACGCAACGCAATGACAAGATCTAGAGGACAACAAACCAGTATGTATATTCCATGTAGATATTGCTCTGCTAATTGTCACAGGAGCTTCCGCAGGCTTCAGCTGCTTGACTTAAGCAATGAGTTGTGTGGCTCCGTCACCCAACAGATCCTCTAAACGCATTCCTGATGCACCTAAGCCACTGTTCCATTTTGTTCATTTACAGATAATCAAAGTAGTTTGGGTAGGTTGTTGTTTTTTTAAATTCCTACCTTGCCTGTGTTCCAATTCTATCACAATCAAACAGTGCTTTGAAGAGATAAACATAACATGCCAAGGGAGACTCATCTGCACTTCTCCTCACTGGTTCAGATGGAACAAACCAGCGGTGTAAGATCTGCATTTGTAATTACGTACAAAGAACATGGCAAGAAAGGAGAGCAAGCTGCACAGACCAGGCAGCCTGCCCTGCTGGGGTTTCACTAAAAGCCTCTGCCAGCTTTCTGCAACACTACACTTCACCCATCTAACCATCAAGGGTGAGATCCCCATCCAAAAGGGAAACAAAATGAGTGCCAGACTGGTACTCATGTCATAACACATGTAACTAAAATTGAACTTTTATAAAAAGGGACTTTTCAAAGGGGTTTTTGGTTTGTTTTTTTTTCTTCAGAGTATTTCAAATTAGCCTCTTTTAAGTAGTTTTCCCCTCTTTATTTCCCCCTCAACATTTTCCTCCAAGCTTCACTAAAACCAGCAGCGGCATTTTGCTTGTCAAAGCCTGGCACCCAATAACAGAACACGTGCATTTTAATGAGGTTTGACCATTACCTTTTTTCCCACAAGTAAGAGACTCAGCGCTGCTGATACATTCCCCCTCCCGCCAAAAAAAGGCTTTCCAAATCCTGCTCTCCGTGAGAAAGCAGCTGGGCTGTCCCTCACAGACTGACCTCACAGTAGCACAATCACAGAGGTGGGGGTCGCTTTGTCCCAAAGCAGACACCCAAAGAGGGCCAGACAAACTGCCCTCCAGAAGGACCTGTTCCTCTCCATGGAGCCCAGGGGGGCTGCACAGGGTGAGGAAAATGAAGGCTGCCAAGGCCGCAGGCCTGCACAGTTTTTACCTCTGTTCTCTGAACAAGCAGATGGAGACATTTTTTAAGCCACATCTACTGACCTGCTCTAAGTTCCCACGCTGAGGTGCTGGCAGCAGGGCTGCAGGACCCTCTGAAGGGAGTTGAGGGACTGCCCCGCACCGGACACAGCCAGTTCTGTCCTCTTCCAGCCGGTTCCAGCTGGTTCCAGCCACCCCGTCACAGGCGAGCCCCTCAGAGAGACTAGCGACACCTAGAGGACAGTGTGTTTGGCAAAGGGCATGATGCTGCCAGGAGGCAAGCAGTGAGGAGCAAAGGGTGAGGAACAGCCCCAGACATGGAGGGGCAGGCAGGAAGAGGGAAAAGGTTTCATG
This sequence comes from Ramphastos sulfuratus, assembly GCA_013399055.1. NCBI lineage: Eukaryota > Metazoa > Chordata > Aves > Piciformes > Ramphastidae > Ramphastos > Ramphastos sulfuratus. Next base: position 65,947 of record WBNM01038980.1, on the reverse strand, counting down.
GAGGGCTCCAGGGCAGCTGGTGCTCTGACAGGAATGGGGGCATGGACGGTCTGGAGCAGCCAGCAAGTGGCTGCACAGGGATACGGTGACCCTTCTGCCCACAACATACCCTGCAAACCCTGTGTTTGCTGCTTGTTTGGTTACAATTGCTGTTATCTGACGCCCCAAAAGAGCCTTTGCCTGCGCGATTACTTAATTTAGTTGATATTCCTTTGGCTATACTTGAATAGATTCACTCTCTCTACTGCTTTCACCACAGTTAATAAATTAGATTTTAAAAACCCCCACTACTATCCTCTTTATGTATCAGCCCATCCCAAATTGCCAGCTGATTTTCTCTGTGATTGCTGACACTCGGCACAGCAGTAATATTTCTGACACTCACACCAAACCAACCTGGATGTTTTCTACCTGCTGAGCATCTTACAGTCCTGTCTCTCCAGCTGGGGAGTTGAAAATAATGTTGGCTTTTTCAAGTGATCCTTCACAAATTTTCATTACTTTTTTTCAGTTCGCTTTCTATTGGTCTGCCTTTGATTTCTACTTTGATGTTGTTTCCAATAATCAGAATAAGAAATCCAGCTTTTTTACTGACATCTTTCAAAACTGTCTTCCAATTCTGACAGTTTCAGCATCCCAAGAGGACAACATAAAAAGACCTTCCATTAATATTTACACTGTAGGATCTCAGTGCAAAGAAAATGGATTAAGTTACAACCAGTGTTCAGGTTAAGAAGTGTATTGGATTTGTGTTGCAAGGTTTTAGTAGCAGAGGGGCTACAGGAGTGACTTCTAATGAGAAGATGGCAGAAGCTTCCTTCATGTCTGATAAAGCCAATGCCAGCTTCAAGATGGACCTGCCCCTGACCAAGGCTGAGCCCATCAGTGACTGTGGTAGCACATCTGTGATAAAGTATTTAAGAAGGAGGTGGGGGGGAGCCCTATACGACTGCAGCTGAGAGGAAGTAGTGAGGCTATGTGAGAGAAGCAGCTCTGCAGGCACCAAGGTCAGTGAAGAAGGAAAGGGAGGAGGTGCTCCAAGTGACAGAGCAGAAATTCCCCTGCAGCCTCTGATGAAGACAGTGAAGAAGGCTGCCCCCCTGCCACCCATGGAGGTTCACAGTGGAACAGATATCCACCTGCAGCCTGAGGAGGATCCTTCACCAGGGCAGGTGGATGCCTGAAGGAGACTGTGACCCTGTGAGAAGGCAGCTCTGAAGAATACTTTTGGCAGAAACTGTGACCTCATGAAAAGCAGCACACACCAGAGTAGGATTCCTGGCAGGACTTTGACCCCACGGAGGGCCCATGCTGGGCCAATTTGTGAAGAACTATAGCTTGTGGGAAGGACACACACTGGAGGAGTTCACAGTGGACTGTCCCCATGGGAAAAACCCCACACTGGAGTAGGGGAAGAGTGTGAGGAGGAAGGAGTGGCAGAGACAATGTGTGATGAACTGACTGCAAGCCCCACTCCACTTCTGCCTGTGCCACTCAGGGGGAATAGGCAGAGAAATTAGGAGTGGAGTTGAGCCTGGGAAGAAGAGAGGGGTGAGGAGAAGGTATTTTGATATTGGAGTTTATTTCTCATTATCCTACTCTGATGTGATTGGTAATAAACTAATATCCCCAAGTTGGGTCTGTTTTTCTGTGTTTATCTCAACCCATGAATCTTTAGTTCTCTTTTCTCTCCTTTGTTCTGCTGAGGAGGGGAGTGATAAAGCAGCTCTGGTGGACAGCTGGCATCCAGCCAGGGTCGACTCACCACAGGATGGTAATTTGTAATTGGAAAATAATAACATCCTTATTCTTCTGTCAAAGTGAATGATAACTGACAGCAGGATTTTCTAAGTATCTTCCACATTATGGAGTATTATGGGGGAGTTAGGCTGGTTTTTTTTGGAGCTGTGGGAAAATTGGTTTTGACTAGATTAAATGGCAAAACCAACACATACAGAGATAAAAGGAAACACTTGGCCCAGAGGAATAATGATGCTTTTTTACTCACTGTACTCCAGCCTGGAATCTGTCCTAAAGAAGCTCACACAGTGGTTATTAACCTAAGCAGCCTGGATAACAGTGAGGAGCACTCCTTTCAGTAATCTTCCTCATGCATTTCTGAAAAGGATGGGGAAAAAAAAATTAGGAATTACGGAAATTCAAACTGACATGGAAAGATGCTTTTAAGTAAGTAACTGATAATGATTTTTTTTTTCTGATTTTTGTGTGTTTTACCCAGTGATTTCATAGAAGCATGGACAGTTTTAGGAAAAATCGTGTGACCCCAGAAGAGTCTCTCCTGTTCAAATGAATGAAAACAGAACTGGTGTACCCAGCAGCAGATGTCTGTTTCATCTGATCAAAGTGTGATTCCCTAACCATAAAAAGTAAGAGAGTGTGTTTGTTGATGGGGGAATCAGGATCCTCCACCAGGAACAAACTTCTTTCAAGATCCAAGGAAATTCTCCAAACCACCATGCAAACATCAAAATATCACTTGTGCAAAAATGGATGTTTTTCTCTTGATTAACAGTTATCTTGATTAACAGACTTGTGCTGTTTGCAAGAGCTCAGATTACCTACACCTTTGTCAACACATGTAGAAATCGAACTCTAAGCGTGCTGACATTCATCGGTTTACACATACTGGGGATCAGGGGCAGCTTGGAGAATAAATTCAAGAAACCAAACCTGCACTTCACACAGGCTCACATCCAGACATGAACAGACACGAAAGCAGACTGGCTGCTAGACCAGGTCTCTGCTTCACACTTCTGCCCTCCAAGAATGCAAAATAGAGAGGCCACCAGGACAGACAATATTTCCTGTCACTCCATACTTCAAAATAAATTGCTGTCTGTCAGAGCATGGGGCATACATTCTGCCCACTGCTGCAGAGAGAAAATGGGCAAACTGACCCATGAGACCCTTCCTCAGGGGAACAGCTCCACAGGATGATGCTAAGAAAGGTGATGTAGGAGCTGCAAAGAAACACAGGGTAATGACAGGGATCACTCATTGCCTCGAGAGATGAAGGCAGCTTGTTCCCCTTTGCAAGCAGCTTCCTGCAGGGGCTAGCAGCAATAGCACAGCTGCAAAGTCATCGTGAGCTGGAAGCATGAGATGCCCTCTTGTCCTTTTCCCCACAGCAAGGAAAAGCAGTGGTCCTCTTCTTCCCTCGCCTTCCCAAAAAGCTCTCAGGTTTGGCATAGCTCAATACCAATGAGCAACAAGGTTACAGACAGCATTGGCACTGCTATGGATCAAAGTCTCTTTTGCTGTCCAGAAATAAAGGTGCATTCCTTTCTCTGAGCACATTCCCATTGAAATCTGCCACCAAGCTCCCAGGACAAGGAGAATGGGATCCATGTCAAAAGCCATTGCCATTCTCAACTCACTGCACTTAAATACATGTTTATGGGCAACAGCAGAGATTTGCTCTCACTGTAGTTACTGGGAAGACACAAATAAACTTTAATGAATACTGCCACAGCCCAGGTCAATAGATAAATGATTCTATTATTTAACATAGCTCTCAGAGTAATTTCTAAAAGTAGAAACCCACATTTTATATCTCCTTATTCACTAACACAAGCTACAGTGAAATTTAGCTTGGCATTGCCTGGGTTTGGTGAGTTACAAGGATAAACTCCATTAAATTTCTGCTGATAAAATGTTATTTGAACTCATTCTATTGTCTCTTTCTGCCTTGGAAGATCTTCAGTTCATTTTTTCCCTTGCTACTCCCTAACTGCACTACAGACTACACAAAATCAAAGCTAGGTAGTAGAATAATTCCTTTATTGAAGAGTTTCCTTTGTTGTCTGTTGATAAACTGGCAGTCTGCAAGATACTGCTCCATGCAGCCTGTTCCGCAAAACCAGCTCCACAAGCTGCTGCAGCTGCACTGCTGTAATTTATCACAACTGGATTGCAAGGAATGCTCCCAGACTTGCATCCACTCCATTGGTTTCCAAACAGTAAGACAGACCTACTCTAAAGTGACACTATTAGGTTTTCTGGACCAAATAATATACTTTTACTTGAACTGTTTTACATGGAGGGGGGAAGGAAAAACATTTTAACAGTTACAATATTCTGCTTTAAGATTTGTGACCAAAGAGTTGGGCTAGTACATGAGACCACTGGGAACCAACCCAAAACTGATTTATCTAGCTTCACTTGGCAAGCTGAATGACAAGGTGAAAATTTAAGCAACCAATTATGTTTTGAAAATAGTTGCCTCAAATACTTGCCTTTCAAAAAATGTTCTTGCATCCCATGATGGAGACCAGAATTAATAAAGAACAGTGCTCCTCCATCTTGGCAGACAATGCAGATGAAGCCAGTTCTCTCACAGAAATTTAAATTTTTTTTTATTTTTTTTAAATCTGTCTTCCTCCTGATGCGCAGGACTGTGCTAAGTAGAGGAGAACGCAATTTGCACATCTGTCAACTTAATGCTATATGGAAAATACTAGTTAACAGTAAGAAACTATTGTAGGGAAAAGAGGACAGGACAGTTAAGGTGAAGAGAAGGAATCAGAACAATCTTGTTATAATAATCCTGATGGCTTTCCTTACTTTTTATGTATTTATTCATGAGTCAGGCTACCAGTAAGAGTGTGCTAATGAAAAATCATTAGGTGATGATATCAAGTTAGGAGACCTGATCAATACACAAGGGAGGAATGGAGTATCACACAAGAAGATCTACAAGATCAAATCTGAACATCGAGCATTTAAGAAGCACAAGTATTTTGCTGTAAAGTGGAAACCCTAAAGATTGAGGATAGAAAAACTTGGGTGTATGGCTACAGAAACAGCCAGCACAATGCTAGTGTGTAGCATCCAGCTCCAGCAAGGACCTGAATTTACTAATGCAGCTCTCCAAGCATGGGAGAAAATTCAAGGCTTTGGTCATTGTCTTTAAACTTCTCATTAAAGAAAATCTCTTGAAGCTAAATGTTGTCTTCACTTGCAAAATTGAAGTGTATATATTGACCAAAAACTGATTAAAGACAAAAACTAGGCAGTGAGGAGTGTGGCGTGGTGAAATATAGCAAAGAAAAGATTCTGGAACAATCTGCAAATAATGGAAACAGCAGAAAAGGAGGTAGTCTGAGTTTAATGTATTTGTGAATGGGAATATTTTATATAACATGAGCAGAATTATAACTTCTTGCACTGATACACTGCTGGACAATGCTCTGGGAAGCCCTCTCCAGCCCAGCGCTCCTGTGCTTCAGTGACAGGAGTCACCTTGAGCTGGATGATGCTGCAAGATTAAAGCCTAAGGGAATTCATCATATTTAATATTAAAGACTTTACTTTGACACAATTTCAATTGACTACAACAAATCAAAGCAAACTCTGCAATAAATGTCTTCATAATGCCTTGTGCTGTAGCTGTACTTTGAAAGTCCAAAATCAATAAAACCAAAATGGTGACATATGTTTGTATTATTTGGAAAGCTAAATGCATGCAAGGGATCTGTCACTGCAGGATTAATAGAGTACAAGATGTTCTGTTTGTTGGGCATCTGATCGTCTGTCTCATAATATGAATTTTGAAATAGCTAGGGATTTCTGCTAGTGCAATTGCTGGTTTATGCTGAATTTCACATTAACAATAAATCATTCTGTATGTATAGTTCTCTTTTTCAATTTACTGCAACATAACTTCATCAATCCACATAGGGAATAGGGCCATACACATAATGAGTAGAAATCTGATAATAAAATATTAAGTAAGACAATGAAACAAAAACATTTGAAATATTAATACTAAGGCTCTAAAGTACCCCTCATTGGCATTCAGCCTACGTTTGCTGTGCCTATACCTCTTACGTGTGGGTGGAGTGACAGCAGGAAAGTGCCAGGTACCTTCCTCTAATGACTGGAAAATAATCTATTTTAAATTAAGAAATCCATTTAAGGATGATGTAAATGAAAATAAGTTGCACTCCATTGTGAGTTCAAAGACATTAGTTTTACTCTAGTTGCTAACATTACATTTGACCAAGTACTAATTCACTACGTTAGGATCTTTTCCACATCCTAAATAATTCAAAAATGAACTTGAATGTATTTGTCAAGACTGGTCCTTGGCTGTTTTGGTGTCCTAATAAGGCAGAGAAGAATTGCTGGCACAGCAAGGTTGTGTGGTGCTGGATGGCTGCAGAGCCAGCACTAAGCCTGTACTTAAGCATTCCCTTGAATTCAAATACTCCTTTTCAGCAGACATTGTAGCACATGTTTAAATCTAAGCACATGCTGATGCACACTTGACAGCACTGGGAACTCTTCATATATCTATGTACTTACTTAAAATCAGGGCACATACTTTTGCCCTCATCTTTTGGGTATCGAGGGCCCTGGAATTAATTCAGTCTTGGATTCACTTTTTAAATACATCTACATTCAAAGCATATAGGCAGGACTGTTTCAAGATCAAATGTTTTGGTATTCCACAAAATACATCTCTCCCATCCCATGTGTCATGTAAATAGGCTCATGAATTGGGTAATTCTCCTCAGCTAACTGGGATCATATTTACCTAACTGATATGAACAGACAAAGGAAAATAGAACACTTGCTCAACGTGTGCAAAATTTATGGTATGTAGCTAACATAATGTGTTTAACAATTTTATGCAAGTTTCAATCTAGGACAAAACAAATATGTTCACACAATCCTACACCGTATTACAGCAGTTGTATTCAGTAAGTGATTTAAAGCTTTCATTCCTCATTAAATACACTGTACACATACAGGTTTTCCTTTTTAAATAATAATATGCAAAAATTCCAGAGCCATTAACAATTTATTAAGCTGTTTAAACAAGAGAACTCTTTGAAATGCTTGATCTGTGCCTATGCCTTCTAAGCATCATGCAATAATTTACCGTAGTAACAAATTGCTTGTCAGCTGGACCGAAAACACTTGTTCTGCAATTACCTCCATTCTGAGGTCTCTGTATAAACTTCATGCCAAAAAGTACATGACATATATGAAATCAGATCAAATACATTTTTAATTGAGAAAATGTTAATTGGTCTTACCTATGTCATTAAGACTTGTGGAGAACTCACAGGAAAATCTATCCTAATGGAACAGGCTGCCCAGGGGGTTGTGGAGTCTCCCTCTCTGGAGATATTCAAAACCCACCTGGATGTGTTCCTTTGTGATCTGCTCTAGGTGATCCTGCTCTGTCAGGGGGATTGGACTAGATGATCTTTCAAGGTCCCTTCCAGCCCCTGACATTCTGTGATTCCACAGTAGATCAGAGGGCTGTAGTGTCTAACTTTTATTTGCAATAACATAAACAGTCAACAGCAGTAATGTCCAAGCAGAACATACCAGACTTGACAACATAAAGTTAACTGCAGGACACCGTTCATGTTATTTTATGTTTTCAAAAGGTCATCATGTATCTTCACCTGCAATTAGTGCGTTGTTTACCTTGACATCCTCCAGTTTCACCTCCAGCATAGGCTCAATTTTTGCCAAAGGAGGATCAATTAGTAATGAGATTGACCTTCAGCATCACAGAGCCATTTTATTTCTCCCCTACTTGGGCTGTAGTTTGCTATACATGTGTCGGGAAAAGGACACACACGCAGAGCTAGCAGGACAATATGTTTCCCTCTGACACACCAAGGTGAAACAGCAGCTGAGCAGCTAAGGGCTCTCCTTTTCCCTGCTTGGATATTATGCAAGGAACAGAGGCACAGAAGATTCTGTCTCTAACTCCTGCCTAAATTCAGTTATGATTTGTCCCATAAGATTAAATTCATGGTGGATGGGTGGATGCAGCTGCTGGTAATCCATCAAATGAACTATCACATATATGGCACTCAGGAAGAAGGTTTAGTGGTGAACGTGGCTGTGCTGGATTAACAGTTTAACTCGAATATCTTGAAGGTTTTTTTCTGACCTAAATAATTCTATGATGATATATACAAGAGAGAAGATTGACCAGCTACCTGCAGCAAAAACTTCTGGGTGTCAGCGTTCTCCTTGTGCCTTCTCTCAGTAACTTATAGCCATGTAACACAGTCTGTGGTCTGTAGTCAGTAAAAATCTCCTGTTGAGAGTAAGTGTTTTTAGAGAATATAGTGACTAAAGACGTACACAGGGCTATAATCTCACACTCTGCTCTAGCTGGTATCAGGGCATAGCCACTGCATCAAACAAATCACTGAGAATGCCAGCTGTGGCACTGAGATTCCAAGACTGGGAGAAAAGCAGCACTGTGGAAACTGGATCAACAACATAACTAGCTCCATTTGCCTTTATTACCCCACTATAACCATTCAAGGAGTTTGCCCTTTAGCTCTGCCTCACTTTTACAGGTAGCCCTTTTACGGTTTCTATTATACCACATAGTATTTAGTCAATAGAGGAAAAGTCTTACTACATTTGAAAGTGTAATGCCAATCTCTAAGTGTTTCTTACAATGCCAGCTGACAGGCAGCCATTACTGTTTTATATCAAGATTTGTATTGTGGCTTTGTTGCATTTTTAATTAAGCACTGACACAGTGCTAAACTAAAATCTGACCCCATGGATTTCAACATCTAACTCCCACTGTGGTCAGTGAAACACGGTATGGAAATGCCTGAAAAGAGTGCAGCGACCTCACCCAAATTCATGGACTTCGATACACTGCACTCACAACTTAATAATTCAATCCAAGTTATATTTGCTGCAATTGTTCATAAAACTCTGTTTTATAAGCAATAAGTTTAGCTACTTTTAACTGCAGGGCAATAACAGTGTTTGTCAGGACTTGCTGGTCTCTGAATATCCACGCTGGCACCTCACAATGCTGAGGCATTACATCTTGTTCCTAGAGTCACATTGCTTTGTTTTATGTTCCTGGAGTATAAGAATGCAACACAATTGACCTGTCACAGCAAAGAAACTGGAAAACAACTTGGTTTTTGAAAATGCAGGTTTAGGAAGAACCTACACCTGTCTCCAAGCCATTGAGAGTGAAATCTTTGAAAGAGTACTGCCTGCTGTTTGGGATGGGTTTGCAAGGTGGGTTTGACATTTTGTAAACACCCCCAACCAAACACCATGAATTATTTTATTCATTTCACATCCAAGACCCTAAAGGTTTTCAAACATTAAACGTATGTAAATGTGAAATAAGAGGGCTCTGAACTCTCATTCCCTGTCATTTAAATTGCAGAATTACTGCAGAAATTAAAAGCTTTAGAGATCTAAAAACATTCAGCCTTCAGTAAGACAGCCATCCTAAACAAAGTGGCATCTGCCAGCAAAGTTAGTGAAATGAGGGGAAGAGAAGTAATTCTTCTAACAGACATAGAAGCTAATATGGTTAGTTGAGTTGACAGCAATGAATAATGGTGGCAACAGCATTTGTAAGACTGGTGTGGTAAGCCAGAAGTTGGGAAGATAAACTTTGGCTAGATGGCAACAGGAGAACTTCTACCAATAGAAGAAACAACCATGCAGTGGGCAGGTTTCCAGAGCCTTGTGTTAACAGTCCCTTAAGATACACTATTTGGGCCATGGAAACATTTTAATCTTAAAGGTTTTGGTCCTGGGAAAAATGAAAGCAGGAGTCCAACATTGCATTCAGACAATGTTAATATTTCTAGTGATATGATCCTAAGGTATAATTAGAGACATGGAGTCATATAAACACATTCTTTCTAACCTACATCCTGGAGGGTTCAATAGAATATTCTGGACTTGGTAGCAAATTACCATAATGCCAGTGGGTGAACTGCACAGAGATCAGGTGAAGAATCTAGAGCAGATGAAAATAGACTGCCTGTCATTAGAGACTCCAGCATTTTTTTTCCAACGAGATCAACTCAATTCAAACCACTGCTGAAAAAAAGTTTGCCTTAATGAAGACGAAGTCCTACCTAGGTTGTAGGAAATTATATTTTAGTGTTTCAAACACTTTGGAAAGGTCTCTGAAGACAATGTGGTGCTTAACAGAGATGTTTGTTCTAAGTTATCACTAATATTTTTGCTCTAATTTCATTGTAATTGATTCACAACATTTCTGAACATCACAAACCAGTTTTTCACAGCACAGTGTGCCACAATCTCTCATTAATATCAATGAGATAAATGTAAGCCTCAAAAACCACTCACCATTCTGCAAGATTAGGACAACTTGACAAAACGAGCACTGAAATAAGACCTGTAGCACTTAGCACTGCAGCTGTGTGTTCCGTGCTGTTTGTATGCCTCGCTGAATCCCAACCACAACCTTCATTAAACATGATTCCCTACAGAGGAGAATGAGTATGCACCTTACCTGCATACATTATGATTCTGCAGCCAGTTGAGGATGTACATTTCCTGAAGAATCAAAGAGGAGAACTCCAGCTGGGTTGGGACGGTAAAGCAAAATCAAGAGAGACAAAAGCACAAAGTACTGCATCACTAATGCAGTGACATCCACTAAACAGATTGAAATGGGCTAGAAAAACAAACAAAAATTTGAAAGCACAGTGTGGAGCTATGGATCCAGGCTTTTATATAAGAATTATATCATACAAAGGAAATAAAACATCATTTGACTTACATTACTCACCATGCCATCCATTACAGTGGTGTTGTCAGACAAGTTAGGACAGATTTAGCCCCATACAAGTTGTCTTCCAAATGTGAGTTCATAAATTATGAGCTTCTGTCCCCTTTTGAACACTCAAGTGGCACTAAAGTAGATATTTGAGCCTCATAGTCTCACTCTTTCACCAATATGCAGAAATGGGAATCCTCAGGCACCCACATTTACAAATTAAGCAAACATTATTCTGTAACAAATGACTACATATTTGGAAATTATTTTAAAGCAATCTGAAAAAAAAAGCCTACAGGGTCTCTACAGATCTGTTACAAAACAAAATCAACATAAAACCACAAAACAATGAGAAAAAAATAACATTATTTCCCATATGCTCAATGTGCATAATGGATATACAGCCCTTTAGGTAGCAATAGTAATAAAGAAAAGTCATCTGGGTCAAATGGCATATTTCCTTTTACTATTAGCATTATTTAAACTAGACTTAAGGTGTACACAGTGCCCTGAAAACAAATAAAAACCTGACAGATGCCTTCCCTGAAAAATATGCTCTGAAGTAGAAGAATCAGTATATAACTCCTAAGTTTTTGCAGTGAAGCAAAGTGCCACAACACAAAACATATTCAAAGATTTTGCCTATGAAGTGAGAGACTATTTTAAATTTTTCTCATTTTATTACAAAGCAAGGAACAGTCTGGGTTCATGTGGGCACCTCCACTAGCACAGCTGAAGCTATGAACAGAAACACCTCTAATTCTACCAAGCAAGCATAAAACACAAAGAAGCCCAGAAGCCCCATAAAACAAAAGAAACCTCAGATCTCTTTTTTTGGGTGCCAGCAGCACTATATGTACCTCAGACGAGCTCATGTGGAGCATGACGGAGTTTCAAATGTAAGACAACTCTCAGATGATCCCCTATTGTTAAATTAACACAAAGTATTTTATTAAGTACATGTCAGTTACTACTACAGAAAGGGTCAGATCCTGTCTGGGCTTTAATTAGGGTATTGGATGTCTCCTACCTGTGAACAAGACCTGCCATACTCATGATTTTAGGGAGTTTCTAAACTCCATAGCCAACCAGATCCTGGGTTGCATGAAGAGAAGTGTGGCAAGCAGGTCAAGGGAAGTGACCCTCCCCCTCTACTCTGCACTGGTGAGACCCCACCTGGAATGCTGCATCCAGTTCTGGAGCCTCTATTACAGAAGGGATATGGATGTGCTGGAGCATGTCCAGAGAAGGGCCATGAGGATGATCAGAGGGCTGGAGCACCTCTCCTATGAAGGAAGACTGAGGGAGTTGGGGCTGTTCAGTCTGGAGAGGAGAAGGCTCCAAGGTGACCTTATTGTGGCCTTTCAGTATCTTAAGGGAGCCTACAAGAAAGCTGTGGAGGGACTTCTTAGAATGTTGGGTAGTGATAGCACCAGGGGGAATGGGACAAAGCTAGAAATGGGTAGATTCAGACTGGGTGTTAGGAAGAAGCTCTTCACCATGAGAGTGGTGAGATCCTGGAAAGGGTTGCCCAGGGAGGTGGTGGAGGTCCCATTCCTAGAGGTGTTTAAGGCCAGGCTGGATGAGGCTCTAGACAGCCTTATCTATTGTGAGGTGTCCCTGCCCATGGCAGGGGGTTTGGAACTAGATGACCCTTGTGGTCCCTTCCAACCCTGATTGATTCTATGATTCTAAACTAACTTTGAGCTGCTCCTCATCCAAGTCTGGGATGACCAACCCCAAGGAGGTTTTCACACACACACCTGGTGCTCAAGGGCATGACAACAAGACACAGAGCCTTTTTGACACAGAGGGACCAGATGACAGCAGTGGGTTCAGAGGGCTGGAGACTTCCTCAGGTGTCATGTTTTGAAACTACAAGTACATGCAAGGGCACTTACGCGCTCGAATATCAGGTGAGGCTTCAATGATGCAATAAACCAAGTCTTCTTGCCTTACTGTTGCAAGCAGATTCTGTTGCAAGCTGATAAATCATAAACCCTTTAATAAAACAAACAAATAAACAACAAAGCTAAAACAAGATGAAAAAAAGCCAAAATCTCCATCTGTCACGCAAAATATCTGATGACCTTTCAAATATACAAAAACTAATGCCCCAGGGCATGGCAAGCTGTAAGGGAAATCCAGAATGGACAGAAGTGTGGTAGCTTTACAGTAAGAAAAAAAGGGGCATGGACTGCTAGAGAGAAAGTCTGGTGGAATTACAAATACAGCATTCTTTTCTAGATCTGTGTGAAATATGTGTATAGTGTAAAGATGCATACACATGCATAAATATATAAAAACCAAAAAAGACATGCTAAAACATTCCTATTCCGTGATCCATGCATTTTTTTCAATGTCTCCCAATGGTAAACCCTGACAGTACCTCCTAGGTGAAATAAGATGCTCTAATAATCAAATTTACGAGACCAAATAAACGAGAATATAAACCTAATAGCACATGGCAATGGTAGTTAATAGGTTTTCATTGATGCCAAAAAGAATGGGTACAGAGATAGTCACAGCATTTAACTGAACACCATAGATCATAGAAACAGCCACAAAAGAGTCAAATACAACCACCCAATATTACGCTCCCATGTCAAGTCAAAAACTCATTTTTTCCACAGAGGTTTGTTACAGAGTACTCTTAGCATGACTCAGAAAACTCACTTATCACTTTCATTGCCTTTGCTGGAGCTGAATGAAATGACATCAAGAAAAGCATTTGCCTCAGGTTATTTTATGCAGTCTTTTTTAAATGTAATAAAGCTCACCTCCACAGTAAGGAAACATGGAGGTGAGTTAAGCACCTAGTGAGCAATGTGTACAATTGCTAAAAGCTGGACCATCAGCCTGAAACATGCGTGCGTGCACTTGGCAAGTAAATGGGCAGGATTAAGGCCTCTGTTGGGATCCCTCCTCCTCTGATTGTGGTGACACTGAAGTACTCAGATTGAAGTCTGAGTGAAGTCACTTTAGTAAGAAACTACTTGGCAGCCACCATACCAGCTTTCACTTGAATGGCAAAGTGAATTTTTATTTTGTCCTTGATCTGGGTAGCCCCAGGTGTAACACAGATTCCTTGGGCACATACTGTAATTCAGTGTGGTTCCCTTAATCTCCTGCTCCACAGATTTATACCAGCAGAGGAGCTCATATTGTGTACCTATTTTTCCTACCACCTCGGTATTAAAACACAACGCACAAAGGAATAATTTACATTTACAGAAGTGTGATACATAAAAAGTAATTAAAACATTAAATCTTTCCAGATAAATGTGATGTACACAATTAAACTCAGTATTTAGTATAGGAAAAAAAAATCCTCTCAGACGAAGTTTATTGATACTGAAGAAGATCAGCTTTCAGGTCTTCTAACTGATTTATATGATACCCATCTTGTTATGATGCTCTGCACAGCAGCCTGTATTAGGCAGTCGACGCTGCTAGAAACATTACCTCCACCATGCTTATGGGTGCTGATTTTATTTCTCTCAGTGATTTCTTCAGTGCTGTGTGCGTGCCTGGTACCCAGTATTTCAGCTCAGATTTACACAATACCTCTGCTAGTTCCTACATGCAAGCGTATTTCTCTGAATTGGATTTCTGAATATAATGCAAGAACATTTTGCTTACAAAAAAGCTTGTTTATTGGCAACATAAAGCTGTCAGTTGTTTATGCTCCACTTGTAAATACCAGGCCATATTAACATAAACTTGCCAAATGGAGGGCGGGGGGGGAGACTGGGCTATTTGGCTATTTTCCTTGCAATTCTTCTATGGGAGACCAAAAGAATAAATAAAAATCAAGCATGATAGGAAGAGTTATTGTTCCTTCTCGTCAGTCACTCCTGGCTCCAAAGAGGAGACACATGGCCTGGAGGACACAAGTCTGCACAGCTGTGGCCAGAGTCCCCTTATTTACTGCCTTGAGTCCCAGCCACGTTTGCCAGCTTGACTTTACAGGAGAATGTGTTGGCTCATCTTGTGAAAATATATTGTCAGGCTATATATTTTAAATGCTGTCTACTCTCCTTGTAAGAGTCAAGACCTAATCAATCCTTTATGCTATAACCAGGTGTAAGTCATAAAGGGGCTGTTATTACAAAATTTTATAGAGTGAGGTGCTTAGATACTCTAGCAGGAGAGAGGTCTATAAACAGCCCACTGCGCCCACATGTTTGAAGGTACCTGTGTCGTGATTTCCACCTACTGCTCAACTTTAAATATTTTCAGTTACTCTAGCATTTGAAACCAGTGGGCTGAGACTTATATCTGCTGCTGGTTTATAAAAACAAAGTTCTCCAGCCACAGAAAGATCCAGATAAGACTTACCAAGATATTCCAGCTTGGAAGCCAGAGCTCACTGTTGGTGTGTCATAGCACTGAATTTGACTTTGCACCCCTGTTTTGGATAAACAAAGATGGGAATTAGAGTAGAACAACAAAGACACCTTTGCAGACTGTGCAATGTGTAAAAGGTCAAACTCTTAAATCTGAAGCAACAAAATACAGCCATTCAAAACATGTAGACCTCCTTGTTAAATTACAAAAATGCCAAGACAAGTGAATCCAAACTAAGTTTGCATAACCATTTGTGAATTCATACTTATTACAGATTAAGATCACTCTTTCTAGTTCAGCTTAAATCAGTGGATCATCATTTCAAACGAGAAAGCCCGTATAGCTTTACATAAACTCATTTACTTACAAGTTAGACAAATGCAGTAAGTTGTTGCAAAGAGTTAAATTCTTGAGAAGTATAATGTAATTGTATTTAGTCTGATACGTGATTTGTTTTCCCACTCACTCCCTGCACTGCAGAATCCCACCTAAGCATGCTTGGCATTGGTTAGAAATTGGGTGCCCCACTTATATTTCTTGTAACACTGGAATTTGAAAGTCCTTCCCAGTCAAATTGAACAGGCCCACGATCTCTGCCTACCAGGAAGAAGATGCAAACCAATGGTGACCATCGTAGAGCAACAAAGTTCACAGCTTAGCATTGCTCACCTCAGCTGCCCTGCACACCCACCAAACCACACAGCCCAAAGAATGACTTCAACTACTTCACTGCCTAAACAGTCATTCCAGAAGTTTCTGGGTTTAAAACCTTTGTTGATGGAATTTATAAGCACATCTTGCTTCCACAGCTAGTGCTCAAGCTGCCTGCTTGCACATTTCCCACAGCAGCCTGTGCTCCTCTCACCCAGTTCCAGTAAGTCACTCTGTGAAGTCCCACAGAGCGAGCCCAGCCTTTGGTGGTGCCTCACTCTGCTGTTTTTGCCATAGGTGAGTCTGCCTGCTACGTAATTTGTCAAAGTAGTTGTAACTCAAATGATTCAGTCCCCACCCACACAAACTGACAAAAATTTAGGGCGAGACAAGATACCAGGTATCCAGAGTGCTATTACTATTATCTTGATAAAATAGCAGGGACACACATTCTGCCTGTCACAATTAAGGTGATGAATGCCTGTTGCTTTGAGGCTTGTTTGAAAGTCAATTATGCAGATTATTTCTAGAATACAGACAGATGGTCTTTTCCCCCGTATGAGACAATCAAGTTGAACTTTGATATGTGCATAAAAATACTGCAATTTTTCAAGCTCCAATGGGGCCATTTTATCAGAGATAACCAAAAGACTAGATAGATTTTTGTATTTGCCTCTTTTCGATTAACACAGCCTATCTTCCTCTTTATTCAGATTTTTTTTTTTTAATGGAAGCTTTGCTATGTTTCATCTTGAAGCCAAATATTGATCTTTCAGTTTAGTCTTCAGGTTTTGATTAACGCAGAAGGTTGCCAAGAGAGTGGCTTTTTGTTTGTTTTCTGTTAATTCTTTTTTTATTATTCACTTGCTGTAGTAAATCTTGCTTTTATTGTCCAACCACTGAAAAGAAAAAATAGATTGTTTTGAGAACTTAAATAATTTACAACGCGGAGCTTTTTGGAAAGACTGATGCAATGTTGACCTTCATTTTCCCCCTTCTCCTGTTGACAATAGAATGGTTTTGATTGACTTGAAAGGGAAAAAAGAAAGAAGATTGATTTTGACATGTTAATCATGGTTTAATGCAACAAAAGCTTTAGAAAATGAGTGTTTAGTAAAGCATGCTTTTTAACAAAAGAAAAATAAGCTGTTGTAAGTACAAGAATTATTATAAATGTTTTTCCTGTTATTTTCATTCTCTATCAGGCCACATTTCATGCTCCTATTTAAAAACTGAATTTTGTAATTTTTTTCCCCACAAATGTTCTGACTGCCTGAATTCCTCTTCATCAATTCCATAATAGGCTTGCTAAGAAATAAGAATGAATGGAAAATCTCTGACAAATATAGGAGAGGATAGTCTAAAGCATACTGTGGTAAACAAGGATCCTGTTTCATGTAGAGACTTTTTTAAATCATCATGGGCAAACAACACTGGTTCCCAGAGAAACATACTCAAGTCAAAGACCTAGCTCCAGTCCAATCTAGTCCAGAGATGCTTTAAGCATGCCTCCACAGCAATGCAATACCTCATCAAGGGTATAAATATTAGCTAACATAGGAAGTTCATAACATCTGGAGTCAATAACAGATGTTGTTTTATCTCTCTGATGTTGAGTGTTGAAGTAATATAAATCACACCTATCTGATCAAGGAATGCTTTGAGGTTTCCAAGTAAAAAATGCAATGGAAAGAGATATTATTAAGATAACTTTAGATACTGGGAGTCTTCCTTGGCGACACTACCTAAAGTATATAGCACAGATCATTAGTGAAGAAATTAGACAGGGTTAGATCCACCCAGATGTTAACAGGTATTTAGGTAGGGCATTTTGTCTGCTTCAGTTGCAGCAGATTTAAGGTTGAGTAGCAAGATTCACAAGGCAGCATGGGTATCATTCACCTCAATCCCACACCATTTCTGCAGAACACATAAACATGCACTTCAACGAACTGCTTTCCTCAGTCTACTTGCCTAAGTACTTGCTTTACCTAAAAGCAAGTTCAGCACTCAAGGAGGAGTGCTTTAAACTTCAGTTTTGCCAAGTCAGAAAGTTTCTCTCTAAATACTGTTTCCAGCTCTGGTTCCATCCACCTTCAAATATTTAATGAAGTTCAACAGGCACAAGTGTAGAGTCATGCACCTGGAAAAGAACAATCCCATGTATCAGTACAGGTTGGGGACTGACCTGCTGGAGAGCAGTGAAGGGGAGAAGCACTTGGGCGTCCTGGGGGATGGAAGGATGGCCATGAGCCAGCAGCGTGCTCTTGTGGCCAGGAAGGCCAATGCCATTCTAGGGTATATTAGAAGAGATGTGGTTAGTAGGTCGAGGAAGGTTCTCCTTCCCTTCTACTCCACCCCGGTGAGGTCTCATCTGGAGTATTGCGTGCAGTTCTGGGCCACTCACCTCAAGAAGGACAGGGAGCTGCTTGAGAGAGTCCACTGCAGAGCCACAAAACATATTAAGGCAATTGAACACCTCCCATATGAGGAGAGTCTGAGGGAGCTGGGGCTTTTTAGCTTGGAGAGGAGGAGATTGAGAGGTGACCTCATTCATGTTTATAAATATGTAAAGGGTGAATGCCAGGAGGATGGAGCCAGCCTCTTCTCAGCGAGGCCCAGTGACAGGACAAGGAGCAATGTGTGGAAGTTGAGGCATAGGAGGTTCCACGTGAACCTGAGGAGGAACATTTTCACTGTGAAGGTGACAGACCACTAGAACCAGCTGCCCAGGGAGGTTGTGGAGCCTCCCTCTCTGGTGACATTCAAGAACCGTCTGGATGCGTTTCAGTGTGATCTGGTATAGGTCATCCTGCTCTGGCAGGGAACCTGGACCAGATGATCTTTTGAGGTCACTTCCAGCCCCTGACATTCTGTGATTCTATGACACAGCAAAATGCTACCTGGTATCCTTCCAGCCATGCTGGGTTGGAGCAGGTACCTCTGAATGTGTTAAGTTTTACTGTCTTTTCAGTTATAATGATTGTGTCATGTCTCTGGACATGCTGACGACAATGCAGCTACTCCACATTTCCACAGACATCACTAATTTAAAAAAATTGGCTCCAAATCAATAAAATGCTATGTAAAGCTGGTAATAAATATTCAGCTTTTCTCTTGAGTCTGTACTATTTCATTTTCACTCCAATGGAATATAACATCAGCAAGTACTCAGGGGTCCAGTAATTCACGTTACTGTGCACCATCCAGACACACATATACTAGCTCCATATGCTAAAGATTATATTTGCATTCTCTTAGAATACAAGTTAAATTAGGCCTTTATCTCAGTACGGTTCTGATCCACCGAATATTCAATATCACTGCAGTAGTGAAGGCTGAAGATACTCTTAACTGTTCTGGACTAGAGCCTAAACTAGATTTCCAAATAGAACATATGTCTCAAATGTCAAGCTGCACCCAAAGTCAACACTGTCCTTATGGACCACTTTGTTTGGCTCAGGCAGTTGTATTTTTTAAATTAAATTATAATTTTAACACAGCAAAATCCCTCTTCTAGTCATCACCTACTCACATTATAAACAGGAAAATGTCTGAAGAAATTATCAAGTCTTAGATCTTTCAATTATCAACTCCTATCATCTGCATTCTATCCAGATGTTGCTGAGAATTCTCCTTGTATTAATAATATTATGAATATATGGTAAGCACAATTGTGTTCTAGGACTGCTTATTTGCTCCTGACAAAAAAAATTTGCACGGATGGCGAGGTCTCTGAAAAGATCAAGGCAGCTAAACAAAAACAGGTTATACCAAATTTGGACAGTTTACATGCAGAAAGAATGTGAAGCCTGAAAAACTTGCATGGTCTGTAAATCTATAAAAGAACAACTCATATTAATGAAACTCTCTTCGTACCAAGTAATTGCCAATCCAGCATTGTAAGAGACATCTACATGGCCTTAACTTCTCCAGGGAACATGTTCACATAACAGGATCATCCCCATCACATACTCATATGTGAAGTTATTTCTTGAATTTAAAAATCAAGGATGAAACTTCATAGCGTGGAACACATTATATAAAACTGGATCAACTGCCAATATGTATACATTGATAAGTCTCAGTAAAGGAAATTAATTTACTTGGTCAACTGAAGAACCTCAACTTGAACACCATTTTTGGTCTGTATCAAAAATAGTGTGTCCAGCAGGAGTAGGGAAGTGATTGTGCCCTGGTACCAAGCACTGACGAGGCCGCAGCTTGAGTATTGTGTTCAGTTTTGGGTGTCACAGTATAAGAGAGGCATCAAGGTGCTGGAGCGGATCCAGAGAAGGCCAAGAAAGACAGCCTAAGGAACAAGTCTTATAAGGAGTGGCTGAGAGATCTGGAATTGTTTAGTCTGAAGAAAAGAAGGATGGGAGAAGACCTTATTCTCTACAACTGCTTGAAAGGAGGTTGTAGTGTGACAAGTGTTGGTCTCCTCTCCCTAGTGTCAAGTGTTAGAATGAGAGGAAATGGCCTTAAGTTGCATCAGGTTAGGTTTAGATTAGGAAAAACTTCTTTAATGAGAAAGTGGTCAGGCATTGGAACAGGCTGCCCAGGAGAGGTGGTTGAGCCACCATCCCCAGAAGTGTTCAAAAAACGTATAGACGTGGCACTTCAGGACAATGTTTAGTGGTCATGGTGGTGTTGGGTTGACAGTAAAAATTGATGACAGTAGAGATCTCTTCCAGATTTAAAGATTCTATACATATCATGCACAAGTATATTTTAATGTGACACCTGCTCCTTGTATCCACAATTTCCACAACTTCCACTATCCACTGCGTGGAAAATGCTAGGAAGTGAACACAAGAATTTTCAACTTCAAGTACACTGTAGTGCCTTAGTAATTCTCAACAGAACATGGAAGGATGAGCACAGACTAACAGAGAAAGAATATAGAAGATGACAAATGAAAGTTTTTCAGCTTATTTTTACAAGCACATTGTAGGGAGGATAAGATGCTAGTGACAAGCGTTTTCAATAAACCAAATTCATTATCATCAAGTAAAGGAATCAAAAAATCATTGAACCTTGCACACCCTTAAAGCTACTTGTGCTATTTTCAATTGCATGTAAGCTTACAAGGACAAATCAGACCTTTGAAATGAACAATTTCATTTTTTAAAGGGTGTCCTTGAAAGACTGCAGATATATACAAATAAGTTACATGACACAAAAGCAAGCCACGTAAATAGCAAAAAACTCAGGGTGAATGTCAGCAGTTGAAAACACACATGCAACAACTGAAGAATAAATTATTACAGTCAAAACCACTCCTCAGACTCAAGAGTTCATATAGTAGTCTCTAAAGGTCAACATTGGTCAGTCACATTGGAGAATAAGTCAAAGAATACGAAATCCAGCGTTCAAATAGTTTCTTTGCAATGGGTTCCTATTAGAAAAGTAATCTCTTTTCTATCATATCATTACTTTGCAAAGTAAAAAAGATTATATTTAAACTAATTAATTCCATTTATTTAAAAAAAAAAAAAACCACAACACAACACACAAAAAAACTCACAAACCCACAACTAAAAAGCCTAGAAAGAACTGGATAAAGATGCTAATTTCACTGACAGTTTTGCAGCACTCCTTCAGAGAGAGCAAACAGCCATAACTCCAGAATTACATCGTAACCACAGGCCATTTTATCACGTGAAAAGTACCAAGTGATGATAATTTCTCCACTGACTTTAATTAAGCTTCTTGAAGCCTCTCTCACACACTCTCCTTCCTGCTCTCTTTGTTATTAAAAAAAAGTAGAGTTATCCCCCAGGTGAATTTTGCCAAACGTTCATAGTTCCAGTGTCAGAACCATGTCTTGCATAATGGAAAGTTTACATGGAAAGTCAAGGTTTTGATGAATGTCACACTTGAAAGCCAATTAAGTGGGCTGAAAGGAAGACACAATTTCCCATTGTCTAATTGCCTCGCAGCACCTTCAAGGTAATAAATTTGTCACATTGAATTATTAATGAGAAACGAATATTTGACTTGCAGCCTTGAATAGAAAGTAGTTCATTATCAGTTGGCATTGTTCCTTCCAAATAAAGAGAGAGGCACGATGGGAAAGGAAGGAAAAGGTGTCAGAGAAAGATGTTCCTCGCATCACTGTCTCACACACTGAATGCAGCTTTTGGTTTAACATCCTGTAAAAATTCCAATAAGGGGGAAAAAATGATGGTGCATCTAATTCCTAATTCTCTATGGCCTTTGCAGCCTGACAAATAAACTTCCATCTGGATTCCCCCAAAACACACTCTCTTACCCTATCACTTCAAACACAAAGGTTGTAAAATTTTTTAAATTGGCTACATAAAAATACAAGGAACACAATAAAGCAGAGGCCAGTTTTAGGTTTATGTGGCTCTTAAAGGCTTTCTGCCTTATCTCCTCTCCAAAGCATTGCTCATACACGTTAGGGGGAGACAGGTAGATCAGTGTATTTATTCTTATTCTTCACTTGCTGAAGCCAAAGCAATGCACTTGAAAAGCATTCATCTCAGCACAGTATTCACCTTACAATGGTGAAGGACTCCACTACGCACTCTATACACAATGAAAGAAGTTGAAACAAAATGAAATTTAGATCCTTGGTTTAGGGTTAGATCTGTATCTGAAAATGGAATTATGAAATAGAATTCATATGGGCATAGCTTGGCCTTCCTGACAGCCCAGATTCTGGTTGTGTCATGCCTGGGATGTGCTTGGTACGAGCACACTAAGACAGACATAGAAGTAAGGAAACAGAACAATATTGCCCCATTGCCATCAGTCAGTAGGGCTCCACAGCCTTCTCCTACACAGCATTTTAATGCCCTTGGCATGGCTACATCAGAGAAGCATCTGTGCAAGTAGCTTGTAAGCACCGCTGCTCATACTGCACGAGGTGGGTACCACAACAGCAGTGTTCTCTCACAGTTTCTAAATGTAGAAAGAAAAATGCAAAAGAAGGAAAGGGAGGAAATCTTGAGCCACCAAAAATGCCTTCAAAAAGAAAATCAGAAAAGTATAAAATTATGCTTGACCCTGGGCATAATTATGAACTTTGCTTTCTCTTTCTTGCTCTTCAGACTGAAAATGTTAAAGAACAGCCAGAACAACATAAACCACCCATTCTTGTACTGCTTTTCCAAGAAGAGTTTTGATCCTGTTTACTCCGTGGATGGTACAACTGGATGAAGCACTACAGGTTAGTGCAACCCACATTTATCACTTTGCCTTTTTGAAAGATATCATTAATTGGGAGAATTCCTTGCTTTCAGAAGGTACATGGGGGAAAGAAGAGAGAAGAAAGAAAATTTTCTGTATTCTTACTATAAAGAACTAGAAAAGAACATAAGGCATGGTGACACATGGAGACCAAGCACTTGCATATATTCCACCATCACTTGAAAGTTTTCAATTCCACAAGAGAAACCTAAAATCATTGATTTGAACCACAGGGCTCCAGTTCACAAATTCAGGAAGATTTGTTCATAACTCTGGGATAAAGCTCTTTATGAAATCAAGATCCATAAAAGTAGCTTCTTTGGTTCCTTACTGCTGCAGAACTCAAATGATCTGCCAAAAAGTGTCCTTAAAAGATACTCATCCTCACCTTATACTAGGATTCTCCTGGAGTTATTTAAAAGCAGGATTAATATATGCTTAACAGCTGTTTCCATAAACAGGTAATCTCAGCCCACAATTATCAACTCTCAGATAGTGCAGAGGGTTGACATGCTGCTTCTCACCTAAATCATAACCACTCATGCCCAGAAGAATTCCTAGTAACAGTGCAGAGCTTGTATCACTCCAGTCTGAACACAGCAACTATGATTTGGGGAATGAAAGCAGAAAGGAGAGGGGACAAGACCCTGAAGGCTTGGAAATGCAGGGCAGATGGTGGCTGCTGGGAGGAACACCTGATAGCCTGTACCCAGCTTTGCTGCTGTCATCTTACAGTATTAGTCACTGCCTTCATGACACTCCAGCATATCCATTATGTGCATAGAAGAGCAATGGAGAAACCAAATGCTAGCTACAGATCTCACAATGAAGCAGCTTTGGACATTAACACTGCTGTTTGCATGGTGGTTGGCTGCAGCTATGCGTAAAGAACAAGTTCTCTTCTCCTTGGGCAGAAGTTAAAGTGGTGTTGAGACTCTTATGAGGTGTAATATTTGCCAGAGAGGTTTGCCAATCTAAAGAAGTGCTTGAAGAGCCTATTCCAAATCCTAGTGTGAACCCTTAGCAAGAAATCTCTCAGATGCCAGCATTTCCAGCCCTTTATCAGAACTCTGTTGAGATGAAAATGCCTTGGGGGCTTCAGCAGCTTTAATTTTGGAGGGAATTTGACTTGGTGCCTTTCATATATGTACCAATAAGACCTATAGTAGAAACCTTAGAAGTTAATGAATGAGATAGGGAGATTTGGGCATATAAATATTGTAGCAACACGCACTCTTTCTTAGACTACACCATGAGATCTTCTATTAGCCATGCTGCAGTAAACCAAGTAAATCACAGGTCACAAAACACAGCAATAAATACTGCCCATATCAAATTGTGAAGTAATTAAAATTGGTATGGTATTCACATTTCAAATTCACTAATAACATCAGAAAAAATTCTGATTACAAGTGCATCCAAAGCAGCCTCTGTAGGATTTCATCATCTATTCCCAATGTGAAGCCTTGCTTTTTTCAGCAGGGCCAGGCATACAAATGCTTTTAGATACATAAATGTGCAGCAGGCACTTCCTAGGGCTTTGCAAACGTTCCTTGCTTGGCTAATTTCTTAATTCCACTGATACCTGTTAGTGAATAATCATAGCACTTAAATTCCACTCTACAAAAGCCCAATGAAATGGGCTCATTCATCTAATTAAGTTTTTGTAGACCATCAAATAGTACTATTTAAATGGCTTATTGGCAACTTGATTTTTCATCTCTCAGTTCTGTCTCCATCCAGGGTCAATCCAACAAACAACAAAACATCTAACAGTTGGACTCCATGACCTTAAAGATCTTTTCCAAATAAAGCAATTCTATTAAAAGGAAAACCAAGTGTAGCCCTTACTGCTACTGCACATGTCCTCTTCAAGGGCCTGAGTGTGGCCAGCTATCATACTTCCACTTCACCTTGTAAATAGAAAAGCACAGTTCCTCAAAACCTTCCAGGCCAGAATCTTTCATTAGTGCTGAAACAACAGCAAGAAAATTAAATCACTCCAATAAAACCTGACAATACAATAACAAAATACTCATTAGTATCCCTGATTTACAGGGCAAGCCAAACCTTCAGTCATCCTCATCTTAATATACCCTTTCTACAAATAGTGAATAGTTTTTATCCTGTTTCAGAGGAAAGCATCAACTACAGATGAAATTTAAATCAAGTTTTCATTACACTTGCCATAGATTTTATTTTTCTGTTGCTTTCCATGTTGGTCACTGGCAGTAGCTGTGTATCCTCCCCAGAAACTGGGATGCAGCAATTAAATATCCTACATTAGACAGAGATAGTGCTCAATCCTGTGCTTGCACTCAGTGCAGTGATTCCCAACATATCACGAAGCTGCTTTTAAAGAGCAGCTGACATCTCCTAGCAACCTATGAAAAATGTCCTATTTTGAAACAATTTTGCTTCTGCGTGATGTATGTTCTGTTTTTCCTTTCCCCTCGCTCTTCATTACTAACAACATTTGCATGAAAAATAGCATCTTCCTTCTTCAAAAAGTTCACCCACTCCTGCTGCTGCTATTTTTTTTTCTCTGCACTTGAACTCATAATCCTCTCTTTGTGTAGCTACAGTGGGATGCTGTGAAAATGACTGTGGTGTGGGCAAAGAGAAGAAAATGTAGCTGCCTGATGAGTTCTCAGGAGGAAGGCTGGGCACCAGTGTTGTCTCTGGTAATCAGTGCTGAAACCAAATGAGCAGCTGCCAACATCTAAAAGTTTGCCACCCTCAGAAGCAGTTCTCTGACTGTCAGTGCTCATGGTTGTGAGTCTGGCTGGAATTTCTGCTAATGTGTCCTTCTCCATGCTATCACACAGAACCTGGAGTAAGACAACCTCTGCCCCTTCTCCCCAGCAGTGCGCTCACAGGGATGACACAAATCACCAGTCTCTGCAGATGCCATCCCTGAGTCAGACACAATCAGGCATCACCACAGGGTGAGAGACAACCAGTGCAACGCCTTTTATTCAGCATCCTTGCTCAGCTCCACTCAGGAGACTGTTGCAACAAGTATATTTCCAGCCTGTTGATTTTTATTTTGAAGTACTTGACCGTTGCCTCTTGCCCCTTTCCTCTCTGTGCCATGGGTCACCTAGTACCTGTGCAAACACCTTTTTCCCCTACTGACCCTAACCCTTCAAAGGGACCACCTGCAAAACCATGCCAGAGTCCCATTCACTCTTCTCAGCCCTTTTTCTAACTCCTCATTGACAAAGAAGAACCTCCCAACAAGCAAGTCACTACAATCTGCTCAGATGATATCACTTCTCCTGTGCTGTTAAAATTGCCTCTATCTGCTCTTCCTTCTTCTGAACACTGTCTTCTTTTGGGTAATCATCTTTTTTTTTTTTTTTTTTTAAACCCCACTGGGATTTTGGTGCAAGAATAATGCCCCAGCTTGCTCTGGCACCAGAAACAGTGCATGTAAATAATAAGCAGGAGCGAAATATGAAAAGCACAGGCATATGCTCATTTCACTCATCTCCCTCTGTATTTTCTGGCTTTTAATCCCTAAACATCAAGCCCAACAATGAAATTATGTTTATGGTGAAATAAGATCTATAGGGCTCAGTCCAACCATTTTTTCTTGTGTAAAACGAATACACAAAAACATCTCTAGTGTAGAGCTGGAGCATTTAACTTCCAAGGGAGAATATTATTTCTGCAAGAATGTGGCCAAGAAAATTTACCCCAGCACAGAGGGAGCAAGAACCATCTACATGCAGGAAAAAATCACCCAGACTAATGTAAGTGCTACAAAGACCTTGTGCCAGCCCTCATCAGGGGCTGAATTTCTCCCAGCAAGCCCATTCCAACGCAGAGATACAAAGCCTGTTGCTATCAAAGTGCCTGCCCCAGAGCATCACTGCAGCTATCAAACCGCTATTTGCTACTTTCCTTTACCAGGATGCAATTACTCATATTGCATTGTGGCTCCAGAATAAAGTGGGAGGAGGTTAAAGTCAATGTGAGCTACTGCCCACTCAAAAGACACCCTTGTCAGTCATGTTGTGCTTTTGCTTTCTGAGGAGCTAGCTGCTGACTACCATGTTTTCTGTCTTCTTAGAAGGATTACTATAATCGTTTGATTACTCCTTTCCATGCAGTGGACAAAAACATTAATAATTTTAACCAAATGTTTTGGGAAGTTAAGTTTAGCTTTCAAATGGCAGCTATTTCCATGAAATATGTTATTATCCATAATGGTTTTAAACAGAATCTGTTTTCTCTGAATGCCTAAACACAAGTTGAGAGCTCTTTCATCTTCTGATGTTCACTCACTTTAATTTTTTATACACATAGTGGGCTGTATTCATCCAAGCAGCCCTGTAAAATATGAGGGATCTGTATACAATGAACCTGATTTACCGAGCAAGCACTGTCTCCTCAAAACCAGTAATACATGACAGCAGCAGAGGGCAGAGGAGTGTCTGAAAGCCAGCCACCAGAGAAAGGTAAAATTCTGCAGAAAGGAGGGGAAATGGGAGAAACCTATAGGTGTGAACTTCTCTGTGTGAATTAATTATGGCTGTGCTGGTTTGAGGCTAATTGGAATATTTTAATGAAAAAAAATAGATTATAGGCTGTGAAAAGAAAACAATGGTGATATCTACTTCCCTCATAGGCTTGCTGAGATATATAAAAACAAGGACACAAAGATAGGTAAGACAGTCTGTCTGTCAGAGTTGCTGTGTCTTTCTCCCTGGGCTTTTGCGGCTGTGTAACCCGAGTAATCATTCTGCTTCTAACCCCCTTTTCCGATCCTCCACACTCATCTTGTGCATAAGGCAGACCCTGGGATAAGGTAGAGGGGTGGAAAGAAGATGGAAGGGTGGTTGGGAGGCCCTCCTGGGGACTCTGATTTCTGGGAGGGGTATTGTGTTTCTGTATTACCTTTAACTTGTATATTTCTGTGTATAGCTGTATATATATTGTAATATATTGTAAGTATCTGCTTGTATATTGTGCTGATCTATAAATATAGCTTCATTCCTTCACTTCCAGCTGGCTGAGTCTAGTCTGGGTGATTTTCATAGAGTGGGGGGGCAGGTAACTCCCAAACCATCACAAGGCCTGTGAATTACCAAACCAATAAAGCAATCAAGTCCCTAAGAGATGAACTGTGCCTTTGTCTCTTATGGTGAGGAGTAATTTCTGTAGCCATAAAAGTGCCAGCAAAGCAGTGCTGATGGATGTGAAAGCATCCTGTGCCACGGGCATCCAGTTAAGCCACACCATCTTACCTTGCTCCACAAAATCATTTTGCAGCTGGAAAGACTGAGGTTGTGACTCAAGTCCCTAAGCAGGGGACATGAG
This sequence comes from Ramphastos sulfuratus, assembly GCA_013399055.1. Lineage (NCBI taxonomy): Eukaryota > Metazoa > Chordata > Aves > Piciformes > Ramphastidae > Ramphastos > Ramphastos sulfuratus. The sequence continues at coordinate 37,821 of WBNM01038980.1, read as the reverse complement.
TGCAAAGGTAAGCAGAAGGCACACAAAAGAGGCAGAGAAGCATCGTGCTCATCACAGCCTGGCGAGCACCATCACCTCCTGGAACTCAAACTCTACTTGCTTTACCAGGTCAAGGAGACCTTATAGTAGCCTTCCAGTATCTGAAGGGGGCCTACAGGAAGGCTGGGGAGGGATTATTTACAAGGTCTTGCAATGACAGGACAAGGGGCAATGGGTTTAAACTGGAAGAGAGGAAATTGAAACTGAATGTTAGGAGGAAGTTCTTTACAGTGAGGGTGGGGAGACACTGGAACAGGTTGCCCAGGGTGGTTGTGGCTGCTCCCTCACTGGAGGTGTTCAAGGCCAGGTTGGATGAGGCCTTGAGTGTTCTAGTGGGAGGTGTTCCTGCCTATGGCAGGGGGTTGGAACTAGATGATCTTTGAGGTCCTTTCCAACCTTACCATTCTATGATTCTACCAAAACCAGCCTCAGTGAGGGCAGATGAGACTCCAGCTCTGCTCATCCATTCCTACTAAAGTTTTTCTCTCACTGTTTTTTAAATGCAGTAAACAAAGGCAGAAAAGATACGTTGAGGAAAATCAATGTTTTTAAGATAAAACATCAATGTAATTCAAACAGCCTGAGTCAACTGCCTATAGTAAATTAAGTTTAAAATTTTAACAAACTGTCATGTAAAACTGGTGGTGTCTGACAAATTGAATTACGATAGTAATACATCACTCACAAAAGTATTATTGATAGTGGCAGGAAGATATTGAATTTAAATTATTCATTTTTATTGATTAAATGGTATGTCTTCACCAAGAATGGGGCAAAACATCTGACAAACATTCAAGATTCATATTTTAGCTCCTGAAATAAATGTCTGTCAATCCACTCATGCTGGGCTTTTGTGTATTCTCCTGTGGTGGATCAAGTCAGTGGTAAAACTTCACACATGAAGAACTATTCATCCACATCTCTTGCAGCAAACAGAGCTACAAAACAGACTTTCACCTTCCACAGACTGTTTTAAAAGCCGCTTCTGCAAAGATTCATGGGCTAGCATTTACCTATGAGTAAATTCAGGGCAGGCACCTGACACAAGGAAGGGCACCTCAGCTCTACATCAGCAACAAGGTGTCATCCCTTGCCACTAATTCTATCAGTCCAGCACTAGTGAGGAGAATTCAGTTGAAGACTGGACCGTCAAGTCGTTTAACAAAGCCAGTCTGAACTTCATTCTCTGCCAGCAGCAGTGAGATTCCAAACAAAATGAAAGGAGTAATTGCTTTCTGAGCTGGAAGACTTATCCAAGCCACACAGAGAATACTGACCCTAAGCAGCTCCAACACATGTACACCAAGAAGAAAAATAATCAGGGAACAGAAAGGCATGTCAGCTTCAATAACCAACATGCACTTCCTCCCCTCAGACTATTACCTGGGAAAAGTCCTGGGGATTGTTATTTCGTTTAAGCTTCCTAGTTCCCTCAGCCAGCTTCTGTCTTTTGAGGTTTTCACTATGATGGCACTGAACCTCATGCATACAATAGGAAAAGGCATCTATGCCAGCAAAGAAGGTGGAAGTAACGGGATAAATTCACCCAGCCCAAAACCAAGCAGCAACCTTGGAGGAGCCTCTTATGTCCAAATAGGCACTTTTTATATTTTTCAGAGACTTTCAACTATAGTAGATTGCACATGCCCATAAAATCCCAAGCTTTGCCCTTCTGTAAGAGAGGGTATGTCAGGCTGAGAATTTGGATACATTCATCGTGTTACTGTTATCTGTTAACAACTGCAGGAAAGTAAATCAACACACACATGCATCTGGGTGATGGTCACACGTTATGAAGGATGTTTCAGATGCAGAAGTAGTATGTGCAGTCTTCAGTTTCCTGCAGGAACTCATTCTCCCATCACAGCACAGGGAACGAAGCCATCTTTTCACATATGTTCTGGGTAACCTACTCACGCAAGCATCATTAACATGTACATGAATAAGTGGCAAATAAGCCATCATAATGCATTTTCTGTGGATTTGTAGGAGAATTGCCTTTTGTCTATGTCCCAACATACTAACACAATGCTGCGATGGCACAATTTGGGCTAAATAATCTTACTTGGCTCTATGTGACTTTTTTGTCTTTAAGACATGAGATTTGAGTCCTCATAGCTTGAGCACACATTGTTACCAACAATACTATCATAAGATTAGCCAGCCTTTAAAAATAAATTCTATTGTTATTCCATTTGCATTTAAGTTGTAATGAAGAGTTTGCACTTTCACACATCTAGGATCTCAAGCCATGATCAGTATGGGCTTTTTGATATGACAACACAGCAGAGTGCTCTCCACATGCTGCATGTGATGGAGCCCAAGACACAAATTAATCCATTAGCTGGTCCCAGGACACGTAGTCCAAGGCAGACAAAGAAATCTGTGAGATCAGTTTCACCATTAGCCAGTGGTTTCTCCTGTGTTTAATGTTGATATTTAATTTTATCTTCCAAAGGTAGGCACTCACTCCTGTTTTGAATTGTCAGGAGGGAGTGGAAACACAGTGCAACAGCTATGTCAAGAAATGTTTCATTGGAGCATTAATACAGGAGCAGCACAGTTCATTCTTTTCCCTCATCTGCAGAACAAGACAGAAGTAAATAAGATTGCATTAAAGAAAAGCTCTACAAAGTTAACAAACTTGTTTAGATACTAGGCTGATGTATGAGAGGCAGTGTTCAGAAAAAAAGCAACCTCTTCACGTGCCTCTGGTTGACATTTTTATTTCATTTCCATGAAGAAAAATTGTCTTTTGGTATAAGAAAGTTCAGACTACTACCTGGATTATTCCTCTCTACTTGAAATAAAAAGGAATTTGTTTCATATACTTGACCTTTGATAAACTACTACACAATAAATCCTTTTCATTTCTCTCTCCCTGCTGAGTGTGTATTTGGGCTAGTGCAAATACAGCACCTTTCAATAGCTCTGAGAAACTGCAACAAGAGATCATGGAAAATTAGTTGGTTCCTAGCGCTACTGTGCCCTTGTTTAAAAGCCTTCTGTGACTCATCAGAAAAACACATCAAATAAAGAACCTCAATGTTTAAATGATTTGCAACCACTTCACCAAAAAACAATGAAACCAAGATGTTTCAATACCTCTTAACACCTTAATATCCAAAATGTCCACTTCTTAGAAGTCCTGGTTTTAACACATTTTAGTTATTTAACACAAAGATTTTGAGCCATGAAATCAAGTGGAACATCACAGCCCTAATTCCCTACCAGCATTTCACAGCTCATCCCCTTCGCACCAAATACATAGTGGAAACCTATAGGAGAGGCTTTGGATCAATCCCCAGAGGTCTATAACACTGGACTAAAACCAATAAGAACTGGAGCAAGACTTCTGGATAGCCATTTAAATTCAGAGCCTAAACCCTTTATTTTGTGAGGATGGCTGGACAAAACCTGGGCCCCTCTCACTTCCAGTCACTGCAGACTCACATTAGTGAAATTCTCCTTTTAGCAAGAACTCATGACATACACTACCGAGTTATACCATCATGTTGGTCATGGTCAGAAAAATTAGTTCAGGAAACCTGAGAATGGGCACATTTTTCTGCTAACAGGTGAATAACAGTGTCTGCAACACTCAAGAGAGCTGAGCAAAAACCACAAGATCTGGGAGGAAAGTTAAAAATTTGCATCCCATTCCACCAACTGCGAGAAAACTCCATTTGATTTCCACAGTAATGCATTTCAAGGCCTCTCTGAATGCCTAGTTTTCAGCAAACAAATGTGAAAAATAATTTAATCACCTTGATAACCTCTCTTTTATCTTCTGCCTAACCCAGAACTGCCTTGTGTCAAGTCTCTCACACTCTTGTAATAGAATAAAGTCAGTAGTCCCTTCCCCTGCAAGATTGTTTTGCTACCTGCTTTTGACTATTGCCTGGATTTTTGTATTTCTATGAAACCCAATACATTTCAGGGGAGAAACTGTAAGAATATCCTTAATAATTTTAGGTAATTTTCTTAACTATTCAACAAACTCTTCTCTTGTTTAGCTTTACTGTTCGGTGCATCTGTCCTATTATTCAGCAATCAATGCTAAAAATAAAAGCAACTCCTGCGTTCCTCAGGGATTAAGTCCTATGCAGACAGCCACAACTAAAAAGCCATAAAGTTGCTGGGTGCAGGTTTCAGATACAGAAATGTCCAGCTGAAAACATCCACGTACCCCAGCTATGTTAAGCATGTCTCTAATTACATCATCATATATCACACAATTACATAACAATTCTGAAAAGACGAACTTTACCCTAAATTCAGGCAAGTGAATAAGGCCACATTGACCACGGTTATTTCTGTGCCGCTCCTCTTATGCACTATATGCTGTCCAGGCTCTGTAGTAAGCGTCACAGTCTGGGCAGTTGTGTTCTAAATCAAGACACAAAAACCACAGAATATGACTTTGGAGTGCAAACACCTAGAAGGACCAAGGCTATGCAGTTCATAAGACCAGCTTTCTGTTTTCCTTTAATCACTCTGCCTTGCACCTCCAGTTTCCTCAGAGTCATCTGTTATTTCTTCAGTTCTTTTTTCCCAGTGACAAAGGACTTTCCATCAAACAGAGCTATTTCCTAGACAGCAGCAGGTGCTCTGTCTTGCACTACATGCTTTCTGCAAAGTCACTGAGAGCTGCATCTCTGTGCCAGTTGGGGCTTTACCTTCACTGCAGACCCCAGCACTGCAGTAGCACAGTGTAGCTTGGCTCCAGAGGAGACCCAGCACTGTCATTTTGGAGTCAGGAAAACTGCGGGCAGGTGAATCCAGTACTGAGCTCTCTCTCCCAGTGGAGACCAGCCCTGTCATGTCTCCATTAGGGTTTTACAGCAGAACAGCTGATGCGCAAAGAGCTTGCACAGGGTGCAGGTGAAGGAGGCAGCTGCCAGGATGCTGCCTGTAGAAAAGGACCACCTGTTTGCTTTGCATTTGCCAGAAGAGACTGAGATGGACTATTTCAAATCTGTACAGCCTACTGCCCTGGGTTGGCACAGGGGACAGCTCTGATGCAGCCACTCTATCCCAGCCCTTGGGACCCTTCTCAGTCTTGTGCCAGCTCTCCATCACTTATTTTACTTATCGCTTTCTCCTTTCTTTCAAACTTGTGGTCCCTTCCATAGGAAGCTGAAAACAGAGAGGGGAATGAGGAAGAACACTATTTCTGCTGGAGATGGAGGGTCAGAGGTAGGGGAATGCAAAGCTTAAGTGCTGGAAGTCTCAGGAGCAGACAGGCAAAGAAAAGGGACCCCCCAATGTAGGGAGAAGAAAGACTTCTGACCCAAACCCTGCAAATAAAACAATCCCCCATAGCACCCTACTCAGTTGGCCTCAAGTTGCATCAGGACAAGTTGTGTTGGATATTAGGAAAATTATCTTTCCTGAAAGGGCTGTCAAGCCCTGGAACAGGCTGCCCAGGGAATTGGTGGAGTCGTGTTGCCATCCCTGGAGGGATTTAAAAGATGCGTTATCACCAGAAGCAGATGTCTTGCCAGCCTTCAGTGTCGGCACCAGCAGCTGTGCTTCAGCAAGCAGACAGTGCCCTCCCTGTGCCTGCAGCAGGGTTAGTAGCAGCTGTGTCTGCACACGAAGGGGCTGGATTTACCAGTGTACAAAAATTGGGCAACAGGGCTTGCTTTATTTACCTTTCATCCTTGACACTTGTGCTACAATGTACTTTGCCTCTAAGGTAAAAGCAACATGAAATTCAAATTGCCATAAGCAGCCTGATCTAATGAAGTTGCAAGATCTGTCATGCCAAACAGAAGAGGAGAAGCATGCGCCCACGGTTTTGCCCGAACCGTGCTGACCCCACAACGCACCTCTAAAACAGCTGCCATGTTCGGTTCTATGCGTGGTACAGAAAAAGGGAGCAGATCAAAGTGTCCTCCTGCTGACACTGTTGCTGTTGTAACTCTTCAGTCCCACCAGTGATGCCTTTAGGGCTTCACATTCAACTCTCAACAAAAACAACAAGGAAGTCTTGTAATTCAGGTAAAGAGAAAAGTGGCTTTGTCCAAGTACAAACAAAACTCAGCCTTCTCTAGTGTTCTAATCACATGTAGAGTTTTGGCAATTATTAGCACTGGGGAAGTGCAGTAAATTGTTTAATTGTTTTGGAAGATAAAATTTCCAGAGATGCCTCCCGCTCTTTCACAAGAATGATGTGGAATGCTCGACTGTACACAACACTAAAGACAGGGGAATAGCAAGCATTGCTAAGAAAACTAAATGACAGCTCCTCCACTTGCAACAATTTCTCAGTGCTGATGGAGATACTCAGGAATTTAGCCAAAAGTTATTTGCAAATAATGTTTATTTCTGAGGTTTTAATCATCACCATCATTTCTCTTAATTATTTCTGACACAATCCATATCAGTTATGGACCCAAATAACACTGGGAAATGAACTCTTGAGTCTTCTTTAAAGAAAATGTGCCAAGCAACATAATTAAATGCTGCACATTTATATTACAGCATCTGAAGTAATCAACGCAGTGCATGCAATGACATGGTGGGAATAATATTCATATAAACACTTATGAGGGACAAGGGCATCTTTAGGCAGATTTTGCTCTCTCTCTAGTGTCCTTGGCTGAACAACTCAGGGAGCTCCTAAACTTCCAATAAGATTAAAAGTCAGATAGAAAGTTAGTCCCAGAACGGCTTGCATGAGAAACTTACAAAAAGAAACAGATAAATAAACCTCTTTTCAAGGAACTCTTACCCCAAAATATCTGTCAGCATAGAGGTGTACAAAAGGTTCGTACAGTTAATGAAATCTGCCCACCAGAAAGGCTGAGAAATTGTTGTCCTTCAGCTGTGTCATATTTACTCTCCAGGGCTATTTCCTTTTCAAAGCAGCACATGGGCAGGAATAGCTTTCCTTCTTGTGGCAGGAGCAGGCATAAACTTACACTTCATGGACAAATTTATAACAGGGATTTGGTACCAAAAGATAGGAGTGGGAAATTAACTCTTGCAAGCTTCAAATTCACTAAGTTCCTGCCTGCTCCTACAGGTTTCTCAGTCTTCTAATGATCTGCCCCCACGGGCCAGGCTGGGTGGGACATAAAGACCTATGCTAGGGGGGAAAAAGTGAAATAAAAGGCTGCTTCAAAGACAGTGTTACTCCCCTGAACAGGTCTCACGTTTCACTAGAGCTTACCACCAGCTGGGCAGCTTCTTTTAAAGTCCATCCCTCCTCACAGAGAGCGGTGGAAAGCTGTCCGGACAGAGGCCAAGCCCCTAAACCAGACTCTCTCTTCATGTTCATTTGAATTCCGACTGCTCAGTCTGACTGGCTTATCTCCCTGCTTTATCTGCAGCCTGCAAACATCTCCACAGGCAGATTTGTATGCGCATAGATGTCTGGGGAATAGTTGTTCGTCAGACACATTTGAATGAAAACAAGGCAATATTATGCACAGATCAGAGACTCTGCAGCTCATCAGCACCTATTAGTGCTAGGGAGGAAACTGCAGACAGACACACAGACAAGGCACTCCATCAGGACAAGGGTGCTGCAGTGCCACAGCTACACAACCACAACAGCGAGGGTACCATGCTGCGGTGAGACAAGATGGATTGGAGCAGATCAAAGAGGGCTGTAACATCAACGCAGCCATTGTATCTCCAGTGACAGACAGCTGCCACGGAGAAGCAGCTGTTTAATAAGCATCATGGCACAGCCTCATTAAAAATTCACCCTTTTTTTCTTTAAAAAAAATCCTTTTCTTTTTATTTCAAAACGTCAATCTTGCTGAAGAAATGAGTCCCATGACACCACGCAGAGCAGTCTAGTGGTCTCCTAGCAGGACTGCAGTACCACTACTAACATGTTCTGAATAGTCAGAGGAAATACTTTATTCATCAACTCACAGACTTAAATAGGTTTCTACAAATAATCTCGTCAACTAATAAATGATTTGTAAAGAGGCTATAACTAATGAAAATGAAAAGGGCTGAATTCAGAGAATGTTATGAATTGGTCTGATAGCACTTGATGACACTACACAAGAAAATTGGCCACATTAAAAATGGATGAGGTCACTGTCAAAGCAGAAGATCTGGCAGAAGAGCGACTGTTAAGAACTCTTCCAATTTTCATGATTAACTTGATCATTTGCTGGCCAGATCAAATGAAATCCATAAATGGAAGCCCTGACATGATTAAAATGGCCATGAAAAGGTTAAGGGCTGATTAATTGTCTTACAATTCAACATGAGATTTAAGAGAAAGGTGTCACATATGAAAGATGAGCAGTAGGAGATAGATAGAGTAAGGGTTAGGCTGGCCTTTTAATCAATATATTAGGCCCTGAAGACAAGGACTTGGCACAGACATGAATGTGACACGCTATCTTTCTGAGAAGACAAGACCCTCAAGGACCCTTCATACCCACACTTCTATTAACATCTATCTTTTTCATCTGGTTCTACACCTGCAATATGCAGGAGGCAACTACTTACCTACCTTTCCAGTGTGTTAGGAGAATTATCAAATGCAAGCCGCCATGCAATTTTCAGGTAGGAGATGGCCATAAACATCTCTGAAGCACAGGCATCAGGCAAAAGAAAAGGAGAGATGTTAGCATTTTTAATTTATTGACTAGCAGGGAATGCTATCATGGGTGTCTGACTGCAGATGGAATAGCTGCTTCAATTCATTGGTATAACTGTCAGCACTGAATCCATGCAGAGCAAAAAATGTGGCACCTTTCAGCCAAACTTAATAGGAATATCAATGGGTTGAAACAGAATTGCAGTCGGGTCTGCAATTGAAACATCTAGGTGCTTAGGAAAATTTACTTATTGTGATAACACAGTAAGTGTGATATGGACCAGTAAGTCACCAAAGTCGTCATTGTTTAGGAGATAATTTGCAAATATATAGCTCTGCAGTTGTCATGAAATATGTCATGGATTTCTTTCATTTTCAATACACCTGACAGTCAATATTTTGTGTAGGCTCAGAGAAACTCCACATTAATTTCAGACTCATTATTCTAAATAAATGATAAACCTTCATGCTGCTTAGTTATCTAATAAGCAAGAGCGTGCATTACAAAATAAAGGCCAGATTGGATCTTTGACATGCCAGGAATTGTTTAATCTCTCATTTTAAGTAAAATTTTGCATATGAATTATAGAAATCTTTAGAAGTATACCTGAAAATCACAGCAATACTTTTTTTCCTTCTGCAGAACATCTTGTTACAAGAAGTCGCTTCAAATCAGGAGGGACACAAGAGGTAGTAAGGCTGGCAGAACACACAAGAAATCAGTTACATCTAACCTCCCATCCTTAACACAGAACCAACTAGAATATAATCATTCCTGACTCACCTTGGCCTAGGTATATGCTAACAACTTCACTTCAGCTTGTCAAACTGAAGCACTGAGAAATCTTGTGTCAGGGTCTGAAATCACCAGACTAAAAAAAAGAAAAGTGTTATGACTTCTTTCACTTTCTACCTTTGTTTCCAAACGCTGGATGTTTCTGAAACTTTCTGAAATATGATTTATTTTTCAACAGAAATTGATAGATGCTGAAACTTGGGAAGCAAAAAAGACACTCTTCTTCCAAGTGCTGGCATTACTAATTTAATTTCTCATAGACAGGGTGGAGGCAATAATAATCTACTGCCCTTTAACCTCCTAATGCCCCAAAACTCAGACAAATGCTGCCCTTCGCATAGTGTTCAGCTGGATTTTGCTGGAGCAGGCCAAGAAAAGGTGCCTCCTGGAAATGGGCCTCTGAGGACTCCACAGCATCCTTCATCCTCCTGCCCTTCCCTGGCACCTGATTCCTGTTTTCATTGTTCCCTTTGCTACCAGGGACTGTACTGGTTTTACTTTCCTCGTTCCCGCCTCTCCTTCCACCTCTTTTAAGCACACTGATCTAGCAGGTATTTATCTGGTCCTTTGCTCCATCTGCTGCTCAAATATTAAACAAGAAAAAACTCAAGAGCCCCCAGGCTAAAGCAAAAATGCTATTTAGTGTATGCTGCTACTGCACAGTTCACTGCCATCACCAAGCTGAAACAAAAGCAAGATGTTGAAATAAAAGCAAGATGTTTTGCAGAGGATTTCAAGTATTTGAGATTTAGCTTCACTTTTCATTTGGACAGAAAAAATCCCCTCCACAAATTCAAAAACAAACAACAAAAAGTTCTTTATGAGAAAGAGGGAATCTCTTCCATTTTTTGGGGGTGGACACCCTGAACAAACATACAGCAGCTGTGGGTTTGCATGGCAGTCTCACATGGGCTCAGCCTATGAAAGACAGTGAAGATTGCAGGCATCCAAACCATAGAATCATAGAATGGTAAGGTTGGAAGGGACCTCAAAGATCACCTAGTTCCAACCCCCTGCCATAGGCAGGGACACCTCCCACTAGTACAGGTCACTCAAGGCCTCCTCCAACCTGGCCTTGAACACCTCCAGGGAGGGAGCATCCACAACCTCCCTGGGCAACCTGTGCCAGTGTCTCACCACCCTCATGCAGCACTGGGTCATCTGATGGAAATGCAGTTTAAAGTAGAGCAAAATATTTGAGGTCGACTCATCAAGTTAAACTTGTAATTTTGTGAGTATTTCTTTTTTAGCATGTCCCAGTTTTACAGAATTTCTTTCATTCTATGCCAAATTATATTTTAAATCATTCTTACTCTCTCTCCTGTTTAGACACACTTATTTTCTCTCTTGATCTAGGGAATGATACAGAGGAGCACAGTAGGACAGCTTCAGTCTTCCTGAAGAAAATCTTGGAGATGTTGCTTTGGTCTTCAGAGGAAGCAGCAGCTCTGTACATTTATCACTTTTCTGTTTAACAGAAGCACACAACACAGATTAATTTTAGCCACTTTTTTGTGCACATATGCTTCTCCTGCAGGAAAAGCTATGAAGTTTAGTCACAGCCTCATGCATCACTGGCCTGATCCATCTTACATCTCCACAAAACTGGAGCCATGCACCCAACAGTTCTCCTCTAACCAGCCTAAAAATAACAGAGATCTTGTATGAAACTGGATATAAACAGAAACCAGACAATACATAACTGTAATAAATAACAGCAAGAGAAGAAAATGAGGATTCAAGTCAAGCTCCACATTTATAAACTATAGAGGGAAAAGATCTAGCAGCTGTGCAGAAACAAATGGGTGTGATTGACTGCTTTGTTCCATTTGCAGATAAACTTTGCAATTGCAGCTTCAGCTAAATAATAATGCAAGGATACTTAGCTGTGAGCACAAAGGGAACAATAAAGCAGCAAAACACCAAAGTTACAATGCACAATAGAAGATGGAAGTTGATGCAGCAGGGCTTTGCCTACTCCTTCACTTGGCAGTGCTGTCAAATTGGCATAATGATGTAGAAAATAATGAATACATAACTAGAGCTATGTCAGAATAATCAAGAAGGGGAAAGCCATGGGTTTGCTATCAGTCTCTCTCACTACTAATTGCTGATTTTGATAGCTTTGCATTTCTTATCAGGCAGCACAGGGAAGGGGAAGGGGAAATGTTTTATTCAGTTCTCAGTAAGTGCACTGCAGCTTCGTACTGACATGGCTCTCTCAGGACAAAAGCACTCCACTGTGCCATCAAGAAACGGAACTTGTAGTCCTGCCTTGTCTTAAAAAAAAAAAAAAAAAAAAAAGGCAAGTGAGATGCACCCTCTCTCAGTCAAATGACACATTAGTTGCTGTCACTGTTGTCAGGTTTGAGTTACAACGATAACATTACAGCTAGTACAGCCTGCAGTCAAACCAAGCAGCATCAGAGGGAGCCTGCCACAAAGGTGCAGTCACAACCTGATCTGCCTAGTGAGAGGAATGATGTTTTTTTGCAAGAGATATTTCCCAACAAGCTGTGATCCTAGGAAACTGCCCTGAGAAACACCTGTCCTTTTCTGACCTGGCATCTTTTTATTCTACAGATACAATAAATCAACCTTCACATCCACAGCTGATAGCAGTATTTTTCCTCATCACACTGAGATCATACCAGGCTTTTTCTGTCATACTCAGCCCATAACAAACCATACCCATCATGATATGTTTTGACACAGTCTCTTGTGGGAGGTTTCCACCTACTCATGCTGCAACCCAGCTTTGCCCATATGGCTGAAACGTGTGAGAGCTGCAATACAGAAATTAGCACATCACATAGAACATTGACTTCACAAGGCTTCATTTCTGCCCAAATAAAGTCAGGCTTTGTCCCAACATGATTATTATCCTGCCAAGCTATTATTGTTGTGAGTAGTCTCATTTGAAGAGAAACTATTTTAATTTTCATAGCATCACACAATTGCCAAGTCAGAAAAGACCTTAAGACCATCGAGTCCAACCACAATCTACTATCTCCCTGTACACGATGGTTAGACCACATCCCTGCGCTCCTCATCCAAACATCTTTTAAATACCTTCAGGAAAAGCAACTCCATTAGTTTCCTGGGCAGCATGTTCTAGTGCCTGATGACTGTTCCAACCTACATGAATAGGTCTCAATTTCTTCTCATTCTGAGATGCACTCAAGTTATGTTTGTTTGCTGACAAATCTGAGCTTGCACTTGGGTTTCTGTGCCCCTGGCAAACAGCTGCCCAAGTTCTGTCACACCGCCATGGAGCCTATGGGTACACTGAACAGGCAGGGACCAGCCTCACCTCTTAGCATCACAACGAGCTGCAATAGCAACAGCATCTCATCAGAGAAGCTGTCCCACCAAAGCTCATTAAGGGAAAATAAGCAAGGAGTGCTGGGGAAGGAGCTTGTCATCGTTAATAATGTCAGACCCTTTTCTGCCTTGTCTTTTCATGTTAAAATTTTCAGAATAACAGGAAGGAGACATACTTGACAGGTCCTATAGTACCTTTGATATCCTGATCAAACTCGGCACCTACTGCTTTATCTCTGGAGTAAATGATCTTTGGAGCTCACAGACACATCATGTATTAGCATATGTAGCTTTTTAATGTCTATTTAATATGTATGATTCTGTTTAGTTCTGGATGAATACACAGCTACCTACACCTCATCCTGTTTTGATATCCAAGGAGATTCTCAGGCAAATTCCTCACCGGCTGGCCTCGAGGATGGTACTTTTCTGCACTACACAGAGCCACTGCAGTAACTCTGAACAGCAACTCAGCCTACCAAAGCATGAGATGACTCCTGCTGGCAGCTCCTTTTTCCTTTTCCCTTCCAATAGATAAATTAACAAGCATATAAACCAGAGAAGTTTTCCTTTGAATGTGTTGGCAGAACATCCATACACCATGGCAAGCATTTATATTTGGGTAACTATCTCAGGAGCTTCAAGACGCTCTCAAAAATGAGGTTCCCAGTGGATACCAAGTTGGTCAGTGATGTACAACTCACCCCTAAACACAGCTCCCTGTGTTATTTCCCCAGCTCACATCTTCAGGGTGTCCTGAGAAGTACCAAGCTCCTGAAGAGTTTGCCACCTCACTGGTAATGGTGTGTCTCCTACCTTTAAGATTTTTACCCCAGACTCCCTCTGGGCCACAACATCTGTCATAGTGATTGGATGTGACAGTGTGGGGACCTGCAACATGTGCCACACCATCTGCAAACACCAGACTGAAGGGCTGGCTGGGAACATGCCTAGACCAGCCTGCAGCATGTTTCCCAGGTCTTCAGTGAAAATGCTGACACACTTGTGTTAGCACTTCTAGTAGGTGCCACTAGCCGTGAAGACAACAGCCACCTTCCCTCACTGGGATGCCTGAACTCATCCTGACACACTGCTGCACATCCTGCTGCTCTACAGACTTCAGCTACTGTGCGAAGTACTAAAGAGAATGTTGTCACATTCCCAGTACTTTTGCTGCAGATGTAAGGAAAGGTGGAAATAGGAATTCTTGTTTTAATAAGCACATCTAGCAGCCTTGAAAGGTGCCTGCCCTACAGGCTGCAGCACCCAACCCTCTATAGAGTATGCATAGTTCAGTATTTACAAGATGTCTTTGCAGCTTCAGCAGGTGGTGCCTGCTCCCGACAGACACTGCAAGAGCTGTAGCTACTGATTTTCTAGTGCAGCGACCTGACTTAGACAAAGTTTCACTAAGTTACCAGAGGCCACACATTTCCTCAACTTTGCCACTAGAGCTATTAAAATGTGCTACCAGGGGTGATGTTTTCCCTTGATGCAGAGATTTTCACAAAGGGAACTCAGCCAAAATCTCCTTCCAGACCCAAACCAGCATCAGACACACTAACTAGGTTTAATTCAAAACCTAAGGGCTGCCTATGGCATTCCTCAGGAGCTGGCAGCTCCAGCTGCCCCACACACCCCCATCCTCCAGCCATCTCACCTCTGTTGCTCTTTAACTACCAAGAGGTCCTTATTTCTGATGCTAAATGTCCAGAAGTCTCAAATACAGCAAAATTATCTCCCCATCTTGCTTATATTACAAAACAAGTCAGAGATATTGAAGTCAAGTGTGCTAATCCTGTAATTATCATGATAATAATGAGGCAGTTTAATGATCTTGCTAATTGTCTGTTCAGCGAGACTGGATCAGAAAACATTCCTTACCCCATCCACCCTTTTAATTCTGCTTAAATCAGATGTTCCCTGGAAGTGAAGAGTTGTAATCACATTTCACCACCCTATCACCAAACCACTGTTTAAAAATTGCTGCAGGTCTACCCAAAGGCCAAGTATTATGTTGTAAGCAAAGTCTATGTGGCCACAGTCAGTAGCTATCCAGCTATGTATTAATTTGGACAAGACTGCCAGAGGAACTAAAAAGAGAAATAAAATATCTCCATGAGGAGTAAAATTTTGCTTATAGATTGCTTGTTAAGAGTCTTCAAATTATCAGCTGCAATAAACCACCTGAAAGTTGTATTTGCCCTACTGAACTCCCTCATCTGTGTACTCTCTTCTGCTGCAAAGCTCCATCCACGTACTGCCCCAGAAACCACCTGCAATGCCCCAGGAAACATCCAACTTAAACTTGCACTCACCCTGGGAGTAATTCAAGAGCCCCTACATGGGTCAGAGTTTCATTAAAATGATCTTGTAAAACTAAAATAATGAAGAACTAGTACACAAATAAGGTATTATTATTTCCTGCAAAGCACATACTTCCAGCACATCAGCTTCTCTGCAGGAGTTGTCACACATATACTAATCCTGGAGTAGGCTGCAAGTAATTTACAGCACTGAAACTGTGATTTACCCCATTTTTGCTATAAAACAGCTGAAATAGACATTCTTTCTCTGCCAGTCCTTCTTCAAAGCCCCACACCTTATCTCTGTGGCACTCTGAGTTATAAAAGGATAAACTAAGTGTAACTATAACAGGGAAAATTTACCAAGCAGCTCAATGTGGAATTCCCATTCAGAGGCTGACATGTGTTTCCCAAGGAAATGACTGCATGAGAAGTGAAAAATAGAGAAATATGGTCTATGCATTTATCCAAACAAACACCTCTGAGCTACTGAAGCAAGCGCCAGAACTTCCTCCTGCTACAGCCATCTCTCTGAGGACAGGGAATCTCTACATGACACCCCAAAGGAAAGGTGGCCTGTCACTAAACCTGGTAATAACAGCATTATGAGCAGCCATCCAAAGCCCAGAGATCAGATTTAAATTGAGATTAAACAAATGAAGCCCCATTAGCCAGAAAGCACAGTGATTTACATCAGCTGAGGACCCAGCCTCAGCACCCAACTTTGCATAATGCTGCATAGGCACACATGCCAACAGACACAGGCTAAAACATCCACCAATGTGCAGAAGAAACAAAAAAAATCAGCAGTTATCTCTTATTGTAACACTTAGTACCTACCAGAAATTGTTTCAAGTACATTTGATACGCTACAGAAGCAATGAATAGCAATTAGAATTAATCGTTGCAAGTTTCAGAGCAATTAACAGCAGTGTTTAGCATGCCAATTATTTATGAACACAGAAGTGATGTACTGGATCAGCCCAAAGATTTAGCTAACCCACTGTCCCATTTCCAGTAACTGTCAACAGCAAATGCCTAGAAATGTGCATGCAAGAGCAAGGCCACATCACATAAGACTTCCCTGGAATACTCCTCCAGCCTCCAACTACTCAGAGCTCAGGAATTTCCCAAGCCAGATGCCTTCCAGACATTCAATAAGCCAAAGTAGGTCTCTCACCAGAACAGGTCTTTGAGTCTGCACAAGCTGTGGCTCCCGTGGGAAGATGCCTCAGGACAAAAAGATATGGACAATTTTTTAGCAGAGTCTGTTGCAATAGAACACAGGTTGATGGTTTTAAGCTAAAAAAGGGAGATTTAGACACATCTATGCTAAGAAATTTTTTTACGATGGGAGTGGTGAGGCACTGGTCCACATTGACCAGAGATGGTAGATGCCTCATCCCTTGAAACATTCCAGCTCAGGTTGTTTGGGGCTCTAAGCAGCCTAGTTGAAGATGTCTCTGCTCACTGCAGGAGGGTTGGACTAGATGACCTTTAAATGTCCCTTCCAACCCAAACCATTCTGACTTACCACTGCTGTCACAGCTGCACATCTGAGCAGCTGTCACCCAGCAGCATCCACACTTCCTCCTTTTGCTCTGCAGAACATCACTGCCTGTGCCTGAAAGGCCAAACCACAGAGGTTACAGGATTTACTGATGTAGCACTATTTCCTTACTTTTCTGAGACACAGTTCTTCCCTCAGCATCACAGCATGATCATGAAACAGCACAGGACTGGAACACTGCACTCACCAAGAGCTGAGCGTGGACAGTTTGCAAGAAGAAAGGACTCACAAGTGAAACTACTTTCACAATAGCCAGATAATGAATCTACCACACTCTAAAGGCTTTCCATAGCTTTAAAGAAATACTATCACTGCAGTGTTTGGCCTTGAATGCCAAAGGATACAACCAAGAGCCAGCTTGTTGACACTCAATGGATTTCATTAAACTGACTAATAGAGATTAAAAATAAAGAAACAAGCTTATTGTGACTCAAGTCCTCTTCCAAGTTCTATCAGCTCTTCTATCAAATTGTATTATCTCTTCCCAGAAACCTTCCTTCACTGAGCAGTGCATAAAGCAAGAACAGCAGGAAGCAGGTCAGCTAAGTGCCTCGTGAAAGGTCATCAGCTCTGCTCCTTGTCTCACAGTGGGCAGAGAAAGGATGGAGCTCACATCGGGCAACACCCACGAATGAACATACATTTACCAGCAATGGGAAAAATATTCTCTTGATGGCAAGAGGAAGAATCAAGTCGTAGTCCAATCTATTAAATGAGTCTGTGTTTTACCATGTTTCAGACAGAGTGGAAACAGTGGAGTGAAAGCAGTAGGTGGAATCACTGGTGAGATGAGAATAAAGCTCATTTGTAGGGAGATGGGTAAAAAAAACCCAAGGGGATGAGGCTGAACTCATTTCCCTTGCACCTACAACAGATATTTTCATTCTATGCAGCACACCCCTGACAGCAGACACAGGCATTCAGAGGGGGTCGAATCGCAGTCCGCTCAAGTCAAAGACAAGTTATTGAAGAACTTCAGACAGGTTTTGACTTAAACTCGAAAAGACCTTCCCATTCAGCTATGCAGCATTCCTCTTGCAGATTGGCCATTGTACCTGATGAAGGGAGCCTAGTGTTAGATGTAAAATAAAATACATACTGATTTCCAGACACACATTACAGCAAGGAAACCACTTGAGAGGATGTTTTGTTGCTGTTGTAGTTGTTGTTGTGCAGGGGCAGGGTTTGGTCTCGGTTTGTATTTTTTTGAACAATTTTACAAGAATGACCACTCCAAAACAAGCTGCTGCATGCCAAGTGGCAGACACAGTATTACATTTAATATGTAACAATTGTTCCTCTTTGTGCCTTCAAAATTATAAGCTTCTTGATTACAAAGCTCCAGCCTCAGAAAATCTCCAATTAAGAAGTACGTTGCTGCCAGCCAGAGAAGAGCAGCAGCTGGATTGTTATCAGCATGGCATGATCTGCATCAATATATCAGCACTGCAAATTGATTTGTGTATCAGAGAGATGCAACTGTTGGAGACAGCAGCAGTTGGGCTCTTCTCCCTAGTAACAAGCAAAAAGAAGAGAGCAAATTCCCTCAGGCTGTACCAGAGGAGGTGTAGGTTGGACATTAAGAATAATTTCCTCTCCAAAAAGGTTGGGGCAGAGTCAATTCCTGAAGAAGTTTCAAAGTCATCAAAAATGCAGTGCTGAGGGTGGTGACCTGGCAGTATTAAGACAATGATATTGGAGGTCTTTTGCAACCTTTATGATTGTATATTTCTAAATACCCCATTTGTTCTCTTGAACCATTTTAGCTTGCTTATTAACCCAGTACCTTTCAAAACATCTCAAAAGCAAAATCTGAGCAGCTGCCCTCATGTTTTTCAGTAATTGCTGAATTATTTCCCAGAACAGAAATGATGCATACATTAAATCATCACGAGACTTTTTTCACTCCAAACGTGATCTCATTGCAGGGTGGTTGAATTAAATGGCCTTTAAAGATTCCACGAATCTCAGATATTTGGGGCCAAATACAGCAGAAACTGCTAGCTATTCCCAAGCTTTAACATGCCTCAAAACTGTCCCTCTATCAAAACCAACAACTGCTGAAAGGTTTGGGGTAAAAACTCTGCAAAGCTGAATTGAAGTAAAACCAAATATTTATTATGAGATTGTTCTACAGCCCCCCTCAATCTCCAACCTGGCTTTCCACAGTAAATCACTTGGGTTCCCCACACACTGCACCAGGCCAGATCTCAACAGCATAGATCAGAATACACAGCTGTGTTTATGAGAAAGAGAAAGTAATAAATGAAAAATTATGAGTGGAAATTCAATCTGCAAGACGAATGCTCAGCAATAGATTAACATATGCTGCATTGAAAAAAAAAAAAACACCACACACAACACAAACTAACTCTAGCTTATATTAAAGACTGAAATTGCTGAGTTTTCCTCAATATTCTGCATGCCTTGATGTATTGTAAGTAAGCATATTTCATTAGCTGCATATATCCATATCTCTCTAATAAATTTCAAACTCTTGGACTCCTGTCATTTGGACACATATTTGAAGAGACACTTGAGACTTACAAAAGAAAAGGGAAAAAAAATCCCCAAAAAACAATACTAAAAGCAATGTGCTTTCCCTTCTTTTGTCAGTGGAAACTTTCCTTTAAGCTGCATAATTGAAAAGCAATGCAGTAGCAGAAAATATTACATGAGATGAAGAACATTTCAGTGACAGACTCGCAGCCCGCAACCCAAAACATAATGCATTGTTTATCACAGATAATTGCAGGCTTTCCATCCCATTTTAATCCTTTTGTTGAGATTTTAGAGACAGGAAATAAGAAAACACATTTGCATTCTCTTCTGAAGAATATTCATTATCCAGGGTAACAGAGAGAATAAACTGGAGTTTCTGCAGCATACTCTACCCTGCCCATGGTAGCGACCCTTCGCAAGATAAGATACAAGCCCATGACCCATAACAACACATTTTCTTCCTTTAACTTCTAGGAAGCTGTGACTAAGCTCTAAGCTTCTCTGTTTATATGCCTTTGTTTTGAATTAATTTTCTTCCTTATTTTAATATTTTCCTACAAAGTCAAACCTTTTTTTTGTACAGACCAGGCTGCCAGGAGGCGATTCTCTTGCAGATTTATCCTCTAGAACAAAAAACAATTTAAATGACATATCTCTATCTCTCTTTTGGGTTTTTTTTTTTCTTTTTTTTTTTTGTTTGTTTGTTTGTTTTGCTAAGACTAGGAGGCAGCATTTTTTGGTAAGATATTTTTCCTCCTATCTGGACTGCTCTGAAGAGCAGTCACAGTCTGTATAACATCTGAACTGTTGAAAAAAGAAATCTATCAGAAGGTCACAAATGTAATATTCACACCGGTCTTAAAGCCTAATTCAGCCAAAGACATTCAAGGGAAAAACGAAACCAAACCAAACCAAAACAAAACCCTAAACCACCTAATGGTGAATAGCCAGAGAGATCTTTAGCAACACAAAGGCAGGGGTGCAGCCAATTTCATGGGCATCAATGTTGATGACAACTCTTACTTTCATTTCTACCACAGCAATGATACTCATAAAAACTACAAGGAACTAAGAATTTAGTATCTAAGTACAGTATCAGAGATACAAGCAAATGAAACAAGTGAAGGGAAGGAGAGTAGTAGAGGGCAGTACTGTGAGCATGGCCATATTAGTTGCCAGATGACCACCGAGGTAGTGGCTGGTGTTAGAGCCATGATGATACTTCAAGAAGAAAATGTCAGAAAATAAGCATAAACTATGGATAAGGAGCTGTCACAGTAGGCAATCCAGACACCAGTATTGACAAGCAGACAAGTGAGCAATGCCTCAGCAACACTGAGAATATCCAGGTCTTGTCAAGGCAGCAGTTGCAGTGGGGTCCCAAGGGCTGCTCAGTCTCAGGGCATCTTCTGAGGAGAAGCTGAAGGACCTGGATCAAGGGACCAGGACACCTGCCACCAACTTCCCCACTCCACATGCTTCCTTTACTCATCCAGAAGGCAGAAGGATTGCTAATTAGTAACCAGCCATTCCTATGAATGCTTGCTAGTTACTAGTTAGGGTTTTCAGTCAGGACAATAGCCCAAAAGATCTGCATTTCTCATGACAGAATTAACCATAAAAAACATTGTTTTCACTGTAGCAATCACAAGTGTGTGGTCTGATGCCAATCATGGTTTAATGGCCATGGCGGTGTTAAGTCAATGGCTGGACTTAGTGATGTTAGAGCTCTTTTCCAACCAAAAGAATTCTGTGATTCTATGACTGTATTCACTTAGTCATACATAAGCCTTGTCTCTTGTGGTATCTACCCAACAGGTACAAAAGGCAATCCATGGAAACATATGATCTCTCTTAAAAAGATGGAAATTAACACACAAGATCTTGTTCCTTGTGCAATTATCCACACCCTGAGGATTTGCATGTGTGACTGATACAAATCACCTCATGAAAGTCAGTTGGACTGCCAAGGTTCACCTGCTGCTGCTGAATTCAAGCTGACTGCTTAGCACCACTTGATATTAGCTTCTTCCTCAATATGACCCAGTTTGAACTTTGCAGGCATGCTTAATGAAAACTCAGCTGCCCTCCAAGGAGGCACTCCTGTGCTGGCTTAGCTACATTTGCAAATACAAGGAACAGCTAAAACAGAAAAACTTGTGCAACATCAGCTTGGTTTGCCAACAGCACTCAGATCTTGCTCTTTCGAGGTACCTTCTATAACAAGATTCTCAAGCCATCTCAATACAGAAGACTCAGTAAGACAATACAGATAACCATCCTTGGTGTTAAATGAAAAATACAGGGTTTTCAAACTATAGATACCTGTTATTTGCTCTCAGAGAATTAATAGAAAACCACCAGAAGTAAGAAAAGCCATTCTCATCAGGTTGGTTTTAATTTATTACTCTGGATGGCACCATCAGCAAAGCAGACAGAACAATCTGTGCTAAGACTTTTGCTGTCCCAAATTCCAGTGAGGAAGAAATCCAGGCAATACAGCAAAACCTGGATCCAATCTTAACTTGCCCAAGGTGTAGGGATGTTTGAAGGACAGCTCAGAAGAGGAGAGAGGACATTAAGTGGCTCAGCCACTGATGTGACACTAAGTAGGACAGTGCAGGGTCTAAAGTAAATTGTAATGCAGTCTTGGTCTCCACAGAAATTGCAGAAGTAGAAGGATAAAACTCAAACCTTTGTGCTTCAAAGGCATGAAACTCCTGCTGCTGAAATGAAAGAGGGACAGTCTGGAGCTCTTAGCAGTACCTGATGCAGCAAATTTTTCAAAAGACAGAAAAGCACAGAAAACAGCACCACAGAAACAGAAGAGGGTTTGAAGTCCCAGCTTTGCAGAATTCAATATTAATCAAGTTAAGGTTGAGCTTGCTATTAGAGAGTATTGCTTTCAAGTTGTTTCTGGTAGTTTATTTATTAATTTGGGGCTTTTTTAACATTTTATGTACAAAATGAGAAATTGATTTTAGACTTTTGAACCATACTGTGTCCTACTTTACTAACCACCTCCACTGAGCTGCATATAGGCAAAACTTACGTGCTTTCCAGACTGAAGCTGTTGGTTCAGAATGCCCACTATGCTTTTGGCAATCAACACCAATAGTGCACAACAAGGACTCCACGTTTGTGACTAAAAGATTTTATATAATTCTAACTTGCATCCTTCTGCCTGTGACCCCTAGGGAGCAGCCCTGCCACCAGTAACACCATCACACAGAGCAGCCCTGTCCGTAACCCTTTCTTTAAGGCTCACTGTGCATCAGAGACAAGCAGACGTTGTCCCCTCACACTAAGTGTCTCATACACGATAATTCCCAAAAAGGAGTCTGAATTATCAATCACACATTTGTATGGCTGAAATACTAAGAAGTCAAGAACAGAGTCATGAACCAACCATTCCAGTTTCTCCTTTATTATAAACGGGTTGCAAACATTTCTACTTGCTCTATCAGGATGGATTTGGAAGACATGAGTGAGCAAAGTAATTCCCACTGCAGATGGATAAACCCTCCCTTCTCAATCTGTTGCAGCTGTAACAAGATGTATGTGGAGAAATAAAGTTGATCAAGGTGGAATAATATTTAGAGCAGAATGTCAGCTTCAGCCACAAATAGATCTGCTTGTGGAAGCAGCTGCTCCATCCATTACAATTTCCTAATAAACTGTTATGAAGATTGACACCTTGGAAGTAATTAAGTATTAGGTATTTTTAGGAAATGACTGCAGCAATAAGAGAAGACGTGCTCATTTTCAGAATGAGGAATTATCTGTAGCTCCCATTGCTGTGCTCCTTTCAATAATTCCACATAGTTTTGACACCGATGATTACTTTTGATTACTCCAGCTTTTCAACTTCCCAAACAAAGTAATAGGACTAAAAGAAACTGTTTATAGGCTGGGGGAAACTCCATCAGTCTAACTTTAGCAGGTTATATGGGACTTTTTGGGGAAAACAGAACACAGAAGGCAGGATGACAATGCACTGATGAATAGCAAGAGATCCACGTGGAAAGCAAATATCTTTAAGTCAAAATCCTGTGTATAAGGTCAGGAGAAACAGTGCAGCTAGAAAAGTAGCCACAGAATAATAGAGTTATTAACGGTTTTGGTTGAAAAAAGACCTTTAAGATCATCAAGTCCAACCATTATCTAACTCTACCAAGTCCGGTGCTAAACCATATCCCTCACCATCACATAAGATAGTGGTTTCTTGTTAACAGGCATGCTCCCACATTTGTTAGGATACTCAGACACTGACTGTAACAAGGAAGGAATATTTTATTACAATTAGTGCTAACAGCTCTTGGACCACCATTCAAACCAAGCTCCCCACCTTTTGCCTTCCACTGACTCCTCAACTTAGATTTCAGACTTGTTCCCCAAGTCTCTCAAAGGGCACAAAGCTCTTACTGGATGTCCACTCACCCAGCTGCATTTGCAGAATGAGCCATCAAGCAAACCAGCCTCCACCCATGCTTATTTTCACCAATAGCAACCAGCAGCAAACTTACAGAATCATTAGAATTGGAAACGATCATCCAGTCCAACTGTCAACCCAGCACTGCCATGCCCACTCAACCATACTCCAAAGTGCCATGTCTACAAGTGTTTTGAACACCTCCATGCCTCCCTGGGCAGTCTCTTCTAGTCTCTTTTGGAGCCATGTGATTACAACTGCACACAGAGCCGAAATCAGGCTCCTGCTACTTCCAAACAGCATTTTAACTGGGAATTACAGAAAGAACACAGATCCCAAACCTCACACATGTTATCAACAGGCCTGGCTTTGACAGAAAAATGCCATCATGAAACATATCCATGAGGTCCATTCTGAATTGTGGGGGTCCCTAATGACAGGATATTCCAAATCCAGCCTTTTCAAAACATTTCCCCACCCAGGGAGTCCTAGACATTCTTTTTCAGGAGCATGTTCAGCTCATTGATGTCATTTACAGGATTCCCAGCTGCTGCCCCACTTTGCCCTCATAGCAGAGCTGCTCATAAGGAAAGCTCAGATTCCTTCTCATGCAAAGATGGTAGTATTTGTGTTTGGGATAGATAGACATAGATTAATTCCCACTTTGTCTTCATTTCCTCCCATCACACCAAAAAGAGATATCTAGCCTGTGCACTGCCTCTGCCCAGCCTCATTAACATTTGGTTACAATAGGCACCAAAGGAGAGGATAACAGCTCCTCATTTATTTTAAAGTGTTTCCTGGTTTGCTTTGAAAATGCACCATCTGTGCTTCCACCAGAACATGTTAATGAAACGCAGTTCTTGATATTTTTAAGGCACAAAAGTGATTTTAAACACACCAGCAGCCAGAAAGCTGCACCCAGCAGCTGCAGCTGTGAGTGGGCTCACACTCATGGGAAGCTGGAGCCAGGCAAGGTGGTGACAGCATACCCAGCTGCCAACCTTCAGCCAGGAACAGCTCACTTCCATGGCTGCCAGGAGCTTTCTAGAGAAAGTAGTGCAAAACATACCAGCAACATCCAGTCTCTTTTCCAATTAGGACATAATGAGGCCAAGGAGATTTTAGTATCTATAGATTTCAAGTAATGGTTGGATTCAAGCAGCTGGAATTGAGAGACACTCTCACAGATGGTAATTTTGTTTGTTTTAACCAGCAGACTTTGGGATAAACATTTCTTCAGGATCCCAAGGCTCTAATAAAGTTGCATTTCCCCTCAGCTCTATTTTTATTTGCATTACTACATGAGGTACCTTGACATCTGCAAGACAAGACAGAAGGGCTTACAAAGCGGATCAAAGTGCGGGATTAGGGCACAAGTTGACTCCTCAGATAAACACACAAAACCTGCAACTAAACTGTGCTTTGGAGAGGAATTTGAAATTTTATTAAATCTCTGTTTGGTGCTCTCTGCCAGTGTGTACTCTAGACAGAAATCCAAGATTTTTATCCTGCTTAAACAAGCAGCAGAACAAGTTAAATTCCAGACAAATTCCCTCCTACGGAAGTCTCGAAGGCACATCTCTGCAGGAGATAACCCAGATTACTTTGACAAAGCAGCGGATTAACTTCTTTCTCAAATGGTAATGCTGTTAAAAATACCAGCATTTGAAAACACCAAGCCAAGTGACACTGTCTTGGCTAGCAAAAGCCCATGAGTGTTGTGCAAATACTACTCTTATTAAATAGTAATATCTCTGTCTGCTCAGAAATTACTTCCTTCTGTGGGGGGAGGGGCAGAGAAGGAAGGAAAGGAGGGGAAGGAAGAGAGAGTGGGACAAAGACTTTATCATACTGTTGTATTTTGCTTAAGTGATGATTGTGTCTCTAGAGAGATGAAAATCTGAACCTAATGTCAGCAGCCTGCTTTCTCCTGAAGAACAGTGCCATGAATCCCAATGTTCTTTACCCATGAGTTGAAATGGTACCAGTTATCATGGGAGAAAGGTTATTACTGTTTTGCATCCAGATCAAAAATAAAATAAACTCTGAAAAAGTAAAGCGCAGGATGCCGTATGCAAAGTTTTATTCCATATTAAACTTGAAAGAATCCTACTATAAGTGAAAAAAAGAAAAAAAGGGGGGGAAAAAAAGAAAATAAAAAAGCTTGAATTATGCCTAGAAAGGCTTTGATCATATGTGGTAGAGTATACAGAAATTTCTTATTAGGCTGCTATGGCATTGTTCCATTTGTTAAATTATTTTATGTTAGTGAGAATGATTAGGTTTCTTGTGCAGTTATTGGGACCCGAAAGGCACCTTTATTTACCTCATTTATCATGTACAGCAGCATTCAGCTGAAGTGTAGAGGTAAACAATTTTAAACAGCAATACTCTTGCTAGCACACAGTCATCTTGACCACAGGAGCTTTGGAAAAATGCAGATTTAAACTGTTCACATTACTGTTTTATCTGCATTTCAGCCTGAATTACTCACTTATCACCAAGCTCAGCAATAAAGAAACAGGGAGGGAAGATATTAAATATTTATGCCTACAGTACCTTACAACTTTTCATGGAAATATTAATTGTAAAACAAAAGCACAACTGTTCCAGCTAGCAGGGGTGGGAAAGGCAATACTTAAAGCCAACCTGACAGTGCCACAGCCAATTTAGATGGGGGGACTTAAAGAATTGTTATAGTCCAAATTAAATTTAGAGAAGAAAATATTTTGAAAATATATTGAAAATACTTGCCAGTTGGTCTGAAATGAGAATGTGCTAGAACTGTTAACTTGTTTGTGTGTTAGAGGGGAAAAAAAACCAGCGATGTATCTCTCTACCTTGACTCCCCAGTGTTACATTGAATTACTGTCACAGTTTGCCTCAAAATTCAACTCCAACAATATCTGTGTGCTGCAGGCTGCACATCAAATGTCTGGGTGCGCAATATCCACGTCAAAGAGTACGGGTATGGTCTTCAGCTGTGCTCTAGGCAGGACAAGGGGTATCCAGCTCAGACCTCCACTTTCTCTCTTGGCAGATGCTGGCTGGAGACAGAAAGACATGTACAGGGCTGACATGACTGTGGAACTCAGCAGCAGCACAGCCAGGAGCCCCTCTCATGGTCAATCTTGTGGATGGATTAACAATCAAAGACAAGAATCTTGTAACTCATGATGTTAGAGGTTACCAACCTCACTGGTACCCTTCAGTGATGCTACTGCATTTACTGTCAGTTTATCCAGTGCTGAAACCAAAGTTTACTTGGGTACCAACAAGCAACCTGACTCACCAGAGGCCAGTGGGGAACACCTGATCAACATCTGTCATCTTCAAACTCTGATCTATGCCCATGGCAGCTACTCCTCCTTCACAGTGCTCAACTCAAAGCCTCAGGTTGCAATC
Organism: Ramphastos sulfuratus; assembly: GCA_013399055.1. Taxonomy (NCBI): domain Eukaryota; kingdom Metazoa; phylum Chordata; class Aves; order Piciformes; family Ramphastidae; genus Ramphastos; species Ramphastos sulfuratus. The sequence continues at coordinate 10,869 of WBNM01038980.1, read as the reverse complement.
ATCCTGATTTGGGAATAAACAGCTCATTGCCCAGCTTTTGGCAGCTTCTGCTTTGTCACAGCTGAAATAAGGCACCCATGCAGCTCCTAAAGTCTGCATCATCTGCAGAGAAAGTCCTTCCCTACATGTGCGCCAACAATCTCATATACCAATGTGGGGAAAGGTTAAGGGGGGTGCACCACCACCATGCCAAGGATTCCACTGAGTCAGCACTGTACTTCAGTCAAAGAGCCATCACAATCTCTTCTCCAAATGAGATATATACATCCAGTACTTTCCCCGAGGTATAACCATGACTGGCTCTAAAAAGAAACTTCAAGGGAATTGCAAACCTTCCAAGGAGACCTCTTTTCCCCATGCTGCTGCACCAAGCTCAGCTAAAGGACACACAAGCCACCAGCAAAGCATCACTTTTAAGTGTCAGCAGTATTTAGCATTGAAAATAGGTTTCTCGGTCACTAATGAGTAAACTACAGAAAATGCTAAAAAAAAAAAGTGAAATAACCTTCAAGATTACATTAGCTTCTTTGGAACATACATTAGAGAGTTTGTTCTGTGACAAGGAATATGAACTCTGGGGTGCTGGGTCATTCTTTGAAAACTATTATGTACAGATTTAGGCTCAGGAAACATCAACGCTCCAGAGTGAAACCAAAGAAGTCACACACAAAGCCCATGCAGTCAGAGAGATTTTTGTAAGCTATCTCTTTATAATGACTTGTGTGGCCAAGAAAGGGGCAGCAGATACCAGGGTAATGGGAAGAAAGCATAAGGAAACATAAATGCATCCTGGATGATCACCAACAGCTACTCAGAGGCTTTTTCAGATTTGCTAAAAAGGACTTAAAAAATGCAAAGGCGAGAGAGAAAGCGTCTGCCTCCCACTGTTCAGCTCCTGCCATGCTTAATAAAATGGATTTTTATGCATTCTTTTTAAATAAACAAGTGCATAAAAAATAAATGAGTCCTTTCATTAAATTCCACTAATGGAAACAACCCACACGACTCCGTATTTGACCAGCTGCTCACATCAGAAAGGGTAGTAGCAGACTGCCAGGTAGCACACTCGTTATTCCCTGTTTTTTATCCCTGACTTTGTCAGCTGTAAAATCTCCAGACTTCACCCCAGTTTCACAAAAGGAACAGCAGAGACCCAAAGGCTGTGGGTGCAGTTTTGGAGTCATTGCCCATCAGCCAGCCTGTCTCCTGCAGTAAGATGCTGAAAGGACAAGATAGCAAGGTTGTAATTGTAATACAGACATTTTCATCAAGCCCATCCTCCAGTGACAAAACAAGAGCAGAGAAAGGACTACTTAAAACCAGTGATCCATTGTCTATGACTGCTCCTGTTAAAGAACACGAGCAGAAGGGAGAAGCAATTGTCTTTCTAGATACACTTTTCCAGTACTTTGGAACGAGATTTCTTTATGATCATATAGAGTATTCCAAACAATTAGCCCCATATAATCATTCTGTATGTCTAACTGTTTATCCTTCACTGAGAATTTTGACCTTCATTGTCAAGTTTCACTTGAATAACAGAAAGGTCCTGAATCTAAATGGCTGTGAAGTTACAGACTCTGCCAGTTCCATCACAGGAAAGAGGGTACCACGGACTCTGCCTTGCAGACACCACAAAATTCAGACTTTAGAGACATCTAAACTGCAGGAAAAAAGTCTTCAGAACTGTACACACCTAGGAGAAGTTCAAGCACAGAATACGAATGCACAGAAAACAAGGCTTTGAGAATACTATTTCTTATGGAAAATATAGGTTACAGTAGAGAAAATCCTATTTTAGCTTCAATTATGAAGTCCCCAAGTGTTTTGCCAATTTGGTATTGGTTTGGGGTAGATCTAGACAAGCTATGCCATCAGAGAGACATCGCCCAACATAAAGCCATGAGGTTGGTAGATTACAACAGATCAACACACACAGGAATACAGGCAAAACTATCTTCTAGTGCCAGCCAGGTCCAAGGCTTTGTGGCAGACTTGAAAGTAGGGAGCAGAAGCCAACAGCAAATTAATTCCTTGTGATTCATTACAGCCTGGCATGTGCAGACAGACGTACTGACACGTCAGCCCAAGCCTCCACAGCCTGGCCTAGGAACAATGGTTATAACAAGGCAGATCCTGCTTTGTACTAGCCACAGCAGGGACTGCAGCTCTTCATCATGACATTTCCTTAAAGGTGGTCTGTTCCATCAGAGAGTGTCTTTTAGAGTAAGTCACAATTATTTTTTACAAAAAATAAAAGCTTAGTACAATCTGAAAGAAATAAAGCCAGTCTTTGCTGAAAGAGCTTGTTATAAAGACAATCTGTGCAGATGAGGACGGGCTAAAGGGAGAAATGCCAGCTAAGATGGGTTAAAGTGAAGAATCAAAGAATAGTTGGGATAAATGAAGTGCAAGCTCTACTTCAGAGATTAAATTATTAATTACTACTGAAGAAAGCCCTGTGTTTACCTCACATATGTTCAATGTCTTAACAACGGCCACCGTCAGCGCTGCCTTACAACAGCACGGCACACACTTAGCTGGAGCTAAAGCCTTATTGCATTACAGTGAATTTTAAATACTGCTGCTCCTCAAAGGCAATGATATGGGGTCAAGAACATAATGTTCGTTGCAGAGAAATCTAATTCCGAAGCTGGGAAAGTCTCTTCCCACCCCAAAATGGCTTTAGGTATTGAAATGAATCCAGTATTACAGCTCGGCTTTGGTCAAAGTAAAAATTCTGACAGATTTATTACTACCTTATCAAGTCACTTCATGGTTTTAAAAAACCCACATATATTCTTCTAAAATCCATTTATCCAGACAGAATTCAATAGTTACATGAAGTATGCTCATTTAATTGAAATTTGCTCCTAGCATGTGACTCCAGGGTTCTCTCCGTCTGCAGCACCCTACTGCTGTATGTGTCCTTTTATCCCTGCCACCCATCTTCCACATTCACAGGTCCACTTAAAATCATGTTCAGGTACTTTCCTTTAAGCCTTTACATTCTCAGAAAATTGCTTTTTAACTTGGGTCAGCTTCAATTTTAACTTTATTTTTTAGGAAATGTTTTTAATCTGCAGCAGCCCTGCATTTATGTACCTCATTTTACGGTGCTACTCTTGAAGAAATGAAGGAAGTAGCCCAGGTTTCATGGCCCCAAAGCAGCCAAATATGTCCACCAAATGTGAGGCTTATAGAAGGGTCAGGGCAAGTAGGTTGTCATTTCAGCTCAGGTCCTACTCAGCCTCCAGCACAAAGCACAAATACTGCTTGGTAAAGCTGTATCTTAGGCTGTGCTCTCCAGCATGTGCATGTTCATGAGATCATTGAACCAGTTACTGTCTCAAAGCATTTTGCTTATACAGACTTGCTGATTAATGAAGAAAGCTAAAAGCCCTTCCAAGAGTTAAGGACAGCCCTGGAGAAGGAGTACAAATCACTACTCAGCTAAAAGCTTTCAGTCACACTAGTACACATCTAAAATAACTTGTCCAATTCAGGTCACCTCGAAACAAGCTGACGAGATGCCATGGGAGGCTCAGGTGAGTGCAGTCTGCCAGGCAGCTTCACATCATCATCCTTCAGTCACAGGCAAGGTGACATGAGGGCTCTGGGAGCACTCACAGACAACACAGGGAGAAGAGAAAAGTCTGGCAGAAAGGAAACCAGAAAGGAGAACTGAAGAGATCTGAAGTTTCCAGTCACTGTAATTACTGTGCATCTCAGCTCATTCGCTTACTTAAGAGGTTTGCCATGAGTTGCGTTAGTATTTACAATATGCTTCTCGGTAAGAGGTATAGTAGGACCATTACATAGAGATTAATGCTTGGTTTGGAGTAGCTACTTGCTGTCCCCACTCCTCTTAGTACCATGCACCAGCAGAGACTGTCCACCTTTTAGCAGAATATTGAACATAGATTGGTCTGTGCTGGAGACAGAAGAATGGAGTCCAGAAGTGAGAACAGCTGTGGTTCCCAATCACCTCTTCTAACTGTAATATACTTCCAATAAACATCTCATATCAGGATCCAACAGGCAGTGCTTCTCTTTGTTTCAGATTCATAACTAGCAGATATTTATCACAAAGAAATAACACAGAATAAGCAGGGATGCAAAAAACCCTGATGTTGCATAAATGAATGCTCCAAATGAATGCATAAATGAATGCTCCAAACATAAAACAAAGCTTTTACTAGAAGCACATTACAAAAGAAGACTCAGACAGTTGTATGAATGGTTGAACACAACTGATTCAAGGATGTAGGCTACAGATTGAACTTCTAAAAGTTAACTAAGAAGCTTTTTAAATACATATTGTGCTGGTTTCAGTGCCCATAGTATATTACTCATGTAGAGGAGCTGATGCTTCATATTTCTTTTTGTCCACTTCCAATCACATTACCAAGTGCATTTATCTGAAGGACATTATTTTAATGAAGTCATTTATGCCCTTAAAAATTAATATGTCAGAGCAGTTAAAGTCTAGTGACTGTAACCAAACCAAATAATGTATAATGGAGGAATGTAATGAGAAAAAAATACAGCCTCAAGTCAAGGTGAAATAGCTAACCTCAGGAAAAAAAATGAGAAGGAAAAGAAAAGCCAACACAAATTATATGTCCCCTTGACATACCATAAAGGATATCATTACATTGTCATCACCCCACTGTATACAGTTGTAAATTGAGGGTTTTAACTACCACTGTACACTGAAGGCATCTGTTTTATCTTCATCTGAGGAGATAAAAATGATCCTCTTGTGGTCCAGAAACACGTGACTTATGAGAAGTCTCTTTAGCAACAAAGCATCAGAGCCTCAGAGTCATGACTAAAATGGTCTTTTTTATAGTAAAGGGTTTCAAGCACTTTCAATACACAGCAAAGAGCTGATGAAACATTCACTCTTCCTATACTTTAAGCTAAGTCATACAAAATCTGCACATGAAAATACTTCATTCATCATTTGCATAAAGCCATAAAGAACTGTTATTGCAGCAGCTCCTAAAATTAGAACAGCTCCAAATCAGAGCTTCCCATCTTTAAATAATTCAGCTCATCCCATATTCAGATACAGGTGAACCAGGTACATCACTTCATCCCCAAAACGATGGCAACATGAGTAGCACAAATACAAAATGCACACATTAATATCCTATCACTTCATCTCCTTTCTTGCCATGGACTTTTCTTCACTGAATGACATCATTTGAAGAATTACTAACAGAAGTAGAATTAGTCCCCTGTGAAATGAAGTGTTCACCTTCAGAGCTGAGGCTCCTCCCTGCAAGCTCCAGTAGACACACCACCTATGAATTTACTGCCCTCCTTGAATAATGGAAGGAGACTCCTAACTAAATATGCAGGATATCCAAGGACATGAAAAGCTGGAAATCTGGATCTCTGCTTTGATTTCCTCATATCCATCATCCCCCTCCCCACTCCCAAACTGCTGCAGAGAAAGATCATAGAATCACAGAATAGAGTCATAGAATCTGCTGGGTTGGAAGGGACCACTAGAGATCATCTAGTCCAACCCCCTTGCAACAGGGACAATCCCAACTAGTTCATGTCCCCTGGAACCCATGCATTAGTCTAACATCACAGCTGTTCTCTTAAGCTACTGCTAACACAGGGGTTGTCTTCATTGTTAGCTTGCAAATGTTTCCAGACAAGAGCACAGCCACATCTGCAGAAACCATCACAGAAAATTGTGTGTTCTTCCTGGCCTATGGAATTTACTGGTCAATTCGCTTCCCATTTCAAAGCACCTCAGCAGTCTCAGAATGTCTCTACACTGGGCTAACATATCTCCAGAACATTCATAAGGTAAAAAAAAAAAAATTAATTTGTGATTGCATAAACCAGTCACAGAAGCCTCCCAAGAAGCCTGAGTTTTCATTTCTTTCATAGCAGATATTTAATTATATGATAATTACTTACAGCTTGCAGCTCAGCTTCTACTTTTATGAAATATAAATTGCACTTCACTCAAAAGTGCAGGATGAGCATTTAAAAGGCTTCATTAAGTCGCTTTTAAGATTTTCCTTTCTTGAAGCTGTGGAATGGAAAGCAGATGCACCTGTAAACTGAAACTTGCTTCACAGAAGAACAAAGTAAAATTGCTAATGTAATACCAAGAGAGATGAGTCTTTACAAGCAAAAAAAATATTAACTTTTAACAAATACTTTTTTTTTAAATAACAAACAAAATATTTGTGTCAAGCTGCATGATAAAAGGCACAAGGAGGGAAGAAATAACATTGCTAGCTCACATACAAGTAAGAGTCTTTATTCCAAATTTCCAGTGCTTTGAGATCTGAGGTTGTGTCAGACTCATGCTATCATTAAAGCAGATGGACCAAGAAAATTCAATTCATTTGTAGCTTCCCAAAAGCCTAGAAAATAGTAATTACAAAAGCAGAAAGATAAAGACAAAAAAATAACTTTGCCTGAACGTACATATTGCAACTCTGACAATTTTACCTTCCTCTTGATTGTGAACCATTAGGAGAGGGCTGTGATGGCACTTCTGCAAGCTAGGACCTAGAAAAAGGTATGAAACAAACAAATAAACAAAAGAGCCAAAACAAAAAAAAAAACTTCAAAGGCAGAATTCCTGGATGCTACAGAACATTGTGTAGATGCTACTGTTACCTACTGACCATGCCAATACCAGCACAGTGCATGTGTGATGGTGCAAAGATTTTTACTGCAGATCTTGAAGGAAACCATCACTCAGGCAGGCAGAGTAGTCTTCTGCTGGAAGGTTGTGGTTCTTTGCATCCCAGGCAGAAGCTGAGAAAGGTGCTAAGATGTGGACTACATTTTGAACTTCCAGCAGGGTTTTTTTATTTTAATTTAGCCCAAGGGTATGTCCATACTATTAACTACATATGGACTCGTTAAATATGAATATACCAAATGAGATCATGAAACTAAACATCCACAGCATGACTGTAAATTCCGGGGGAAATTTAGTGAAAAGAAAATGCACAGAACTGCACAAGTCTTGAGATTGCATCAGGATGCCACAGGAAGAGTAATCAAGCACAGCTATTAAAATTTGTCTGGAAAAAACAAAAACAAAAACAAAACATTAAAAAAAACAGAAGCCTAAGTTTAAGCCTCCTTTTGAAGGAAAGGCAATAAGGTATTTTTTAGGAACAGAAGTTATTACAAAGTGAAAACTGGAGAATCTGTAAAATTCACTAATGAAGTCCAGCCTATCACTAGCTCAATTTTAGTCCTCTGCAGTGACATTCACAATAGCACCTGCAAGTCTGAACCTGGTCTGTACCTTGTCCCAGCTCAAGACAAAGGCAACAGTAAAAAATTCCATTCTAGCAGCTTACAGTCACTTCCACCAGCTAAAACAATCAATCCCAAATGCCTGCAGTCATAGAGCTCCTTACTTAACTGAACTGAACCACACTCTGGCATTAAATGTCACTGCCAATGGCACTAGGCACAGAAAGATAAATTTGCATAGGAATTATCATTTGATGCATCCTCCTCACTGTAATGATGATGGTCTCCCAGTGACTTTTGCAAGAGCTTTTAATTGATTTGTTTGGAAGCATATCTAGATAGTGCAATTGTTCAGCTGAGACACCAGAGTAAAACCAGACCGCTGGCTTCAGCTGACTTGGGAGATCTATAAATACATACGTGATTTCATGGCAGCCAAGTGTGTTAAGTAGTTCTGAGATGTTCAACTTAATATTTAATACACTTTCGAAGCAGTTCTGTGCTTTTGAGTATTCTATTTTTAAGACTGAACAATTGCTTAATACATGTTGTCCAGCATCTCACTCCCCAGCAGCCCTGAAGGCTGAGCTCAAGTGAGTCTATTGCAGATAAAGTACTGTGCAGCTACTGTCAGCAACTCTCTTAAGGTGTTACCGTAGGGGAGAAGACAAATTCTCTCTGAGACAGAGGAACACTGGAGACTTGCCTAGACAAGGGTACTTTTAAAGAAGCTAGTCTGATCTGAAAATGTAAATGGAAAGGCTTGGTTACACTGAATTAAGTTCCTGTATAGATGCTCTCAGAATTAATTCACTTAATTCACTGAGGTTTATTAATTTCCAGTAGAAAATTAGGTCTACTGAAATTTAGTAATTTAAATTCTGGGGTTAAAAAAAACAAAACAGAACAAAACAAGACACTACCCAGAATTTGATCATTTGGTTTAAAAGCTACTTTGGAGTAATTTTCTTAAGGGCTCCCACCAAGAGCAGCATTTGCAGACTGTAGTGTCTTTCCAGAGACTGCTGTACTGAGACTCACATCAGGGTCAGCTCTGTGCAATGAGTTTATCTTACTGTCTCTGTCCTTCCTCTGGGGATGACAAACTCCAAAGAGACACTTCTAAAGGTAGTCATAGGCAAGCAGCCTCCCAGATGCTGAACTCTACACACAGGTTGGGAGTGGTGCTTCTAATTCACTGTCCCTTGGAATCAGCCACAATCCAGTGGAAAATAGGAGAGTGAACACCCCACAGCAAGGTGGGGGTGTTGTCTGGAGCAAGCAGAGAAGTTCACCTTTATTTTATAGAGTTTACAAAAGGCCATAAAATGCCATGCCATTTCATTCTGAACAGCTCCTTCCATTATCTGCTGCAGCATGTCGCACTTAGCTGCTAAATAACAGCACAGGAAGGAAATTAAGAAGTATAGAGGAAAGAAATGAATTGTACTTCCAGGTAAGAAATGAAGTGAATCAAGAGACAGGGAGAGGCTGCTTTTTGTAGGACTGAACATATCTTCTGCCCCCTTAATCACACCAATGCAGTTTGCTGGGGCCAGGCTCTCCAGCACCCTCCTATTGATCAGTAATGTCTCAACCTGTGGACATCAGCTTAATGCTGAAACAAAAGCTACCTGAAGGGCTGCAGCATATCAACATTTTAAAAAGTTTCACAAGCACAAAACTCCACTGAAGGATGGTGGCCTGTGGGTTGCTCAGCAGCAGAGCTACTATGAGACTCAACATGCTTTTGGCTGCACACTGCCCTGAAAGGAAACAAGGACCTGCATGAAGCCCCACATCTCTGAGCACTCCCTGAGCATAGCAGAGAGGCCGAGCAGTGGTGCCTGATGAGGGACCCCACAGACACATCAAGGTCAGAGCTAAATGCTAAGAAAATCAATGTCATGGGCAAGCACCTCTCAAAAACCACCTCTTACTTCATTGGTAAAGCAAACACCCACACAAGTACTTTGCCCTCTAGACTGTATGTATTGTCCTCAACCAGTATCACATCACCCTTTGCTCTTATCTTCCTTTTACAGTTGCTTTTTTAGAACTTCTTATGTCCAGAAAGGCAAGAGGGGAGTCAATGAACAAGGGGACACCACTGCCTTCTCTGTCTTGGTCTCTCTGCACTCTTTCTGCTTACATCACAGCTGTTGTCTATACAACAAAACTGATCCTTCACCAGAAGAATCACTCAATGAACCATTTTGAAGACAGTGGGAAGGTGAGGAGGTCTTATGACACAACCCCACAAAATTAAAAGATTTCTCTTGATCTCTGATGCTGCAGTTCCATTAAATCTGGCTGAAATTTTGCATCTACAACAACTGAACAATTAAGATTGTAGGAGATAAAGATGTTGTCCAGTTCTGTAATTCAGACAAAATTTCTGAGGAGTAGAATTCTATGTTTTCCAGTCTGTGCTTCTAACTTTTTATCAGTTTGAGGCATTTTCAAACCTCTTTGCAGGACAACACCACATCACTCCCAGGAAGCTGTGGCAGGGCTCTGATAACATCTGCAACCAGGCAGGTGCACTTTGTGTTCCACTGAAGAACATCCCATTTTTCATAGCTGGATACTGCTGTAGAACCTCATTAGAAACCAAATTACTACCTGCATCAGGTTTACACTAATGTATTGACATCTACAGCACTTGTTAAATGAACCGTAAATCCAATACACTGAAGTCATTTTCAACTGAATCAAATCAGGTTTCAGTCAAAAGAATTACAACTGTTATATACTTAATGCCTGGCACTTTCCTGGTGTCTCCAGCTAGATCATTTCAGACACAGAGAGAAAATTGTAAACCTATGAAACAGTGTAAGCTAAATTGGACACACTCCAAGCATACTAAACACAATGCTAGGAGTTTAAGGCTGATAATTGGCTCTAATTGACTAGCTGGTAAAGCTGTCCAGGCATCCACAGGCATGCTCCTTACTCATCTGTTTTCAACATACTATTTTCTTCTCCTTAGTTAATTTATACTTTCTTATTATAAACCATGTTGTTTGCATTTCCCAGAATCTTTGCTCTTTAAATCTTTAACTCTTTGCTGCCCTCAGAAGTAATGGCTTTATGGGAATGTGGTCCCAGCTGTGATACCTGAGGAATGCACAGCCTTCCTCAGAGCACTACAGTCTCCACAGGAATCAATATTCTTTCCAGGCCTTGGGATGCAAATTCACACTCAGATGTCTCTTCCTCTCTCAGCCTTGACTGGTTGTCTTTTAACGCTGATTTAGAAAACCTTGACCCATGTGTGAGGACCACATTAACCCTTATTACCTTTATACCCTGGGGATGGGATTTCTCAGTAAATCCAGTACTACCATCCAGTGACTGGCTACAGCCACTTGCACAGTACAAAAGGGGATGCCACCAGAGAGAACAAAGCCAGTTTCTCTCTGCCACACTCCTCCAGCCTAGCTCCATAGCTGCTTCATACAAAGACATTTGAAAGACCTAATTCCAACTGAGTATAGCTATGAATCTGAACTAGATCATCCAGTTAGATTTCCCTCCACCCTCAGACAGACACTTTCCCTAAGTGGCCTTAGTTCTGCTTAATTCATTTCCCAGAAATGGAAAACTGGAAGT
>WBNM01038978.1:4668-24652 GCA_013399055.1 Ramphastos sulfuratus | reverse complement strand
ACACCTCCAGGGATGAGGCTTCCACCACCTCCCTGGGCAACCCCTGCCAGGGTCTCACCACTCATGCTGAAGAACTTCTTTCTAACATCCAGCCTGAAGCTACCCATTTCTAGCTTTGTTCCATTCCCCCCAGTCCTATCACTACCTGACAGCCTAAAGAGTCCCTTCCCAGTTTTCTTGTAGCCCTCTTAAGATACTGAAAGGCCACAATAAGGTCACCTGGAAGCCTCCTCTTCTCCAGACTGAACAGCTCCAACTCCCTCAGTCTCTCCTCATAGTGGAGCAGCTCCAGCCCTCTGAGCATCTTGTGGCCCTTCTCTGGACACCTTCCAGCACCTCCATAGCCCTCTTGGCCCAGGGACTCCAGAACTGGCTGCAGTACTCCAGGTGGGGTCTCAGCAGTGGGAAGCAGAGGGGCAGAATCACTTCTCTCACCCTGTTGCCCACACTTCTGAATCAGCCCAGGCTCTGGTTGGTCTCTGGGCTGCCAGACTAACAGCTCATATTGAGCTTCTCCTCCACCAGCACTCCCAAGTCTCTCTCCTCAGGGCTGTTTTCAACTCAGTCACTGCCCAGCCTGTATTGGTGCTTGGGATTGCAGGAGAGAAAACTTTGTACAGATTATATATGGACTGAGAAGAGTTTTCATGATGATTTTTAAGTGGGTGGCTGCCAACCAAACTCAAGCTAATGCTGGTGAGAGAGTAGAATGGGCAATTTGAGGAGACCATACAGTTGCTTAAATTCATTAGTTCCCCACAGAGGGTTAAAGAGAACATAGCTGAAAACAATTACGTAAGAGTTCTGGAGTTCAAACAGAATGTGCTACTCTACTCCCACAGAACTTCAAGGGAGATGATTTAGAGAGGATTATCAGCATATTCCTCTTTTCCAACAAATCTTGCAAGGAAGGAAAAACATAATAATGTAAAGGAGCTGGAAATTCAGACTTCCATAATAGCTGTACCTGCACTACCCTACCTGTGAAATGTATTCTCTCTGGGGGTGGTGATGCTGCTGAGTATTTTTTATTTCTTAGCCATCCTATTTTTTCCCCCATAAGCAGGTCTTTTGAGTCTGGATATTAACCTGCAATCCTCTCCTAGCTCTTTGGCCACATTACACCTGGGCAAGGGCTCTTAGAGTGAGCAGCATGCAAGATTTATCAGAAATACACTCCCCAAAACACATTTTATTGGAGCTCCTTCATTCTAATTGTCCTCTTGAGGCATGATCCACAGCACAGACAAATTCAAAGGGGGCTCACTGGGCTGTGGGTCAGGGGTTTGGGTCACCTGTTTATGGCAAGTGGTGAATAATGAGAATCACACCACACAGTGCCAGCCCCTCAGGGCTTTACCCTGATGATGGAGGTAAAACTTCAGCCACTGATTTCACTAAGTACAGTCTCAGAGCTGGAGGAGAGCATCACCACCCTCTCCTCCTGCAGCAAAAGGCAATCACAGGCCTTAATGACCTGCAGGCTGCTGTGTCCTAGGAATGCAGTCAGCTAAGGTCTGTTTTAACTGATTCAGCTGTGCCCCACAATATTTAATCTGTAGAGTCAGTTCTTTTATGGATGTCAGTGCTCCAAGAAGTTCTTAAAGTCACTGCTGGGACTTGATATGATTACAAATATATATCCATGTGTGATTATGAGGAGTGTGATGGCTGATTTGTCTGTCCCAGTGGAATAAACAAACAGAAGTACATATATTAAAAACTTTTTAGGGTGGACATTTTTGGTTGGGTTTTTTTTTGTTTGTTTTGTGGGGGGTTTGTTGGGTTTTTTGTTTTGTTCTGGGGTTTTTTTGGGTTGGTTTTTTGGTTTTTTTTGGTTGGTTGGTTTGGTTGGTTTTGTTTGTTTTTTTTTCTTGCCTTAACAGAATCCTTTAAGTGGATTCGGTTTGCTCTTGCAGAAAGAAATGTCCTTCCCTTTAGTCTAGGCTAGTCATTTGGGTGGGAAATGGGGTTTGGAGGTCCTGGGCCACCTTGACATGCAACCACATGTGAACAACTTTGTGCTGTGTGCCTTCATTGTCCTACCAAGTTCTGCACTGCTTTGCTAGACTGAAACTTGCACTCTTCTGTCCTTTTTTACAGACACAGGAATAGTATGATCCAAGACCAGGGATTCTGGATACCACCTCATGATAAGGGTTTGGGAGCCTTTTGGTCACAGAACCACAGAACTTTAGAGGTTGGGAGGGACCTCCAGAGATCATCAAGTCCAACCCCCCTGCCAGAGCAGGACCAGACAATCTAGCTCAGGTCACACAGGAGCACATCTAGACAGCTCTTGAAAGGCTCCAGAGAAGGAGACTCCACAACCTCTCTGGGCAGCCTGCTCCAGGGCTCCGTCACCCTCACTGTAAAGAAGTTTCTCCTCATCTGCTTCAACAGTGGCAGAGACAGATCCTGGGTGAAGTGCTGGCTATTAGCAGTTAGCATCTCCATTTCAGTGGGTACCCTTCCTGGTGTTCCATTGCTTTCCACCGATGGAGTTACACTGCTGTCACAAGGACCTGGGACCAGATGTGTGTTGCCAAATGTAAATCTGATTAGTCATAGAATCATAGAATGGTAAGGTTGNTGTCCTTCCTGTGCTGGGGGCTCCAGAACTGCACAGAGTAGAAAATGAAATGCTCAAGCCCAGAAACAAAAGAGTTAATATAAAACTTATTACTCTTCCCTACTTCCCCAAGACACCAACTTTCCTATATAAATTCCCCTGTCATTAATCTAGTAGAGCTCTACTTTGTTCATAATTTACTACACTCTTCAATAAGCATTGTAATATTTGTGCAGGGCAAGTATATAAATCATTGTTGTGCTTTACTTTTTTACTCCTGTGGTTCTTTCAAGGTCACCAACCTACCTTATAGCTTTTATCTGGTGTAAATAGTCTGCTGCTACCTTTTACACCTTGCTTCCTTCCTTATGCCTCTTTAGATGTACAGTTCTGGAGCCCCCAGCACAGGAAGGACATGGAACTGTTGGAGTGGGTGCAAAGGAGGCGACGAAGATGATCAGAGGGCTGCAGCAGCTCTGCTGTGAGGACAGGCTGAGAGAGTTGGGGCTCTGCAGCCTGCAGAAGAGAAGGCTTCCAGGAGACCTTAGAGTAGCCTTCCAGGATCTGAAGGGGGCTCCAGGAAGGCTGGGGAGGGACTATTGACAAGGTCTTGTAATGACAGGACAAGAGGCAATGGGTTTGAAGTGTCAGAGGGGAGATTGAAAGTGGATGTTAGGAGGAAGTTGTTTGCAGTGAGGGTGGTGAGACACTGGCACAGGTTGCCCAGGGAGGTTGTGGCTGCTCCCTCCCTGGAGGTGTTCAAGGCCAGGTTGGACGAGGCCTTGAGTGACCTGTGCTAGTGGGAGGTGTCCCTGCCTATGGCAGGGGGTTGGAACTAGATGATCCTTGAGGTCCCTTCCAACCTTACCATTCTATGATTCTATGAATTTATATCTGCAGCTGCGTCTTCTCAAGTAGCTGTTCTCAAGTAACCTTGCTAAAGGTTAGTAACTTCACCAGCAGTAACGATACAAGCTGCACCTGTTAGGGTGCATTTGCACCTTTTGGTTGGTTAGAAAGGGGGCAATGTTTTGATTCTGTTGTTACTGACCATCTTTTATGCCTGGGATAGAATGGTACGGTTGGAAGGGACCTCGAGGATTATCTAGTTCCATAGGCAGGGACACCTCCCACTAGTACAGGTCCCTCGAGGTCTCATCCAACCTGGCCTTGAACACCTCCAGGGAGGGAGCAGCCACAACCTCCCTGGGCAACCTGTGCCAGTGTCTCACCACCCTCACTGCAAACAACTTCCTCCTAACATCCAGTTTCAATCTCCCCTCTGCCAGTTCAAACCCATTGCCCCTTGTCCTGACATTGCAAGACCTTGTCAATAGTCCCTCCCCAGCCTTCCTGTAGGCCCCCTTCAGGTATTGGAAGGCTACTCTAAGGTAGCCTCGAAGCCCTACTGCCCTTCAAGGGCCTGAAATGTAGCTAGGGAAGGCTCCAATCCAGCAATGCACTTAAGGATGTTCTTATGTAAACACGCACTCAGTCCCACTCACAGCATGATCTGAAGTGAATTTCAGAGTAGAGCATCTCAGAGGATGCTGCTTCTTGCAAGGCTGTGCAAGGCCAGGCTGCAGCAGTCACAAATGCAGTTGCAGTCCAAGGCATCTGGCATTCTTGCATTGGGCAAAGTAACTCTCAAGTGTGTTGCTTGTGGGGACACTCCCATGCTTTGGAGGTGGCCTTTGAAGTGTCCCTTCCTTAGAGTTGTAGCACGTGTTTGAGTGTCAGCCCTTGTGCTCTGCAGAGGCAATGAGCTCTTAAGAGGCTTCTTTTAAGGCTGTTTAAGAGATAATGATATTATTTAGGAGTGGGCAGAGCAATTGTCTGGGTCCTGCAGGAGATGACAGCTGTGTGATAACTGCAGGCATCATTCTATCTTCTGGCTTGATTGTTTCCTTGAGCCAAACATGCTGCTGCCATGGGATTGCTATCCTGTACCAAAACACAGGTGAGACACTGGCACAGATGGCCCAGGGAGGTTGTGGAGCACAGAATCACCCAACGTGATCTTTGATCACGTTGGGTGATTCTGTGCCCCACAACCTCCCTGGAGGTGTTTAAGGCCAGGTTGGACGAGGCCTTGAGTGACCTGTGCTAGTGGGAGGTGTCCCTGCCTATGGCAGGGGGTTGGAGCTAGATGATCTTTGAGGTCCCTTCCAACCTTACCATTCTATGATTCTATGATTCCACAATTCTGCCATGGCTGTCTGGCAAGGAGCAAGGCTGGGATGGTTTTCACTGTGGCATAGAAGAAAATAGGGCTGGAAGGGACCTGAGGAGGTCATGTCACCCACCCCCACATCAATAGCTCCTGACACATGTTTGTGTAATGTGTTTCTTTAACCCTGCCAGCAGCAGAGATCCCCCAGCCTCCCCAGACAATCTCCTCCAGTGCCTAATGACCCCTGCAAGCAGAGGAGTTATTCTAGTGCTGAACTTAGCTCTCCCTTGCCACATCTAAACCCATTAGTTTTTTGTACTTTCCCGGTGGATGTGGGTAACAATTTATTGCCTTCCTTTTTGCATGAGCCTTTTACATAATTGAAGACTGTTATCATGCCTCCTCCTTGTCTTCCCTGCTCTAGACTAAATAGCCCAGATAGTAGGATGAAAGCTGGAATGAGGTGTCAAGGAGGAGTTAGAAGAGGAAATCAGAGAGAGATTAATCCTGCTTCCTGTCCTTACAGAAATGGACTTTTACTTCTGAAGCATGGGGGCAGTGGGAGTGGGAGATGTGCTTCCTGGTGCTGGCAATTTATAAAAGCAGCTCTTGGGACTGTGTGCCTGATTGATGGGTTGCTGCCTTGTAGCCCAGAGAAGAAGGGCTTGGACTGACCCTTTTGCTGAGCTGTGGCACTCCTCTCCAGCCTCTGTACTTGGTAAATAGGACTTTGATTTGTTATATTGGTGGGGATTATATCCAATGGACGTATAAAGTCCTGTAAGTTGTGTCTGGTTGAGCTTCTGTGTATCATGAAAGCTGTTTGTAGGTGCTGAGTGAGTTACACAGTCAGAAATGACATCATAACACCATCACTCTGCAGCTGCGCCCAGGCAGCCCACCAAGAGCCCTGCCAGGGACCAGCAGCCCTCTCCTCTGATAGCAAAATGAGCTTCATTTTGGGGGGTTCCCTGTGGCTGTGTGCTTCCCACCATGCAGTGGATGGCATAGCCAAATGAGCTTCATGGTGCTACCTTCCCTGTGGCTGTGTGCTTCCCACCCATGCAGTGGATGGCATAGCCAAATGAGCTTCATGGTGCTGCCTTCCCTGTGGCTGTGTGCTTCCCACCATGCAGTGGATGGCATAGCCAAATGAGCTTCATGGTGCTACCTTCCCTGTGGCTGTGTGCTTCCCACCCATGCAGTGGATGGCATAGCCAAAGGAGCTTCATGCTGGGGGGGTTCCCCGTGGTTGTGTGCTTCCCACCCATGCAGTGGATGGCACAGCCAAAGGAGCTTCATGTTGGATGGTGCTGCCTGCCCTGTGGCTGTGTGCTTCCCACCCATGCAGTGGATGGCACAGCCAAAGGAGCTTCATGTTGGGGAGTGCTGCCTTCCCCGTGGCTGTGTGCTTCCCACCCATGCAGCGGGTGGCACGGCCAAAGGAGCTTCATGTTGGATGGTGCTGCCTTCCCTGTGGCTGTGTGCTTCCCACCCATGCAGTGGGTGGCATAGCCAAAGGAGCTTCATGTTGGATGGTGCTGCCTTCCCTGTGGCTGTGTGCTTCCCACCCATGCAGTGGGTGGCATAGCCAAAGGAGCTTCATGTTGGATGGTGCTGCCTTCCCTGTGGCTGTGTGCTTCCCACCCATGCAGTGGGTGGCACACCACTCACCACACAGGCTGCCTACACGTGTTTCCCAACCTGCTGCTGGTNGGAATCCGGCTGGCAGCGGCGATTGCTGCTCCTCACCCTTGGATATTTGCAGTTCCTTATTCCTTCCCTAAATCACTTTGAAGGGGTCTTCCTCTATGCCTTTTGTGTAAGCAATTCCCGACTGGGTATTGGAACCTTACCTAATTGTAAATAGTTCACCGTTTAGGGGTGTGTATTTGTTTGGTGTGGGAATTCGTGTTAATAAAGTTTAAATATTTAATATTTCCCGAGTATTAAATTTGAATATTCATAACAAAAGGCAACACACAGAAGGGGTGAGTGCCGTCTGAGCCTGGCTGCCCTGGGGCGGATTATGTCAGAGTCATATACATTAAGAAAGTACAGGAAGCACTCAGAGTGGCTTCTTGTGTTCCTAGCCCTTTCCATTATTCACATCTTCTGTCAGAGCTGTGGCATGTACACAGCCCTTGCATGGTGGCTGGCATAAGTTGGAGGAAGCAGAAATAGTTCCCAGCCTGAAGACTTCTAGAAGCGCAAGGTAAGGGATAACGTAAGGGGAGAACCACCTAACGGTCCCAAAGGGCTGTTGGTGACACTGCTTTGCTCTAAGCACTCCAAGAATAGCACATAAGGTGGAGCTGTTTTCCCTAGCGTGCTGGTGAGTAGGGATTACAGGTTTATTTACATCAGAAAAGGGCTGGCCTTGAAGAAACTGAATATTAGAGGCCGTTTGGGGCAGCAGGGAAGTCCTTTGCACTGCGAGCACATTGCAGACTACCTCCAACACCCCCAGCCCCTCTTTAACTCCCTTACTTGCTCATCACTTGGATGTTAAGACTTTCCAGTGCACTGTCACACTGGAAAAAACAAATTCTTAATAAATTGAAATCCAATTATTATTTTTTAACCCTGCTTTCTTCCCCCTTCCTCCCAAGAGTGACTTTGAAGACGACATTTGTATTTCTGAATTAAAACCACATTTGGCCAACACCGTGAAGGGAGGAGGCAGGGGCAGAAGGCAGAGAAAACCTTTTGTTCTCCTCCTTGTGGTTCCCCTCACCTGCCAGGGCCGAGCTCCAAAATAATTCCTAACAGCTGAGGTTAGCCTGGGACATCTAATCCCGGAAAGCTGGCTCTGAAATCCAGCATCCAGCCATGGCATTTGAGTTTCATCAACAGCCATTTACATCTAATTCCCCCAAAGCTCTGAAGTGTGAGCATATGTACAGCTTTGTGTTTATTTAATTGAAAAGGATTTTTTTTTTTCATCAGTCTTTGCAGAAACAGCAGCAAGAGCAGTGGCAAGGTTCAGGCTGTTTGGAGCTATGCAAGCTCATGGACTGCTTTGGGAATGCAACAGGGACTTCTGAGTGCAGTCTAAATAGCTCAGTCTATAGGATGCCCAATAATTGTGATTCTGAGCCAAAGGGAGGGCTGAATCCTCTCTCTCTGATTTCCTGTAATGGAAAAAGATTGCTCTGTGCAAATGGAGCTCAAAGTATCTCGCTGAGACCTGTCCTGTTTGTTTACAGAAGATATGCAAGGAGCATCCTAGCAACACGGAGAGGAACTTCTTGGAGTTCAGCTAGTTTGAAGATAGGGAGATGTGGCTGTAACTGGCTTGTTCTGCAGGTCCAGAGGAGAGCCACAAGGATGATCAGAGGGCTGGAACAGCTCTGCTATGAGGACAGGCTGAGAGAGTTGGGGCTCTGCAGCCAGCAGAAGAGAAGGCTTCCAGGAGACCTTAGAGTAGCCTTCCAGTATCTGAAGGGGACTATAGGAAGGCTGGGGAGGGATTGTTTACAAGGTCTTGCAATTATAGGACAAGGGGCAATGAGTTTGAACTGGCAGAGGGGAAGATTTAGACTGGATGTTAGGAGGAAGTTGTTTGCAGTGAGGGTGGTGAGACACTGGCACAGATTGCCCAGGGAGGTTGCGGAGCACAGAATCACAGATCACGTTGGGTGATTCTGTGCTCCACAACCTCCCTGGAGGTGTTCAAGGCCAGGTTGGAGGAGGCCTTGAGTGACCTGTACTAGTGGGAGGTGTCCCTGCCTATGGCAGGGGGTTGGAACTAGATGATCCTTGAGGTCCCTTCCAACCTTACCATTCTATGATTCTATGAAATACACCTTACCAGGCATGAACAGGGACTAAACAGGATGAGTCGGGTAAAACTGAAGTTGTTTTTCTTCTTTGGAGTCAGCAGGAATAAAGTGCTGTTTTTCTCAAGGGGGTTTACTCTTTTTTCAAAGAGACTTCCCTTAGATTGGTCCTGAGTATAAAAACTCTCCATAGGTTCTGTTGAACCCCTTCCCAGAAAGAATATTTCCAGCATCTTCACTTTTGGTGGCGTTTACTTTAAGACCATACTCTTTTTATTAGGAAAAAGCTTTGGTTTGCCATTTGGCCAAGTGAAATGAGTAATAAAAATGTTATTTGTATAGGACAAAGGGAAATATTTTCTTTTAAATTATCTCATCTCACTAATTGATTGCAACAGGACTGCTTGGATGTGTGCAGTGTACGGCATCCGGTCCCTCTGCTCATAGCAGGACTTCAGCCAAGGGGGTATAAACCATCCCATGGGAGACAGCAAGAGTAAAAGCTGTCAGGTATTTGGGGCTGCACATCCTGTGGGGCCAGCTTAGCCTCCATCAGGAGATTGTATGGGTGTCTGAAAAGGACATGCTCTCAAAATATCAGGAGATTACATGGGTGTCTAAAAAGGACATGCTCTCAAAATATCAGCAAAAGGAAGATGAAATGCTAGAGAACATTGATAATTAAAAACATAGTCCAGAAATAATAATTTTTAAAAAAAAAGAAAAAGAGAGAGAGAGAGAGATAAAAGTCCTTCAGGGAATAGGCATTTTCTGTTGTTCAGTGCAGGCATCACTGACAGCCTGCTGGCATGGAAAGCATTTGCTGTCGATGAAAAGTAATAACATAAATCCCCAGTAGGTACCAATAATATAAGTCCCCAGTATGTCTGAATTCAAATCAGAAAGGGAAATGATTAATATAAAGTATTGCAGGATTGCACTACAACTCCCCTGAGATTTAAAATAAATAAATATTTTGTTTTCTTTTTAAATCACATACCTGACACTGAGTGTCAGAAACTTGGGATTTTCACGGCTTGAAAATGTTTCCTAAATGCTGTTTCCAAAATAGATGTTGCGAGACAGCAACTATGTTCCTTGGGCTGGTCTCAAAACCATGGCAAATAATGTTGTTTCACATAAACACAGGAGAAAGAAAATGTGACATCAACAGAAATGAACAGGGGGAAATATCACTGAGATCTGTGTGCCAAAGATGGAGCAAAGGCTTAAACAGGAAAGCTGGAAGTGACCGATGCCATTCCCAGCCCACCAACCCACGTGTGCAGTGTGCTTGGTTACAATCTCTTCCCCCTCAGCTCCAGCAGCCACTCTCACTGCTGCCTACTGCCAAGAAGTAGGTCAGAAACCTCATTTTTCTCTATTCCTCCATGGCCACATGGTGGTCCCTACCCCCATGCGGAGACAGGGAAAGCCTTTGAATGGAGACTGTGAGATGAGCAGGGTGACCTGTCCTGGGATCCCTCTATAGTCAGTGGCAAGAGAGAAAAAAAAGGCTGCAGCAGCAGAGATTGCCCCTGCTGGAGGTGCTCATCTCTCTCTGCTTCCTGGAGAGGGATTTAAGGGAATTAGGGACTTAATCTGTGGTTAAATACCTAAACTTAACAAGATGAATCTGAGCCAAAACATGTGTAAGGTGCCAGCCCCTTCCAGGAAACCTGCACTCAAAGTATAGAATCATGGAATCATAGAATGGTAAGGTTGGAAGTGACCTCAAAGCTCATAAACTCATGTAGTTCCAACCCCCTGCCATAGGCAGGGACACCTCCCACTAGTGCAAGTTACTCAAGGCCTCGTCCAACCTGACCTTGAACACCTTCAGGGAGGTTGTGGAGCACAGAATCACCCAATGTGATCTTTGGTCATGTTGGGTGATTCTGTGCTCCACAACCTCCCTGGGCAACCTGTGCCAGTGTCTCACCACTCTCACTGCAAAGAACTTCCTCCTAACATCCAGTTTAAATCTGCCCTCTTCCAGTAGAGGTAAAGCAGAAGGTTTTGGTGCTCACCCAGCCCTCAGTGTTAGAGAGTGGTTTTACAAACCCTTGTGCTGCCATGGCTGAGGTGGGGGTGGATGGAGACGTAAGGCAGAAGCAGTGAGCTGTGGATGAAGCAGAAGGAATTGCCTTGTGAGTGCATCTTTAATGCTCCAGGGCCGAGAGCTGCCTTTTTTCCCTGATGTCCCCCAGAGCTGGTAATTTTATCACCACCCTTTTTTCCTCTGCAGGTATTAGGTAGCCTTCCCCCTGCCTTTCAAATTCTCCAATTGATTAACATAACTCAGTTAAATTCAGTAATCATTTTCGACTTGTACTTAGAAATTAGCTAGAAGATAGACCAGGAAGCTGCTCTTATTTTTCCCTCATTATCATCTAGAAATTAAAAAAAAAAAAGAAAAAAATTAAACCTCAAAATTAACCTGAAGATACTCCCTCTCCTTGTGGAACTGTCTCATTTGTAGCTCTGTGTCCGAAATCCTCTTCTTGCTGGCTGTGATGGTTTGGGAGTTCCCTGCCCCCTCCCCCCTTTGTTAAATCCCCCAGACTAGACTAAGCCTGCTGGAAGTTAAGGACTGAAGCTCTATTTGCAGCTTAGCACAATGTACAAGCAGAGATAGACACAATAGACAGGAATAGTTACAGACATATACAAGTTAAAGGTAATACAGAAACACAATTCCCCTCCCAGAAATCAGAGTCCCCAGGAGGGGCTCCCAACCACCCTTCCACCTTCTTCCCACCCCTCTACCTTACCCCAGGGTCTGCTTTATGCTCAAGGCGAGTTTGGAGGATGGGCCAGGGGAGTTAGAAGCAGAGTGGTTAGGTTAGCAGAGAGGCCAAGACCAACCCAGCAGTTAGAGAGAGAGAGGGAAGACTCTCTGTGTCTGTGTTATCTATGTTTGTGTCCTTGTTCTTATACATCTCAGCAAGTAGTGAAGCAGACATCACAACTGTTTGCTTTTCACAGCCTATAATCTATTTTTTTTCATTAAAATATTCCAATTAGCCTCAAACCAGCACACTGGCTCACTGCTCTCCTGTCAATACAAAGGAAAGGCTGGCAGGGGACAGCAGCTTTGCCACCCTGGAGCCCTCTGACCTTTGAAGAACAAATGATCCATCTCCCTGTGGGAGAATTTCTGTTTTGCCACTGGTAGAACAAAATACTGCCCCCAAGTGAATAGCTTTACTAGTGGCAGACCCAGCTAATGGTCCCACCTCAGGGCACAGCACTGTCCTAAAACTCAGCTTTGCCATTTCTCACCGCCGAGGTGAGTTGCAGGAGGTGCCAAGCGAGGACATTAATCGCAATGTGGACCTCTAATTATGTTCCTTTAAAATATCTGCAGGGTTCACTCAAACGCTGTGCTGCTTTATCTGAGGGGACTGTAATCTCTGTGACATGAAAACAAACTGAAGAGTGGTTGCTGCTTCTAGCAGATCTTGAGTCCCAGCTTTTCAGACCAATTTTTTTCCCCCTTTTCACAGTGTGTCTGTCAAGATTTCTGCTCTGGAAAAGAAGATCAGAGGAATTGGGGACTGCAGAGAACAAAAGGTGACCCAAACCTTTGACCTAAACTTAACATAAAGCCAAATGAAACCTTAGAGGTTTGTAAATGTTCGTGAAACATTTCCACCTCCTGCTCCCCTCTCCTTTATCTTCAGTTTCTTTATACTTCTACCCTTACTGTTTCTAATTGAAAGTCTAATGTAAAGCCCCACTAAATTAATGGGAAACCTCTCACTGGCTTCAGCGGCTTTTGAGTCAACCTCCCAAAGAAAGGAAATAATTTCTTTAATGGAAATGTCTTTAAACTTAAAAGAAAACAAGACTTGAAAAGAGATAAGGAAAATCAGAGGTCAGATGCAATTTTCCAGCTCTCAGTGCTGTCCTCAATCTGAACCACACCCAGAACATTAATTGATATGGATATTGCTAGCCCAGGAAAATAAAAATCACTGCAGAGAAACAGAGAACTGCTCCGGCAGTAACTTTGGTTTAACAAGCCATGAAGTCTGTTTGCAACAGCTAGAACTCTTGCCATTCTTTACTACCAGTTTGTGCTGTAGAGGAGTATACCACTGGCAACCAGCTGGCATTTGGGACTCTAAGTTTGCATGGGTCTGTGTGAGACCCAGGCCCTCCCTTTGAACCAGAACTGCAATGACATTGTCAGTCACAGCAGAACTTTGTTAGGGAAATGACTCTCTGCTACTGATCCAGTTTTAAACTTTCTGGGTGCCTTGTCAGAATGGGGCAGAAATGGGAAAGTTTATACGGTTTGATACCTGGGCTTGCAGGTAACCTGACCTGAGAAAGTCAACAGCATCCTGGCCTGTATCAGCAATAGTGTAACCAAGAAGACTAGGGAAGTGCTTGTCCCCCTTTACTCAACACTGCTGAACCCACATCTGTCACTGCCTTCTGCTCCTTCTTCTGCTTCTTCTTCCTTTGGCATGGTTGTTCAGGGAGGATGGGGAATTGTTGGTTAGGACACGGAGGACCATCAGTCCAGAGTCTTGTAGTTCATCTTCCAGATTTGCTGTGCTCTGCTGAAAAAAATGTTTGTAATATTCGTTATTGTGCATCACAATAGCAGCCAGAGGCCCAAAGCAAACACAGAACCTTTGTGCCTGCCATCCTGCAGCAGAAGTCTTGCACCGCAAAACATCAAAATGCACAAACTAGGCAGTGACTTGGGGGATATCCAGTCAATGGGGGGTTCCCACTTTTTAGGTAGTTGAGTTTTGGGACTGGATTTCTTTCTCTAGAGTTGGAATAGTCTGTCTGTNGTGCAGTTCTGGAGCCCCCAGCACAGGAAGGACATGGAAGTGTTGGAGCAGGTCCAGAGGAGGCCACCAAGATGCTGAGAGGGCTGCAGCAGCTCTGCTGTGAGGACAGGCTGAGAGAGTTGGGGCTCTGCAGCCTGGAGAAGAGAAGGCTTCCAGGAGACCTTAGAGTAGCCTTCCAGTATCTGAAGGGGGCTACAGGAAGGCTGGGGAGGGTCTGTTGACAAGGTCTTGTAATGCCAGGACAAGGAGGAATGGGTTTGAACTGTCAGAGGGCAGACTGAAAGTGGATATTAGGAGGAAGTTGTTTGCAGTGAGGGTGGTGAGACACTGGCACAGGTTGCCCAGGGAGGTTGTGGAGCACAGAATCACACAGAATCACACAGAATCGAAGATCACATTGAGTGATTCTGTGCTCCATAACCTCCCTGGTGGTGTTCAGTACCAGATTGGACAAGGCCTTGAGTGACCTGTACTAGTGGGAGTTGTTCCTGCCTATGGCAGGGGTTTGGAACTAGATGATCTTTAACGTCCCTTCCAACCTTACCATTCTATGATTCTATGATTTTGAAGCTCTTTTCTAGATGAGAATTCTGTGATTCCCTGAACAATGCCCTAGGTAGCACAAGGGTGTTCTTGTCTGAGTTATACTCTGGGTTCATGAATGAGAGACTTGAGGAAGGTTGGTGAAAGCAGTTCAAGCAGAGGTTGGCTGGCTGTGGTTGGACTGTCATTTGGCAGAGACAGGTCTGATGCATTGGCACTGCTGGTTCAGAGCTTGGTCTCCTCTAAAGTACTGACCTGTCTCGAGCTCCTATTCTGCACGTATGAATGGGGTGTCTTGTGTGTGCAGACTGGTATGGCAGCATATTTCACTTGTGAATACATGCACAGCTTATCTAGGGACTTATTGCCCAATCTTTGTGTAACAGTTTTGGTTTTCTCAGTCACTCCACAGAACAGTGTGTGCTCCAGAGGCTGTTGCTTGGTCTTAATGGAAAACACAGATGTGGGAAATGGTCCTAGGAAGATGCTGCTTACAAGCAGCTACTGCTTGTTCATCATGTTTCTGTAAAAGAGCATTATTTTATTGTTATCCATATGCAAGTTGTACATGACATAGGGGTTTTGTCATTTGCTCTATCATTTTTTAAAGTGTTCTCTTTGTCTTTTTTTTTTTTTTTTTGTCTTTTTTTTCTTTTTCCCCTTCTAATAGATTTTGTTTCTGAACTCCTCCAAAGTATTCTTCAGTGTCAAGTCTGGAATGCCTGGTCTCTGCCAGCAACACCCCTGTTGTCTCTCTCAGGGTGTGTGACAGCAGTGATGGCACCATCTTGCTGGGAGATCTTGTGGTGGGCACGCTGACAGCTTGCAGCCTTTAGCCATCCTTCTGGGTGACTTTGCCTGTGGAGGTATAGCTGTTTCCATGCACAAAACACTGCTTGTCTCTGAAAGGAAATACAGACCTTGATCCAAAGGTGCTGGTTGAGGTCTATGGACCACCCCATGCAGATAAACCTCTGGATGAGGGACAGAATATCCTATTTGCTTTTTCTCAGCCCAAGTTGGAGACTATTTTCTGTGCTGGCTCAGTGACAATCTATTTGGACTGTCGAAACTTAGTTGTTTTTGTTTTTTTTTTTCTCCTTGACATCTTGGATCACTTTTTTTACTGTCTGCAATGGTTGTACTAGTGCTGTGTTTTATAAATGCTTGATCTCTCTGTTTCTAGAAATTATACAGGGCATGAATTACTGGAAATGAAGCAAAATGTACCAGACACAAACTCAGCGCATTCTCTTCAGCTCATATTCTCTGAAGACTCATCTGTCCCTTTCCTCCTTTTAAATATTTCCTCTCTTCTTTCTGGCCTGATCTTGTTATTTGTTTCGTCGGCTATTTGTTATCCAAGTCTTGGCAAAGTACCAGGGAAATCATCCTGACAGTGAACTGGGAAGAGCTCTCTTAAGGGAACAACAGCAACTTCTTTACATGGGATTGCTGCAAATGAAACAAGCCCAAGTGCTGCCTTTGCTGAGACAGACTTGGCAAGGACTGTGTTGGACTCAGTTGTGTAACTGGTGAAGCTTGTCTAGTTGGGCTTTTCATTGATCTTTAAAAGGTTTAAGACATCATTGCTCCCTGTAAAACTTGCCTTAATGCTGTGACAGTGGCCACGTAGGAAGTGAAGGAGGGATGCTGATTTCCATGTGTGTGGCTCCATGCAGGTGGTAGGTCGTCTCACCAAGGGGTGGAGATATTCTGGCTATGGGCAGCCCAGGCAGTAATCAAAATGAGCAAACTGTGTGTGTTCATCTCCCCTGAGAACTCAGCTTCCTCAGCACAGATGAGATGGGCTTAGATCCAGTCTGGGCCTCAATAAACTTTTCACTTCTGCAGTTTCACCCAAGGTTTGACTTTGCTCTGGGATCATCCTGACATTCAGCTGCTTCAGGGATGTTGGGTTCCTCTGTCTCCTCTCCAGCTGAAAGTTTACAGCCAAGCTGTGCAAGTGTGTCTGTACTTCAGAGCCATCTCAAGCAAAGGCAGCTCCAGCTGCAGCTGACAGCCTGCCAGAGAGACTCCCCTGGCAGGTCTCCGACAAGCCTGTTACTGCAAGCTCGCCCGACCGGCAACTCTGGCAAACGTGAAAATTTGCATGGAGTTCATATTAGTTCAACATTAGCTCTCGGTGCCAGCACTTCAGGAGCTCCTTCTAACTGCCTGAGTCTTGGTTGAAAGCTTTAAGTGCACTTGCCATGAAGCCTCTCTCAGAGAGGGGTGAAGCTGGGCAAGCGTTTAGTTGTTACAGCTATCACAGTGCAAGGTGAGGTTAGAGTGTCTTCTGAAGGTCCTAACATATGCTTATGGTCTCTGTGAGATGCCATAGCATCTACATTAACTTCCAAAACTGCATAGGACATAGTAAAAGTAGGTTTATCTAATGATTTTCATTTCTGCTCATTGATTTCAGTGATGTCTTACATCAATTAATTGGGTGGTAGAAGCTATTTTAAAAGAAAGGCATTATAAGTGTTTGCTTTTGTGGAATTGAGCATAGAATATAGGCAGGGACACCTCCCACTAGTACAGGTCACTCAAGGTACTTGTCCAACCTGGCCTTGAACAGATCCAGGGAGGTTGTGGAACACAGAATCACCCAATGTGATCAAAGATCACATTGGGTGATTCTGTGCCCCACAACCTCCCTGGGCAACCTGTGCCAGTGTCTCACCACCCTCACTGTAAAGAACTTCCTTCTAACATCCACTCTAAATCTCCCCTCTGCCAGTTCAAACCCATTGCCCCTGGTCCTGGCATTGCAAGACCTTGGCAATAGTCCCTCCCCAGCCTTCCTGGAGCCCCCTTCAGATACTGGAAGGCTACTCTAAGGTCTCCTGGAAGCCTTCTCTTCTCCAGGCTGCACAGCCCCAACTCTCTCAGCCTGTCCTCACAGTAGAGCTGCTGCAGCCCTCTGAGCATCTTCGTGGCCTCCTCTGGACCCGCTCCAACATTTCAATGTCCTTCCTGTGCTGAGGTCTCCAGAACTGCACACAGGACTCCAGACGGGGACTGAACGCCACTTGTGCCTCTGGGAAGTCAGACGCTGAGCGCTGGGGGGTCGCATAGCTCGTTAGCATGCCAGAGTGTCGTTCGTTATCGCCGTTAACCAGACAATGGCTCACCAACTGAGAACAGCCATGCACCACCGCCCGCCGCATCGAGAAGGAGCTCTCAGCCTGCCAGTCCTGTTCGCGTCTGCGCCGGGTGAGGTTTCCTGCACTGGGTCAGTCACAGGCTCCGCTCCTGGCACAAGCCCTGTGAGGAGAGGTTGAGAGAGCTGGGGGTGTGCAACCGGGAAAAGAGGAGGCTCAGGGGTCTGCAACTACCTGAAGGGAGGTTGTAGCCAGGTGGGGTTGAGCTCTTCTGCCAGTCAACGAGCACCAGAATGAGGGGACACAGTCTCAAGTTGTGCCAGAGGAGGATATAGGCTGGGTATTAGGAGGAAGCTCTTGACAGAGAAAGTGATTGGCATTGGAATGGGCTGCCCAGGGAGGTGGTGGAGTCACCATCCCTAGAGGTGTTCAAGAAAAGCCTGGATGAGGCACTTAGTGCCATCATCTGGTTGATTGGCTAGGGCTTGGTGCTAGGTTGGGCTGGATGAGCTTGGAGGTCTCTTCCAACCTGCTTGATTCTATGATTCCATGATACCACAACCTATTCCAAAGCACTTTCTCCCCCTAAAGCACTCTGTGCATTTATAACCTCTGTAACACCTTCAGTTGCTACAGAGACCTTGCAGAGCTGATGGTGTTCATTCTAAACAGATCCTGTGTTTTGCTCCTGGAGTTTGTCAAATGAATCTTTTTGTTCAGGCAAGAAAAATCAATGTTGGTCAAAATTTGGAGAAGGGTTTGCTGAAAAAAAAAGGAAAAAAAACCCAACTCTAATTGATTTTTAATCTGGAAATTAAACCAGATTTCAGTAGGCATTTAATGAATGGTATTATGCAAATAGTAGCAACATAGCTGACATTTTCCCTCCTCTCCTGGTTTCTAATTGGAAACAAGGATTAATTATTGTCTCACCCCTTGTGCTGGGTGAATCCTGGGTACTCTGAGCTGAGGCTAATGAGCCAGCCTCAGTCTTCAGCAGTGGCTTGCACAGCTCCCCACAAACTTCTGCAGTGTGACAGGTGACACCACCATACCCAATGACTTGGTCTGGTACCAGCTCACACAGAGCCTGGAGATGTACCTCTAGCTATTGGAGCCAGGTGTAACGAAAAATGATTCAAAATTAATACTTGATAGCAATTTTGATATCCAGGCAGAGATTGTTAATAACTATGAAAACTGTTTATTAACATCAAATGTCACCACAAAACTTATATACAAGGTTCAAAACGCAGGGTTTGGAAATTTATACATACAGGGAACAGGCAAAACTGGAACACTCTAAAGGTACCCAGCATAAGCAAACATTTTTACTGGCAGAGAAGGTTTGTGTGGTCACTTACACTGCTTGCAGTTAGTTGTCCTGCTTAGCCACTGGATGGATGCAGGGAGCTCCTTTCTGCTTATGGCAGAAGGCAATCAATGATTACAAGAGACCTGAAGTATTTACTCACAAAATATTATGGGACAATGCCCAAAGCACGTGGTGGGGTTGCTGCCAGGCTGAAAGCCGTTAGAGGCTTTGGAGATTCCTCAGACTCCTGGGTGCTGGAGAAAGGAGGCAGACATCTCTGAGCTGGTGCTGGCTCTCTTGGCAGCAGGCTTTCAGGTGTAGGCAGGATGTCTTACGGTTTGCAGTCTCACACAGTGTCGTGCTGGCTGTGCAGGCCGAACGCATGGAGGCATCAGATCAGCTCAGGATCAATGTAAGCAGGCACAGATACAATGGCAGAGAGCACCTTTGTGCTACCTGCTCATCCCTTTATATCCATTCAGCCCGAGACTAATGGGCCTTTGGACATAGATTAGCCAATCAGGATGGCAGTTTGCCCAGTTTGACCATATTAGCTGCACCCAGGGCTTTTGTCCCCTTTCCCATGGCCACCACCCCCAGCACAGAGGGAGAGGGAGCAGGGGAGCATACCTGGGCAAACCAGGACATGTATGAGCCCACCTCAGCCTATTTAGGCCTACCACGACACCAGGACAATTTCCATCTTGCTGAGAAGGACTCTCCAAGGAGGAAGCAAAACTGCTCGTGGTGCTGCAGAGAACAGAGTGTGGCTTTGCAGGGGTGGCCGTGGGAAGGGACATCCATGGCCCTGGGAATGGGAAGCATGTCTGCAGTGGGAGGCAGCGCTCACGGGGTTCCTGGTTCTCACCATTGAGCATTGTTCAGAACAAACATAGATGCTGTATATGAATGTAAAGCTGAATTTTGTGGTTTTTACACCCACCACATTTCTTGGAGTTGACATTTTCTGGAACTTTCGGGGTTTTTTTTATCTCCAGGCTGTTGATTTGATTTATTTTGGGGTTTTCTGGTTTTTTTTTTTTTCTTGTTCATATTATAGAAAGTTAACAGTCCATGAGGTTTTTTTTATCTGCATCATAAAATAGAATGCAACCAAATTGACCTATGCTTCAGTCACAGCAGCTGCCTAGTGCTGTCCTTTGCTCAAAGGTGTGTGACCCTGGGGGTCAGCAGGGACACATGCTCAGCTGGCATAACGCAGTACAGCTGCACCGTGACATTGGCTGGGTGGATGCTGAAATATCTGGAGGAATTCTCTGTGGAAATGTGGAGCTGGGAAAAAAAAAGAGGAAATGCCTGATTCACCCACTTTGTGCCCAAGAGGAAGAACAAAGGGATTTATTTTTCAGAAATATCTTGGGCCACCTGTGAGTGAACAGCACATGGGCTGTTTCTTCTTCTTCATTGAATCATAGGATCATAGGATCATAGGATCATAGAATCATAGAATCATAGAATCATGGAGTCATAGAATCATAGAATCATGAAGCCATAGAATCATGGAGTCATAGATTCATAGAATCATGGAATCATACAACCATAGAATGGAATCATAGAATCATGGAATCATAGAATCATGGAGTCATAGAATCATGGAATCAATCATAGAATCACAGAATCATGGAATCATAGAATCATGGAGTCATAGAATCAT
>WBNM01038973.1:20825-41840 GCA_013399055.1 Ramphastos sulfuratus | reverse complement strand
TTTTTGTTACCATCTAGTTCTGAAACCCACACTTGAGAATTTTTAAGGGCTACAAATTCTATTTGCCTCACTTATCCAAACTAAACTCTGGCTGAAGAAGAATATTTCAGTGGAGCAAACGCAGCAGCCCCCATAGAAGCATCACAAGAACGTACCTTGGTGTGGAGCATGACTGGCGACTTACTCCCGACTGCTAACTTACACTGGAGAGACTTTACTGGGAATTGGGGGGGGGGGGGGATCCGGGGGAGGGAGATGATTTTTAATGTGGTGTTTTTAAACGGAGCCCAGGTGCTCCCAACTGACTGTTGTGATCCCCCCACCCAGTCTGTCCTCAGGTAGTTAACATTCACCAAAATATTGATGGCAGTTACCTTTCCTGCCAGCTCTTATCTGAGTGGGCTTGAGTAGGACTTTGGCAGTGCCTGAAAGGAGGTATTGTTACCTTACAGAGAAACAAAAAAAAAAAAAAAACAAAAAAGAAAAGAAAAAGGAAAAAGGAAGGAAAAAAAAAAAGAAAGAAAGAAAAAGGCAAAGAAAACTCAAAGAGCCAAGTCGAGAAACAAAGGAGGATTTGGGATCAGCTCTGCCCGGGACAAGGCTGCTCTGCCAATCCTGGGATGGGACTATCCTCGAACCACCAGCCCCAGGGCCTGGCAATGGGGAATATTTGCTCTGTAAAACAGTTGGAGGGTTTGGTTGTTATTTTGTTTTTCTTTTCTTCTTCTTCTTTTTTTTTTTTTTTCCTCCCCCTCTTCAATCTCCTATTAGTGAGGCTTCTTAGCGTCCCTTTTGTGTGCCTGAATTCAAAGCAAACAGACTATTCGTGTGTCTCCTCCTCCCTGCTCACTGCCCTGCGTCCTCCTTTTGAACTCCTGCTCTAATTTCAGCCAAATTCGACAAAGAGGATGTTGAAGAGATCAGGGAATTTTTTTTTTTTTTTTGGTACTTTGTGAGAGTAGAGTAAAACACTGCTGAGAAAAAGAACAGCTTCCCCTATACTAGACCTCAGAGAATCCACAGGTGCAGAGGACTGTCTGTAGCAAAGCAGGCTTCTGTCTTCTGCTGCCTATACAACTCCTTGAGGGCTTTTTATTTAGTTCATTTGTCCTAAGCTGGCTCAAAGATTGAACTACAAGCCTAGAATTAAATCCTTTATCTTTTGGGGTCTCATGATCCAGGTCGGTTGTGGAGACCAAGTAAATTCCAAGAGGTTTTTTTTATCTCTGAGACAGTCAGAAGGTGACAAATCTGAGGACTCCAAAATTACCTGAAACTACAGAGATTACACCCACATTTTTTTTCTGTGTTACAGGGGTAGGAGGGATGTGTTTTGGGACAGGAAAAAAAAACAAAACCCTGAAGAAAATGAAATCCAGTCTTACTGGTCTGGCAGCATTTGTGAAAGAAAAAAACCAGGTGTACAACTGGGTGATGTGGAGTGTGTGTCCCTGGCTGAGAGGAGACCTCTNGGAAATGATTGGACCTGTTTAGGGGAGAGTCAGGCTAAGGAAGCTCCTGCTCTGCCCCAGTGGCTCCCTGGCTGGTGCTGCTGTCCTCACTGGGAGTCCTCCCAAGGGCATTGGTGCAGGCTCACTCCTGGCAATTAGCAGAGCTGACCTTTTTTGACAGCACTTGCAGGATGCTGAGTGCTTTTGGCTGATTCTGGGTGGGGTTGTGACTACTCAGTGCTTTATGGAAGCATTCTTCTGTGGTGGCTCCTGGGGGCTCTAGGAAGGCTTTTTAGCAGGTTCGTGCTTCAGCTGTGAACGTGAGGCTGCTCCCTCCCACCTCATCCCTTTTCTCCAATCAAGCAGTTCCCTGTCAGCCCCAAATGCTGATTAATTTTCAATGTTTTGTGCCTGATTTGCTTGATCTGAGATCGTTGACTCAGAAAACAGGAAAGGTCAGCTTGACTTGCACCAGGCTTCTCATCCAAAACAAACAGCTATAGCCTGGACTGGAGGGTGGCTGAAGATGATAACCAGGTCTGTTTGCTCTCTCACTGTCTGGAGATCCCAGGGCTGTCCTGCCCTCTGACAATGGGAGAGGAAGGTATGGAAGCATCCATGGATTGGAAACCCAGCAACATATTTTGCTGAGGGATTGTTTCAACTGATTAAAAAAGGGGAGGGAGTGATCTGCTGGAATCTGGAAGGAAAGCATCATTGTTTGTAATGTCAAACCTTGGTTTGTAATCTCCTTTGCACAAGGTGGGACAGCATCCCGTGGCTATGGCTTGGGGAGTGTTTTCTGTCCTGGCACATCATGGCTGGTGCTGGGCTCTGCAGAAAGGAGAAGATGAGAGTCTCAGCACAGTATCAGCTTTCCACTGCATTTGTCTGGCATGGAAACAAAGAGCTTGGCCAAGGAGATTTGGAAATGTTTGCTGAGTGGCCATGCCCTTGCTGTGCCATGGGGTGGCTTGTTTAGTGGAAGGATGTTATTAGGGATAAGCCTCCCATGCAGGGAGGTGGTGGTAGGCGTCAGCTGGGTGTGAAGTCATTCCAAGAGCTACCTGCTCTGCTGAGGTCCCAGCTATGGTGACCTTGGAGCTCAGAGTTTCAATGAGCCACTGATGGTTCCCTGAGGCCACATCAACCAGATGGTTTCTTGCAGCCTCCAACTCATCAAAACATGACCTCAGCTATTAATATCTACAAGGCAGTGCCCTTATGAAATATGTGAGTGGTGGTGATTGGTTTGTGCAGGATTTTCAAGAGACTGGTTTGTTGTGAGATCTCAGGATGTAGTCACAGCAATCCATCACTTTAAATGGTTTTACCAAATTCACAGAGCTGGTATCTGAGATAAAGAAATTTCTGGATTGAAGCGTGTTCTTCTCTTGGGCTTAGGGCTGCCTCAGTCTGCCTGTATTGAGGCAGCTAGGATGGGTCTGTGTCGCAGCAGGGCAGGAGGAGGAATCAGTATCTGTGCTTCATGGGTTGAGGGAGGTAGAGATACCAAACTGACCCTAAAGGATTTTCCTAATCGAACTGCTAATGGAGCCTGGAAGGACTCATGCCATGTTTGACCTGGTACAGGAAAGAGCTGGGAGAAAAAAACACATCCATGTTCCTTAGCTTGAGAATTTGGCCTTGGACTGATGAGTGAGGAGGTAATCGAGTCACTGCCAGAATTGCGCCGTGCTTAGGCATGGAAAAGGATACTGCATTTCCACAGCCATCCAGTTCCACCCCCAGATTATATTTCTAAGTGATCTAGGGCATTAGAGTGAAATCAGTAGCTGATTAGCCAGCTTGCCTAGCTGCAATCACACCTTTCAGTATTAATTACCCACTGCTTGAGGCTGATGACCTTGAGCGTCTGCAGTGAAGGCTGCTTGGTGTTGGGTGTCATTGGCTGAGAACAAGGATTTAAAGGGACAAAGTGCCTGTGGTCATCTGGCCAGTGGGAAGTGAGAGCTCCTTGGCAAACAGGGTTGAGGAACATGATCAGCTCTTCCAGTGCTCTCAACCTGAATGTGGCCAATCTGGCAACACTGACCTGGCTGTGTGTGTCAGAGGTCATGGGTGAGGCTTTGCATTGCAAGGAAAGACAGCGGAGAAGCAAAATTGTCACCTGAGGGGTTGTGGCCAGGTTCTGAGCTGGTGGGAGCTGGAGAAGCAGCTGACGTGCTTCTCTGGAGCTTTTCTTTGGAGCACTGAAAGATTCGCTGGCTCAGTTTGTCTCAGTGTGAAGGAGTTCAGCAACTCAGGCTGAACTCTTGGAAATCTGTTGGACATCAAGTTGGGAATTGACACTCTACTGCATCTTCTCCAGGCTCCAGTCCTCCATCCTTCTTCTATACCTTGAAACAATACCTTTATTTTGCAGTTTGAGTTCCTTTTTTACTAAACAACCTCTAAAATCAGGGACAACTACTCAACTGTGCTGACAAAGTTTTTCTCCAAAGCCCAGCAAGATGTTGATTGTTGGACTTGGTGATCTTAGAGGTCTTTTCCTACCTTAGTGATTCTGTGATTCTAACATTGCCATATGCAGCCTTGAGCTATCCTGGGTTATACCCAACTGATTTGATGCTTTAGCTTGTCCTGCTTCTGACTGGTGGAATTTCTTATCTGGCAGAAGACCAAGAGTCAACCATGGGCTGTGGTCACTACAGGGGACAAGCCCAGCTGGTGGTGCTCATGATGAAGGTGTGGGAGGCAGAGCTGCTGCTTTCTTAAAGCTTGAAAGGGGGATTCAAACTGGTTGCTTGCAGCCTCAGGCTGGGGTCTGGTGTGGAGCTCAGGTAGTGCTGAGGCCTTCACGTGGTGTATTCCCATCACTGAGTTCAGGTAGAGGTCGGCCCTGGTGCTGGAAGCCACTGGAGACAATGCAAATCCCACCTGCGCTTGCCAGCTGCATGTTTTGCACCTGGTCTAACCGCTTGTCTGCATATCACAATGAACCTCAAAGCTCCTGCATAAAATAACACTTTATTATTAATAATAATAATAAGTAGAGGTAATTTGTGATTCTTGAAACTGGCCCAAGCCACCGAATTCAGATCGAGATCTGACTTCAAGCTCCTGAATGTGGGGGTTTGGGCTGGTCCCTGCTCATGCATGGGACCAGTTGTGCAATGCGGAGTTCGGATCCGAAGTCCCTTCCCCTTGCCCCTGAGCTTTCAGAGCTGCGGTCTGGCTCCAGGCCAATGTTTAACCATTATGAAAACCTCTCCATTTAAGGGTGTGCCACCTGTCTCTCTCTTTTTTTCTTTTATTTAGTTATGATCTTCAGGAGGGTGAACTGCCTTTCTGAGATCTGCTGCTAGCTGCAGGGTGATGGGCAGCGTTTACTTGCAGAGGTGGGTTTGTTATCTTGGTGATAACTGAGAGGGGCTGGTTAGTCCATCTGGACAGTGTGGTGTGGCCTCATTGGTCTTTATGGTCAGTTTTGCATGCCTTACCTGCTGGAGAGTCCCAGCCTTTGCAGTGGCACTGGCCCAGGCTGCAGGAATGTGGCAAGCAGCAAGTATGAAAGCTTACAGCTGGGCTTTGCAGAAGAGCTGAGTGATGGGTGTGGTATGAGACCCTTCTCCAGGGCTGGTGTGCAGCTGTTGCACATCTGGCTCGAGGGGGTTAGAAATAAATTGCCCTCATCCTATAAATCCTGTTCCAAAGGTGGGGTGGAGGTTGGAGAAGCTCCTGCTCTGTTAGCAGGGTGGGTGGGTGAAAGCTTTTCCCATCACTGAGACGTTGACAAAAGCTTGCTCTTAGGTCCAGTGCATGGATGAGATGTGTGCCTGCAGGCCACACTTGTCTCAGGCACCACAGCCAGGGGCATCCCTTCCTCTTCCTGACCACCTTCTGCCACAGAGCTCTATCCTTTTAATAGCTCTGCCATTTCCCCAGTCTGGCCAAAGAGTTGGGTTACCTAAGTAACTTTGAAATTATCAGAAGACCAACAGATCCACAAACACACAGAGAGAAACTGCACAACTGTCCTTGAGAGAAAGAAAAGGAAAAATAGGAGAGCCTGAGGCTGCATTTTGTGTGTGGCAAATTCTAGGTTGGGTATCCAGGATTTCTTGGCTCATGTCAGGTTTTTTGAGGTCCAGAAGATGGAGTGAGAGTGTCTTCTGTTCAAGAGCCACTGGAGAGTGGCTGTGTGTGAGTGGTAAATATGGCTCAGAATCTGTGCCAGCCCTTCTACTGGCTCTGCTCTCCATGTGTGTATTGGGACGTTGCTGCCAGCAATTCCCAGGAACAGATTTGGTGGCAGTGGTGTAGCCACTGAGCCTGAGTCTCCCCTGCCTTCAACGGCAGAAACAAGCTATGATGGGAGAGAGCTGAAATGAGCTTGTTGGGTCATGCAGCAGCTCCATGCCAGAGGCAGCCCAGTGAGATCTTTCACCTCCATCCTCACCCAAACCTTGGGCAGATGATGGCTCATTTCTCTGCAGGAAGCAAACTCTGCCGTGTGCAGAACTGCCCCATGGTGGCTGAGGTTTTGCAGCACAGGAGGGGTTGTGTCATTCAAGACAAATATAATAATAATAATAGTAACAATAATAAAAAACCAACCACCACCACCACAACAATGAGAATAATGATGATGATAATAATGATGACAATAATGATAATGATGATGATAATAATAACCTCCAACCAACTGATTGACATTGTTATTAATCATTTTTCAAAGCTGCAAGCCTACAGCCTCTCCCTTGTTCCACCAAGTGTGGGTGGGAGAGGGTTAGGGCTAGCCCATCCTGCACTGCTGGGCGCAGAGGTGGGCGAGACATTGCAGGCTGGCTCTGGCCGACCGTTGGCTGCGGTGCAGCTCTGCTTGCAAGGCTAAGGAGAAGCCAAGCCAGTGGGAATGTTCTCCAGCATCGTTTTCTGCCATTCACAGTAATTTTTATTTATGTGTTTGCTTTTTCACATGTGGATGGCCAGCATCAATGGCTCAGAGCTGTGGTTTGCAGCCCAGAGCCAAGCAAGTTGTCTTGTCCTGGCTCAGCCTCCAAGCTCTCTGGCTTGCCCATGTCTACCTGGGCTGCTGCTATCTCTGCAAAGTGGGCAGTTCGTTCCACAAGCTTCTAGCAGTAGGTTGCTGGCTGTTTGCATCATAAACTTGTGTTTAAAGTGTGGTTACGATCAGAAAAGAGCCAGAGAGCAACTGTAAAAATTACATCCTAGGGTTGTCATTAAATATGTCAATGGCTGTCCCTGTTGAATTTGCTTCATTTGTGAGTCGCAGTGAGACTTCTCTCTGCCAAACTTGGTGTGGCAGCTGGAAGCTGCTTTCACTCTTTGCTTTGTGTGGCAAAATGAAAGCTTTGGAAAGCAAAGGGACACACAGTCACTGTTGCTTCAGGTCACACAGGCTCCCAGGCCATGTGCTGTACCTGGCTTAGACTGACGCCTGCTCAGCCATGATGGCTGAGTGACCAGGAGGACTTTGTCTGCACGTGGACTCCCTCTTCTAACAAGCATATGTTTGGGCAGCCCTTGAGAGGGTTACTAGCTAGGTGGTAGAAGACTTAAACCCACATTGAACTGGCAGCAGAAATTTGCCCATCTTGTTTCCAGAGAGAAGTGGCTTTCCCCCTGGAGGAATCCAGCTGGGAGGCTGGTGACCAAGAGGGCTCTGCTGTGGGAGCTCTGGCTCAGACCAGCGGAGACTTGGGCTCCACTCTACCATCAATGGATTTTATTGTCCTGTGGGGTTTTGCTCCAACACTTAATTCAGCAGCTCCATTCATTTTGATGGGTACGTACATATATACCTTGGCACTTGGCTGCCAGGAGAAGCCAAATGGTATTGCACAGCCCCAGCCAAAAAGCACAGGGCGAGGTAGGGAGGTTGCAGGGAAAAAAAATTCCTCCCTTGCTTGGGTGAAGTTCCTAGAATCTACAGGGAGGTACAGGGTGAGGGCTGGCACCAGCACGGCAGCCCCAGCAGCTTAGAGAAGGGCTTGAGAAACTTCTCAGCTTGACTTCGAGCTGCTCCGTAAAAAGCTGAGGACAAACGTTGGAGGTAAACTGCTAAATCATGGCTTAAATCCCTTCCTCCGGAGTCAAGTTCCACTCCCGGCTGCTTACCCGGCACATCTGGAGATGCCACAGCCTGAAATTCACTCTGACCACCCCTCCTTTCTCTTCCCACCGACCCGAGACCTCCTTGAGCACAGGCAGGGGTAGGGGGACACACAGCACTAATCGCTGTCTGAAATCTGGGTGAGTTATGGCTGCTGAGCACGCAGGGATGGGTGTGGGCATTGCTCTTTCCTCACAAAGGTGAGACCTCCAGGTTTAGGAGTCAGAAAAAGCCCCAGCCCAGCTCTTGAGATCTTTCCATTGCTCCCTCCCCCAATAGTTGTATTTTCTTAATTGGAAGAGCTTGCAGAGAGAAAAATCCCTGGGTGAGTTTGGCCCTGGGTTGCTCAGCACTGGAAGAGGATGAGCCAAGGTACCCAGAGAAGGACAATTCTCACAGGAGGAAGTGATGGAAACATGGAAACCTCCTGGGAAATCCTGTTCTCTTCTCACAGGATTGCCCAGGTTGCCCAGGGAGGTTGTGGCTGCTCCCTCCCTGGAGGTGTTCAAGGCCAGGTTGGATGAGGCCTTGAGTAACCTGTACTAGTGGGAGGTGTCCCTGCCTATGGCAGGGGGTTGGAACTGGATGATCCTTGAGGTCCCTTCCAACCTTACCATTCTATGATTGTGGCCCAACTTTCCACTTAGTCCAAAGTTCTGGGGGGGGAAATTAGGCATATATGTTAAAAATAATATATGTAGATACACACAGTTGCATATTGCCTTTGCTGTGTTAGAGGAACTGGCCAGGGCTCCAGAGCTATAGGCAAGACCTCAGTGCTCTGCTTAATGCCTTTTGCTCCAGTGGTGCTGTAGGAGAAATGCTGCAAAATATTTTTAAGCCTTTTTTAAGCTTTTTTGTTTGATTGTTTGTTGTTGATTTGCCTTTATTTCCTGTAGAGCTGAAACAGGAAAAAATCTTTCTTTCTATCTTCTCTGTCTTGCCTGTGTCCCAGGACTTGAATTGCCAGGGATAAAGAGGAGGCTGCTGGAAGTAAGTGCCTGAACAACAGTGAATGTTGTGCATGTGCCTTTTGGTGAAGAGGAAGGGCAGTGGTGGGCATATGGTTCTTCAAGCCATCAAACCCCTGATTCTCCAAGGAGTGGCCTCTCTTAAACCTTCAACATCCTTCTGCCCCTGCCAGGTGTTTGGTTTTGACTTGAGAAATGATAATAGAAAGTTGGAAATCCTGCTGGAGATGAGCAGGGAGAGGGAGCACAGCCATGGGAACGGGCTGTGTGTTCACAGAAAGATGAGGAGGTTAGGGTGTGATGAAGGACCAGTGGCTATAGCTGGTGCCTCATGGGGGTGTCTCTGATGCTCCCAGGATACTGTGTTAAACAAACCCAAAGCAATCCTGGCTTCTCCAAAAAGCTTTTCCTTAGAGCAGGTGCCAGTGAAGGTGTTTGGGTACCTGGCAGGCACCCCTCCCTGGGGCTATACTGCTGCATTTCCAGGGTCCCAATGGGGTCTTGAGCCCACTTTAGGGTCTTTTTGGAGGAACCTTTGTCACTGCCCTAGGGCTGTTTTGCAGGAGTTGGTGCTGGTGGGTTGGTTGATGAGGGATGCTCTGCCTGCTCTGAAGCTCTTCTGGAGTATCTTGTTCCCAAGGATGCCACTGAGGTGTTCCCACCTATCACATCCCAAAGCTACCCTGAGTCCAGCTGCTGGGCCAAAAAACACCCCCCTAGGAGGAAGGTAAAATCTCCCCAGTGCCACCCCAGGAGGCCAGAGAGGCACCTTTGGCACCATTAGCAAGTCCTTGACATCTCTTGTCACAACAGCGATAAAAAGGGATCAGGGAAAGCGTGGGAACGCCGGCAGGGTTGGCCAAGCCTCCTGTCCTCCCCCAGGCACAGCCCCCGTGCAGCCCAGCAGCTCTGCTCCCCTGTTTGGTTTGAGTGGTGAAAGTCCATGTGAAGAATGAGAGGAATCCTGCTGGCTCAGGCTGCCGGGATGGGCTGGGAAGCTGAGGGTCCTCCTGTGCTAGCCAGGGTGTGAGCCTGCAGGAGCAGCCAGGGCTGGCAGCTGCTTTGGGATGGTACCTTCAACAGATGTGGTTTTTGTCACCCCCCTGAAGGGCTGTAGGGCTGGTGGTTTGAAAGTGGAAGCACCTAGTGTCACTACTGAAAACCAGCTTGCTTTATAAGCCTCCAGTGCCTTCCTGGTCCAGAACTGTTTGTCCAGCTCATCAGGGCCTTAGAAGTCTTAGGCAGGAGTCCCAAATGAATGGCAAAAAGCTGTGAAGTCCAGGTGCAAGGCATCTTCTTTGGGGGCTCCACGTTTTTAAATCCAAGTTCTTCCAATATCTGTATCTGCCTGTGGTTAATGGGTTACAGATGCAGATTGGCACTTCCAGCTCCTGACCTGAGGTGCCCTGGCCAGGTCTCATGACAGAATCAAATGGGGGCCAAGAAATATCGACAGGCTGCAAAAGCACCAAGCTCTCCACACTCAGGATATTTCCCTTAAAGCCCCAGCTCCCAAAGCCTGGTTTTTACCTACCTGGAAGCTGAATTTCTCTGGAGGACAGCCACTTCCCTGCACCACCACAAATGGTGTGGAAGCCAGAGGCCCTTTTCATGTCTTTATTTCTTTATTCCTATTTAAGGAGGGATTTAATTCCATTTTACAGTGACCATTTGATGAGGTTTGGGGACACTTCTTGCTTGTAGCATCAGGTTTGCATGGCTTGCAGCCCTGCAGCTCCAGCTTGAGCCCAAATCCCTAGGGCTGTTTTGTGCATCCCACGCCCTGCAGTGGGGGCCTAGGGGATGCTGGATGTGTTGGATCTCTCAGAGCTGTGTCTAGCTGAGGGGGTAGAAGGCAAAATTCCTTCCCCAAATGCTTGCAGTGAATTTCATGCTTTTTGAAGGTGTTGCCACCAGCAACCAGGCACTGCTGGGGCAGGGATTGGACTTTGCTGGTGTAGAACTAGTTGAGAAAAGTGCTGGTGGGTGTTGGGGAGCACTTGGCTATATGAGCTAATGCTCCTTGCACCCTGCAGGACTGGGCTGTTTTCTCAGGCTCCTCTGGGAGTGGTAGATTAAGGGCCAAGGTGTGTTTGGTTTGGAGGGTGTAACTGTTTATGGACCTGTATTAGAATGGGACATTTGGAGATGCCAAAGTGAGCACAAATCCTCTGAAAACAAGCTGGGGGTGGTGGTGGTGGTGGGTGTCTATTCTCCTAAATTACTTCATCCCTGGAAGAATCCTGTGTTTGATGTGAATATGCTTGTGTGGGGACCAGGTTGCTCCTGGGAGGTGAATTTTATTTGTTTAGTTCTGTCAGAGATGTTGCTTTAAATACTCTGAGTGTGTGTGTGTGTGTGTGTCCCATCCCCCACTGCTTTCCTTGCTTTTTGTGAATGTCTGCAGCACAGTTGAGTGCTGCTAATAAATCTACAACAAATGAATTGCATGATGAAGAAAAAAACATTTCATGATAGGCAGCTCCTCATCTGCTGTTGGCCATTTCCTTTCAGTTTGGACTCTGCTGCTTTTCTTAGGACAGAACCCAAAGCAGCTGCTCTTCAGTGGCAGTTTTGCAGTGAGGGAAGGGAGGAAGGGCAGGGGATGCTCTGCAGGGCAGTTGGCACTGTCATGGTTTTGGTCTCCCATGTCCTTATAGAACAAGTTATGGAGGAGCTAAAGGTCATCCATGGGGCTTAACAGGAAGCAGTGTGGAAACACAAAGTTTTTTCCTTCTGATTTTACCACAGCCATTCCAGGATGGAGCCTGTTAGCAAGCCTGCATCCACGCTCAGGCTCTTGTTCTACTCAGGTGGCCAAAGGGGCACAAACCCCTGGGCCACCTGCTTTTTGTGAGCAGCTTATTTCAGTGTAGCTTAAGCCCATTCCTAACCACTGAATCACAAAACCATTTTGGTTGGAAAAGACCTTTAAGGTCATGGAGTCCAATGTTACAGGATCACAGGATGTAAGGGTTGGAAAGGACCTCTGGAGACCATCGAGCCCAACCCCCCTGCCAGAGCAGTGCCATAATCTAGTGCAGGTCACACAGGAATGCACAGATGAGTCTTGAAAGTCTCCAAAGGAGATTCCAAAACCTCTGTGGGGATCCTGTTCCAGTGCTCTATGACCTTTACAGTAAAGAAGCTCCTCCACATGATGAGGTGGAACTTCCTGTGCTGTAGCTCATATCCATGTGCTGTGTAATTTTGTAGTACAGAGCTCTTTCTAGCACTATTAGCAAGTGCTTTGTCCTTTTCAGTATTAGAATCAACAGTTTCAGAGCACTTTCATTTCTGTGCTGACCATTATTGCCTTGCCTTTTTCAAGTTGGTTGTCCTTTCTATAAGCTGAACTTATTTAGTTTCTGACTAAGCTGAATCTATACTTTAGGAGCTTACACCAACTGCTTTCTTCTTTCTCTTCCTTTGAGAAACTGTTTGCAGTATCAGTTAAGCCAGCACTGACAGGGCACCACTAAACCATGTCTCTCAGCCCCACATCTACACAGCTTTCCAATCATTGCAGGGATGGGGACTGCCTTGGCCAGCCTGTTCCAGGGCTTGAAAACCCTTCTGGGGAAGGAATTGCTCCTCATGTCCAACCTAAACCTCCCCAGGTGCAATTTGAGGCTGTTTCCTCCTGTACTATTGCTTGTAACTTGGGAGAAGAGATCAACCTCCGTTTTGCTTCAAGAAGTTGTAGAGGACCAGAAGGTCTCCTGTGAGCCTCTTTTTCTCCAGGCTGAATAACTCCAATTCTCTCAGCCACTCCTCACAAGATTTGTGCTCTAAACTCCTCAGCAGTTTTGTTGCTCTTCTTTGGACAGTCGATGCCAAGGAGCATCCCTGAAGGTGGTGGCATAAGAGCAACCAGCATGGATCAGTCACAGATGAGTTTAGAGAGGTCTAACACTTTTGTGTTTAGATCAGCTGTGAGCCATCCAATCTTGGGGACCTTAACTGACTGGAGTGCTTGGTGCCTGGCTGCTGGTGGCAGTGATCCCCTCCCACCTGC
This sequence comes from Ramphastos sulfuratus, assembly GCA_013399055.1. Lineage (NCBI taxonomy): Eukaryota > Metazoa > Chordata > Aves > Piciformes > Ramphastidae > Ramphastos > Ramphastos sulfuratus. The sequence goes on along the minus strand of WBNM01038973.1, from coordinate 29,300 downwards.
CCTTTGCTTTGCTGTCCTGTTGAGGAGTGTTTGGGCTCCCCTGTGCAAGTCTTTGCCTGCTCCTTTCTGTAACAGCACTCACCAGGAAATCTTCCAAGGCTCAGCCTTATCAATTTTCCCCACCATATGTTCTCATTAAAAAATTGTGCACTTTATCTTAGGATTATTTGCCAGCAATTAATAAAACATGTTGCAAGCTTCAAGTGAACATTCTCCCCCTCCCTACTTCCCTTCAACGAGGGAAAGGATGGAGAAATGGGGGGGGGAGGGAAGAAATTACCATGACAGATGGTGTTTTTTAACCTTTCTTTTGCCCAATCTGGAAAAAAAAAAACAACAAAAAACCCAATCCCCAAAAAAATCCCAACCAAAACAGTTCTGAGAATATTGACAGGGGGTTTTAATTATGGGTTACATCACTTGAAGACCTAAGCCAAAGCTTGGTGAGCTCAGACCACAGGCTGCCAGCCTGGGATATGTTTGTGTCTTCAGGTATAGGGATGCTGATGCATGGTCATGTGCTGGAGCAGGGCAATGGGATGGGGGGGCTGTGGGGTAATGGTGTGGGGGGCTGTAGGAGCAAGTCTCCCCTCCCCCCCCACCTCCTCCCAGCACCAGGGTGGGCAGGAAAAACTGCAAAATCCACTCCTGGAAGTGATCAGTTGGAGACCAACTGATGCCCAGCTGTGGGCAGCAGCTCCCAAAGGCATGTGTAGTGGTAGCCAAAACATCGTGTCCTTGGCAGTAGGTGTCTGGTCTTGTAGGGAGGTGAGGGAGGTTTTAAGAAGTGGCATTTTGTTGGTTTTGTTTTTTAAGAGTTTCCCAAAGGAGAGCACCTCCCTGCTGTGCCCCTTTGCATGAGGACTATAATCCCTGTTTTGGAGGGGAGGAAGGTGATAAGGAGGGAGCCTGATGATCCCCAAGCTGATGTGTGAGCCTCCCTCTTCTTTCCTCACTTGGTGAGATCAGGAGAGCGGTTTTTGCTCTCCTGTTATTTGCAGGTTTGGGCCAGCCAACAGAAGCTAAGCCCTGGGGCCAGCAGGGTTGGTTGGGGAGGAGATGGAGGAAAAGCAAATACAACATCCACCAGCATTCCCCATGGATGCTGCAGGGTTGGGTACACCATGTACCCTCTGAGCATTTGCTTTGTGTCTCTGCCTACCAGGGGAAAATAAATACAGAAATAATGCATACTGATGGGTTTCTTATATAAATAAATGTCTGGGGAGAGACCTGGCTGTGGGTAACCTGCTGGGAAAGTCCTGCTCTGGTGGGAATTGTAGAGTTAAACACTCCAGCTTCACTTGGATGTATCTCAGCTTTGATTTATCCTTCTGATTGGATGTTTGCCTGGCCTGATCAGAGGGCTTGGGCAGCAGCTCGTGTTGACACTCAGTGTTTAGCTCTGGGTAAAGTTTAAACAGGACTTACCATGGCTCTGACACCTTGTGAAGGCTTCCCTGGTTTAACAACATGCTTCATGCCACCTCTTGAGTAATCCTTTGCTGTGCTGCTGTGTCCTAGAGAGTCAGGAAGAAAAGGGTAAAGTTGCAAAATAAATTCATGGAATGGCTTGTTGGAAGCCTCTTCTAATTTGAAACCCATTGCCCTCGAATCGTGTGGCCTTTTGTCTGCTGCCTCATGCTGGTGGGATACAAAGCCAGGAGAAGTGATCTGAGGTCAGTGAGGCTGATCTAGGATTTCAGAAACTGTTACCTGCACTGCCCATCTGGGTTTGCCCCAGAAGCAGCATTGGTTGGGTTCTGCTGGGACTCAAGCAGCCTGATACAGGAGCAAAGGCTTGGTTTTGGGGTCTAGCATTGCACCAGGGCTTCAGCTGTCGTGGATCAAAATGGTGACTCTAACTTGTGGCACTCTCCTATTTCTTCACCTTAAATTGCAATGGCTTTTACCAAACATAGCTCAAATTAACAGCTCCATGCTGTTAACCACATCCCACCCTATTCTCTCCCACTTCCCCATGTTTCCCTCCTCTTTTTTCTTTTTCTTTTTTTTCCTTTTCTTTTCTATGCTTGCTCCCCTATTTTCCTCCTGGCTGTAGAAGGGGGGTGATGAGACACCTGCTCCAGGTGCAGCTTTGGAGGCTCAGATGGCCAAGGGCAGTTCCCAACTCTACCTGCCCTTGCAGGCTGGGTGACAGTGTTGGGGAGGGGATGGGTGACAGTGTTGGGGAGGGGATGGGTGACAGTATTGGGAAGGGGATGGGTGACAAAACTTGCCCCATTCACCCCAATTGCTGTCTACATAATATCAAACTGAAGGACCAGCAGAGACAGTGCATTGAAAGTAGAGCTGAGCTTTTCCCAACCTGATAGGGGCTCTGTCTTTGGACCAAGCTGTTGCTAAACACTGAACTAATTTAATTTTATGCTTTGGTTTTTATGAGTAACAATTAAAAAAAAACCCCAAAACCTATCAATGGAAAGTAATTACAGCACCTCGAAGTGCAACAGCATTACTTGGCCAGGGACTGAAACGAGGTTACGCCGTGACAGCTTTTTATCTGGGATCTGATAGGGGCATTATTTGTGGTATTAAAAGTTTGCCAAGAGAGGCTTCACTGAAAATTAACCCCTGTTATCACAGGGAGCAATATCCTGCTTTGTATCACGTGGAATAAATAACTAACACAGATCTTTCTGCTTTTGCTTTAATGAGGTTGCGCTGAGTGCAGAGCGAGGAAGCGGCGTCGGCGCCGACGCAAGGGAGCAGTGATTAAGGTGAGATGGAACTGGAACAGAAAGTGCCCCCACTTTACTTGCATAACAGCAGAGCTTGTGTTACTATTAATTACATTATGCAACGGGAATAGGATGGAATTTGGCTCTATCTAGCAACGGACTGGGGCGAAAAAACTCTTTGCAAGCGCCGCTGTGATTCCTCTAGGAAAATTCCACTTCTGCGACGCTCCTGATGCTGTTTTCTTGCCTTCACCATTGTGGTGGTTTGGCTTCCAGCCACCCTGGTGAAAGAACCTGTTTGGCCCAGCCCAGAGACCATTTTACTCTTGACTTTGCTGGTGCTTTTCCCTCTTGGATCCCCGATACGCTGCTCTGCACCATGGTACCAGTGAATCCAGGCTGAATGTGATGTGGAGTATTGTCTGCACCCTCCCAACCCAGATTAGAATCCTAGAATATCTCAAATTGGAAAGGACCCATGAGGATCATTGAGTCCAACTCCCAGCTGAGGTCTGATTGGTCATGCCATGTGGACTTGGCTTCTCTGAACGTGTGCAATGGACCATAAATGCCGGACAGGCAATTCTCCAAGTGGCTGTTGGTATTTCTTTAGGTGAGCAGTTACACCCTAGAGAAGATCTCTGTGATACTGGTGGGAAGGGACTGGCAAAGTATCTGAAGCCAAGGGAAGAGTAGGGTAGNGACTGGTTCCAACAGTTCCATGTCCTTCTTGTGCTGGGGGCTCCAGAATTGCACACAGGACTTCAGGTGGGGTCTGATGAGAGCAGAGCAAAGGGGGAATCTACCTGGCCACCATGGCATGGTGCTTGGGGACATCCCATCCTATGGTACATGCCGGCGGGGATGGAGGCTGCTTGCTCATGTTACAAGCCTGGGGTTGGGAATTGATTGACCTGATTAAGAGAGTGTTGTTGAGGGCAGAGAGGTGACTTTCCTGGTCCTGGGCTTCAGTAGCTTCAGAGTCTGAAGTTGTTTCATTTGAACAAAAGGATCATCCAGGACATTAACTCCTTATGCCTGTTTAGTCTTTGTTCAGCCTGCTCTGCCCTGGCCAGGGTTACATCAGCAGGCACCATGCTGCAGGCCAGGAGGAGTCAGCCACAGCAGAGTTCTTAACCATGTCAGCAGGTACCATGCTGCAGGCCAGGAGATGCCAGCCACAGCAGAGTTCTTAACCATGTTTTCACTCAGTGTGCTCATGGGATGGAGAGCTGAGCTGAGCTGTGCCACATGGGTTTGAACTCCTGAGCTGCCACAATGGAGCCTTAGCATCTCTTGGACACATAGAGGAGACACAGGTCAGAGTGGTCTGGAGGAAGGCATGGGGTGGGCACGCTCTGAGGAAGCCCATCCCATCACCACAGCCCATCCCATCACCACAGCTCTGCACACAGAGAGCACTTTGGACCCTGGGCTCAGCACCACTCCCAGCTCTGGCTGCACCCAGGTTTCCTTTCCCAAAAGAAAACTTCCAAAACTTCCAAAGCATCCAAAAAGGAGCTTTTACACAGAATCACAGAACTGCCAGGTCAGAAGGGCCCTCAAGGATCATCTGGTCCAACTTTTCTAGGTGATAGTAGAGTTGAAATGAGACAACCCAGCTGAGTCTTGAAATCGTCCAGTGTTGGGGAGTCCACCACTTCTCCTGGGAGATGATTCCAATGTCTAAGTTTTCTTCCTCTCCAAAATAATTGAGCTGGAGAGTTTAAAAACAAGTCAAACAACCCACTTGTCCCTCAGTGCCAGTGGATGTTAATCACACCAGGAATAGCATCCTCCTCTGGGCTATCATCATCTATAATCGCTTGGGTAGTTTTAATTATGTTTGTGCCTTTTCTTTCAGCCTTTGGTATCTCTCAGGTTCCTCTGAGCTGAGGGAAGGGGCACAGCACTCACAGTTCCTTTTCTAAAGCATCTTTGTTTTCCCTTGACAGGTATTAAGTTGATGGCACAACCACCCCCTGGGTACGTTAGATTGGCTGCCCTGCCCTGCCCTGCCTGAATGCAGACCTTGTGAGTCCTTGTGCGTGGAGTGAGTCTGGTGAGGGCAGCACAAGGAGCAGGCCCACAGGAATGCAGGGAACAGAGCCAAAGTGTTCCAGCCATGAGAAGAAGGGAAGAGAGAGGCAGAAGGAGAGAAAGGGATAATGTAGTGGGGAGAGATGGAAGAGCCGAGAAGGAGGGAAAAGAAATCCTTGTCCGTGCATGGTGGAATTTGTCTGGAGGTATTAAGCTTAGCAATGCTTAAAAATAGCTGCAGGTTGGGTGTCAGGAGGATGGGGCCTGACTCTTCTCAGTGGTCCCCAGTGGCAGGACAAGAGGTAATGACAATGAACCACACAGGAAGTTTCATCTAAACATAATAAACCTTTGCTTTGAGGGTGGCAGAGCATTGGAACAGGCTGCCCAAAGAGGTGGTGGAGTCTCTGGTGACTTGTTCCTGTGTGATCCCACTCTGGCAGGGGGTTTGGACTCAATCTTCAGAGATCCCTTCCAAGCCCTACCATTCTGTGATAGTAAGGCTTAAAAAAGCATAATGCTTAGGAAATGATCTCAGGTTGCACCAGGAAAGGTTTAGGTTGGATATTAGAAGCAGCTTCTTCTCTGCAAGGTTATCAAACACTGGAACAAGCTCCTCAGGGAATCCCCATCCCTGGAGTTTTTTAAAAGGCACAGAAATGTGATGCTGAGGGCCTTGGTAGAGTTAGATAATGCTTGAACTCAATGACTTTAAAAGCCTTTTCCAGCTGAAACAGTTCAGTGATTCTAAAAGTCAATTGGGTTCTCCCTCTCCTGTGTGCCCATAAGGGAGGCTTTTGTCAGTGCAGTGGTCCCCATGGGAAGTTTGATTTACATGCCAAAGATCTGCTCTGAGCATTGAATTGAACAGAAATTTGTGGTGAATGAATCAGAGTGGAGGGAAAAAACAATTTCCCTTGAGTTTCACAGAATCATAGGATCATAGAATGTCAGGGGCTGGAAGGGACCTTGAAAGATCACCTGGTCCAGCCCCCCTGCCAGAGCAGGATCACCCAGAACAGACCACACTGCAATGCATCCAGACAATTCTTGAATATCTCCAGAGGAGGAGGCTCCACAACCTCCCTGGGCAGCCTGTTCCAGTGCTCTGTCACCTTCACAGGGAAAAAAAAATCCTCCTCAGGTTCACATGGAACCTCCTATGCCTCAACTTCCATCCATCGCCCCTTGTCCTGTTGCTGGGCATCACTGAGAAGAGAAGTTTGTCATGGGTGGGTGTTAGACAAAAGTCTCCTCTTGATTATATTTAAAAAAAAAAAAAAAAAGAAAAAGAAAGGAGAAAGAAACAGATGCAAAGGGCACCTCTGACCCTGTGATAAGATATTACAGACTGAGAAATCATCTGTCATCACACCCCCAGACTCAAAATCTCCTCAGGCCATAAGCTCTCCAGGGCAGGAATATGTCCTCTGTTTGGTATCACTTCCTGAGCCCAATGCAGCACAACTCAGTGTGTCACACCCAGAAGAAACAGGAAAACCATCCCAGATCAGTGTTGCTGGATGACACAGCTTGCACCACAGCAGGGCTGATGATGCCTCCCCACTGGGGAGCAGTTTGGCAGGAGCTGATTTCCCCTCTGTACAACAGTGAGCATCTCTCATCTCATACTTCCTGGGTGTAAAGTTCAAGCTGCACTTAGTAAAGTTAACCTTTTCCCATTTCTGAGGGAAGAAACCAAGTCAGAGGAGCAGCTGTGAGACTTGTGCAAAGCCCTGTGGAAAATGGGAGGGTCAACACAAGGGAGAAAAGCCACCAGACCTCACTCTGGCTCCTTGTTTTGCCCTTTGCAGCCTGAGAGGTGAAGAATGGGCAGAAACACCACAGACAACCCAACAGACTCCTGCTGTCCTTCTGACCAGACCTCAGCTGAAGCAGGTTGGAGCCGTGTCTGGCATCTAGGGTGGGAGCAGTGTCGACTTGAGACCTGTGCTGGCTCATTTCCATGTTCTGTTGGCTGATGTTGTTCTTCTCTAATGAATGTATTTAAGTTTTTGTTTCACTGGAGCACAGGCAGCACTCTGAGTGAGTTGGAGCTGCTGCAGTGGGTTGGGTGGTGAGGGGAACCTGGCTGGCAGTAGCCTGAGGCTGTCATAAAAGAAACTGAAACAGGAGTGTTAATGCTTCAGCCGAGGTATGGAGAAATGACTTTACTGTTTGAAAAGAAATTGGGAGGGTCTAGGAGCACACTGAGCCCCTTTGGAGGCTTAGGAGGAAGTGCAGACTGGAAGGACATTTGGGAGCACTGGAGGAGTGTGTGTGTGAGCAGAGAGATGCAGATGATTTCAGCTTAAAAGGACCTCTGCAGCTCTCCAGTCCAATCTCACTCAAAGAAGAGCCAACTGCCTTGGTTTGCTTGGGGCATGACTGGCCAAGCTCTGAATATCTCCAAGGCTGGAGATCTCACAGCCTCTTTGGGTCCCTGTTTCAGTGCCTGATAACCCTCATGGTGAGAACAGTTTCTCTTAATATCCTGTGTTCATTCTTGTGACCATTGTCTCTTGTCCTATGCCCCTCCAACAGCAGCTTGGACCTGTCTCCTCTGTACCTTCAAGCAACTGAAGATAGCAGTAAGATTCATCTTCCTTTCTGAGGCTGATGAAATCCAGTTTGAACATTTTGTCCCCAGTTCTGCACCATCTTAGTGTCTTCTGCTGGACTCAAGCCAGCATGGGCATGGTATTGCAGGTGTGGTCTTGCAGGTGGTCAGCCAGCTTGGGTGAACTGCAGAGGGCTCTACTCCCCTCTACATCTTTCCTCTGGTTCTTCCAGACGTGCTGGCAACGGCAGCCCTTGTGTGTACTTGTGACTGTGCTGCTTGACAACATTACATCCCATCATGTGGAGAAGGAAAGGAAATGTCTCCTAGCTGAGGTTTCTCAATCCACATGGATCATTCAGCTGCTGCCTACCTGTGCAATATACACTTGGGCTGTTTGGTTTTGGTGTTCTGGACTTATCCTGTTCCTGATGTCATTAGGAGAACATTTTCAGCCAGCCAGGTCCTCTGCTGGCAAGAGTCAGATTGACTCCACCAGAGTCAAAAGCTCCTAGAACAACAATCTACTGGGAATGATGAATAAATGCAAATGGTGTTTGTTTGATTTACTTTCCAGGTCTGGCCAGGAAACCTTCAAGTAGCAGCACTTTCCCTTTTAAGCAGGTAAGTGCTTTCTTAAAATGTACACGGCAATGTCTGTGCTCCTCTGTTTGCCACCATAAATCTTGCTGAGCCTGAGCTTTGAAGCAGCCATTCACATGGTCACTTTGTGCTCCTGAAATGATGAGGGTGAGGAGCTGATGGACCAAGCAGCCATAGTGCATGGTGAGACACCTACTCCAGACTGGAGAGGGGAAGAGAAACAAGGGGCACACAGGGAATGGGATGATGGTGAGGAGAGCAGGGCTGGAGGAGTGCTGGAGAGACTCTAGATGATGGCCAGGTCTCTGGTCCATGCTGGTGGGGAGCTGGTGGGATGATGTTCCTCAGTGCTGGCACATGGGAGCAGAGTGGGGAAATATTGGTTCATGGGAGATGTATTTCAGCTGGGGAATCCTGAGTGAACACAAAGAAATCGGTTGAGAAGCGATGGCGAAGGATCAGATCAGCTGAGGCTTCTGGCTTCAATATTTAGCTTTTAAATTCTCTGATTTTTAAAAATGTTGTTTCAGTTTTAATATTCATTAAAAAAAAACAAAAACAAAAAACCAA
>WBNM01038973.1:0-20733 GCA_013399055.1 Ramphastos sulfuratus | reverse complement strand
CCTCTGATTTTCAGTCCCAAACCAGCTTTGACCAACCATACCATCAATGTAATCATCAGAAGGGCTTTTTTCTACCCCTCCCTTAGCAAGCAGCAGCCAAGTATCATTTAAAACAACACAGAGTAATAAAAAAAAAAAAAAGGGGAAAAATCACCACTAACACCCCCCCCTCCCCCCCAGATCACCGCCTCTTGCCGTAGAGGGCCTGTGTATTTTTCCTTTGGATGTTGGCCACCCCAACACACACAGGGCTCTGTGTGAGCCTCCCTCATCCTCCCAGAAAGAGCAGAAGAGAAAAACTCCCTGTGCCTTGGATGGGTTCCTCGTGGTGCGGGGGGGGTGTGTGGGATAGCNCGTGTGGGATAGCTGGGGCTGGCGGGGAGGGGGGGGGCGAGCGCAAGGCAGCGTTTTGAACTAAGTTCCTTTTTCTATTTTATTTAGATTAGGTTCTGCTCAGCAGGGTGATTTCTTAATTAGAGCAGCCCAGTCTTGCAGGCCTGGCGCTCCAGACCCCTGCTCTGCCTTCTTAGGTTTCACGAGGGAAGTTGTCGTCCCTTATTTCCTGAGCTCTAATATTCGGGCAGCGCGCGGTGATTTCAATGGGAGGAAAAGACATGTAATTTAATCACCTTTATTAGATTTTTGGGTGAAGGAGAGGCTGAGGCAGTAGGAACCATGTCCTCTGCTCGTCTCTTGGCTTTCTCTTCTGCTGATAGTGGCCAGAGATGAGATTTGGTGGAAGGAGGAAAGCGATGATCCTAAAAAGAGTATGCAGTGATGGAGTCTTTGTCCTACAGTTATGAAGCTCTCCTGAGCAGTAGCTCTTATGCTATGTAACACCAGGATGGATGCTCAGAGGGCTGCAACAGCTCTGCTGTGAGGACAGGATACNGAGATGTTTAAGGCCAGGCTGGATGAGGCCTTGAATGACCTGTGCTAGTGGGAGGTGTCCCTGCATATGGCAGGGGCTTGGAACTGGATGATCCTTGAGGTCTCTTCCAACCTTACCATTCTATGATTCTATGAGGCTTTGAGCAACCTGATCTAGTGGGAGATTCCTCTGCCCATGGCAGGGAGGTTGGAACTAGGTGATCTTTAAGATCCCTTTCAACCCAAAAACCATTCTATGATTCTATGATATTCTAACAACAGCACACAGAGGAATGGTTTGCAGCTGAGTGAGAGCAGGTTTAGACTGGATCTTAGGGAGAAACTTCAGTATGAGGATGGTGAGATCTGGAATAGGCTGCCTAGGAAGGTTGTGGATGCCTCCTCCCTGGGGGTGTTTAAGGGTGGGTTTGATAAGGCCTTGAGCAGCTGAGTCTAGTTGAGAGATGTCCCTGTCCATAGCAGGGTGGTTGGAGCAGATAATCTCCAAGGTTCCTTCCAACCTAAGCCATTCTATGTCATATGATATAATATATGATATGAGGTAATGAACTTCAAGGTCCCTTCCATCTCAAGCCACTCTGTGATCTTGGTCTCAGGCAGATCCATGAAATTAATGGATCCAAGGATCCATCATGGGCTTGCTCATGACCAGCTGTGATTGAAACTCCTGATTTGACTTGTATTTGGCCATGCAAAAGGGAATCCTGTCCCTCCACAGGGGGTTGCTGGACCAGAGTCAGAAGGTGGTGGAGTCAATTCAAGCAGAGTAAATAGAGAAGCAAAATGTGTAATTTTGTACATTTTAGGTGCTTTCTGGAAATACAAGGAGTGCAGGCAGCATGTTCCAGTGCCACAGGCATGGCTCTGCTTAGCTCCCACTTTCAGAGAGCAGCTGAGAGCTTTCCCCAGCCCCTCTGGGTGGAAAGTTGCAAGAAGAAAAGTTGGGGATTCTTTTTCATCCTCGAGATGAAACCCTGTGAGTAAAAACAGGGCTTCATTTCATGGCAGTGGCTCAAAACTTTGATTCTTCCTCTTATCCTACCACACGGAGCTGGTGTGAAACAGCAGTGGGGATACAGTCCATGTGCTGAGGGGCACCAGGACCGCTGTGTTTCGGTGGATGGTGCAGGAAGAAATCTGCCTGGGCCAAGACCTGTTCTCACTGACTCTCTGCCTGCACATATGCACCATATGCCCAGTCTTTGCTTGATGTAAATCAATGCTAATCCATCCATGCCAACAAAGCCATCAAGAGCAGCCTTCTGTGTTGTACAAACTCAGCTGCGACTTCAAAAGCGAAGCTCAGTGGGGACCAAGGGGGCAACATTCACATTTAATTGGAGATAAATCAGAATCTGGATTTATTTTTTTACTAAATTCATTTTATGGCTGGAACAATGGCAAAAGAAGAATCATAGAAGGGCTTAGATTGGAAGTGATCTTAGAGATCATCTACTCCAACCCCCCTGCCATGGACTGGGACACCTCTCTGCTTGGCTGCTCAAGGCCACATCCATCCTGGCCTTAAACACTCCCAGGGAGGAAGCATCCAGAGCCTCCCTGGGCAGCCTATTTCAGAGTCTCATCACCATTGTACTGAATAATTTCTTCCTAAGATCCAGTCTAAACCTACACTCCCTCAGCTTCTAACCATTTCCCCTCACCCTGTTGGTAGACACCCTGATGAAAAGTCACTCTTTAGCCTCCCTGTAGGATCCCTTCAGGTATTGGAAGGCAGCTCTGAAGTCCTCTTTGATTCTTCTCTTCCCTGGGCTTGTTACCTGGAGACACCATAGAGCTTCTCTCTCATCACATGAAGTTTGAGCTAACATTTTTCTGGCTGGCCCTATGAAAGGTTCCTGTGGAGGATGGGAGGGATTAATAATTGGTAATAGGTTTCTCTCCTCAAAGTGGTTCCAGTTGCTCTCAGCTGGGTCTGGATGGGATGGTTTTGATTATGTGTTGTCAGTGGGCAGGAGTTGGGTGTAGTTATGTGAGGTGCCTTTGCGGCGGGCAGCAAATGGGTGTGGGGTGCTGTGGGGACAAGCAGGGTGATGCTGAGCCCCAGAAGCAGTTGCTTGCACCCTCCTGGTACACGTTATGGTCAGGGAGAGAAATAGCTTCTGCTTTCAGATACAAAGTGGTACATGAGGAAAACTTGTGGGTGGCAGAGCCCTGGAGCAAGCTGCCCAGGGAGGTTGTGGAGTCTCCTTCTCTAGAGGTTTGCAAGACCTATCTGAATGTGTTCTAGTGTGACCTGCCTTAGGTGATCATAGAATCAACAGTGTTTGAAGAGACCTCTGAGATCATCCAGTCCAACCTATCACCCAGCCCTATCCAATCAACTAGACTTGGCAGAGGGATTGCACTCAATGACAGCCTGAAGTCCTTTCCAACTGCTACCATTCTATGATTCTACAATCACCTGAGTCTCTGCCACTGGCTTAAAAAGAAATTCTTATTTTATTTTTTTCCCTGAGGGGGTCACTTTGTACTTGGAGAAGGAACCACATCACTGCAGCTGTGACTGGGCCAGGGTGATGTATCTAAAGTGTGGTCTTTAGTGGGTTGCTTGGCCCCAATCACTGCTTTTAGCAGCTATTTTTCTGTTTGCTCCATCTGCCCATATGCAGCTGCTCTGTGGGCAAGCAGCAGGGCTGTGGTGGAGGTGCCTCCCTCATTTATCCTGCTAGTGGCAGGAGGAAAAATTAGTTGGAATCTTCCTGTTTGGGGACAGTGATGTGAGTCACTGAACCACTGTAGAGCCACCTGTGGTATGGCAGGACTGTGGCTCCAGGGAGCAGGATATTGCAAGCGATGGGAGAGAGGAAGGGAGGTTGTGATGGTGGTGCACTGGGAGAGGCACTTGGTAGATTTGGGAAGTGTCAGAGCTGTGGGGAAGACCTTGAGTAAATGCTGAGTGGGCTGTGCTTGTCCAGGACACACATCCATGGTCCCTCTGCGTAGAAGCCAGCACAAAGCTGCCCTGTGGAGCAGGGAAGATTTTGCACAAGGTGTTGCTTGAAAAGCCCACGATCCACCATCCCCAGGCAGATGGGCTGTGAAAGTGCCTGCAGGTGCCAGGGAAAACTTCTGCCAATACATCCTACCTGTATGTCTGCATCACGGAGGGACCCAAACCCCTGCTACTGCTGGCAAAGTGAGTTGCTTCAGCTGCAAGCTGTGATCTGGGGAGAAGCTGTAGCAGCTTGGAGCTCGGTTTCTGGAAAGCAGCTTGCCTCCTGAGAGAGGGAAAAAGAAATTACAAATGAAAACCAGAAAACCTCTTTCCCCTCCATCTTTTGATGTCTTGATTCCAGGTATGCATAATTATACTCATTAGTTTTAAGCGCAACCCTCCTCCGCCTCCCAGGGTCCGCATTGCCTCCAGAACCACCCTCTGACTTTTGATGGCAAAAATGACACTGGAGAGAAACTCTATCTGCTGGGAGTGAGGCAGCTCCAACCCTTCCTCCTCCCACCCTGAGACCATCTGAGCTGCAGGGGTAGGAAAGGAAGAGGAGGGAAGCGATGAAGGTCACCTTCCGCTGCCCCGGGAAGGTAACGAACCCCACGCAAAGGCCCAGGTCGAGCTCTCCAGAGTCATTATCGCAACAGGCTGCGAAAGGTTAGGGAGGAAGGAGCTGTTCGGAAGCCTTTGGCCACTAATTGATTGCGAAGAGCGGAAGGAAGGATGTATCAAAAAAAGCAAAGCCCTCCCGCGCCCTTTGGAGCCTGCTCCCCCCTCCCCGAAACGTGCGCGGCCAGGAGGCAGCAGGTTGGAGTTTGAACTGTAACAGCAGAAAGGAAATCAGATTCCACAGGAGCAGAGGCTCCTTTCAGGCCCATAGCAGATGTGGAAAATGTTTCCCAGTGTCATTAGGAAGGATTTAAGAGCGCTAAAGGCTGCGTTGTCCCCAGTCCCTGCCCTGCCAGGGGTGTCCAAGGGGTGGCTGTGCTGCCATGTTTGTCCTCTTGGCTCATAGCATAGAACCACAGAATAGAATTGTAGAATGGTTTGGGTTGGAAGGGACCTTTAAAGGTCATCCAGTGCAGCACCCTGGCAGTGAGCAGGGACATCCCCAGCTAGCCCAGGTTGAGCATGGCATGGCTCACCTTGCCTTGACTGCTGGCAAGATGCTAGAGCCACAGAGATGGTTAAGGGAATGGAACATCTCTCTTATGAGAGACTGAGGGAGCTGGGGCTTGGAGCTTGGAGAAGAGGAGACTGAGAGGTGACCTCATTAATGTTTATAAAGATGTAAAGGTGTCAGGAGGATGGAGCCAGGCTCTGCTGGGTGATGCCCAATGACAGTACAAGGGGCACTGGGTGGAAGCTGAGGCATAGGAAGTTTCATTTAAACATGAGGAGGAATTTTTTCCCTGGGAGGGTGACAGAACCCTGGCACAGGCTGCCCAGGGGGGTTGTGGAGTCTCCCTCTCTGGAGATACTTAAAACCCACCTGGACACATTCCTGTGTGATGTGGTCTAGGTGATCCTGCTCTGGCAGGGGGGTTGGACTGGATGAGCTTTTGAAGCACTTCCAGCCCTTGACCTTCTCTGATTCTGTGATCTGTGTCAGTGTGCTCCAGCCTGTCTGAGCAACACATGGTGGTCCTTTAGGTTACAAGTTGCAGATGCTGCATGCTGTGTGATGCATGGGCCAGGGGGACTGCTCCCATAAAACCCAGTTTGAGAAGAGAAATGGTGTTTTGAGCATGAGTAGATGGCAGTCATGACCCACAGCACTTGCAGTCAGGTTTGCAGCTGACCAGAAGCCAGGGTGAAGAGCTAAAATGCCAGTTTGACTTACCCCCAGCCCATGCACAGACAAAATGCACTGCAGCCAGGGGCAAGGGTTGAACCTAAGCCAGGTCTGGCCATTAATAATGCCTGTCCATGAGCTGAAATGTGAGTGGATTTAGTACTGAGCTTTTCTACAAATTCTCCTTCCCTATGGTGCATCAGCCTGTATGTTTCTGTGGCCTCAGGAAGAGGCCATGGGCAAGCTCTCAAGATGTGTCCAAGAGAAAAAGCAAAGTACCAAATGCTCCACAAGGGCACCCAGGACTACATTGGGCAAGGGTTAGAGAGGAGATTTCTCTTTCTGATTCACCTTTGGAGAATCTGCTTAGCTCTGTACACTGGAGGGACCTGTTTGAGAAGGAAGTCCTCACAAAGACTGTGGCTTTCCAGCCCCAGGTGAGATGGTGCCCAGAAACGAAAGGCAGCTGCAGAATTTGCCTCCTCCCAAGACTGGGTGAAGCCAGAGCACTTTAAATGACTCAGCGCAGGAACTAATTGGCTCAAGTGGCACCAAAAGGTTGTACAAGTACATGGAGTATCTCCTGGAGCAACTTGGTGCCAGTATCTGCAGCAGGCAGTCTAATTTCATATTTCCTAATCCAGCCTTTAAAAAGAAAACAGACAACTTGTGCCATCTTCTAACCACTACCTCTCCTTAGCCTTTCAGTCTAGCTTCCAGGCCTAGGAGAAAATGAAGTGGAGGAGACAAACTGAGCTTCTGGGAAGCAACTCCTTTGTCAACACTGAGTCCTCAGGACAGTAATTTATCAGCACTGTTATATTGGTAAGGAAGGAAAAATAAAACAAAACAAAACAAAAAAAAGAAACTGAAAAAAAAAAAAGACTTTTGGAGCTGACAGGATTTGCCCAAGTCACCTGGATAAAATTGGGAACACTCCCTGACTGATCAGGAACAGCCTGAGACTGGAAACCAGTTGCCTTGATGCCTTGCTCTAACCACTAGACGACCCACCCTGTATGAGCAAACGGAATAAAATCTGAAAGAAAACAAAAACCTGACTTGAAAAATGTGCTCCCCATAGAACCAGAATGTTCAGCAGAGGGGGGAAGGAAAAAAAAAAAAAAAAAGGATGCAGTCCAAAGTTTTACTTCCAGGCAAACATTTCAAAATGGACTTATAATGTACCCTTTCATTTAGATTTTATATGAAGGTTTTAGTTGAACTTGTAATGAAGATGGAAAAATCCGAGGTTGCCATGGCTACTGGCACTTTGCCTAATGCACTCAAATCTTTTTTTCCCCTAATAAAATAGATTTCAGACCCCTTCCCCCCTTTATAAAAAGGGAAGAGTTAAAAACCCTATAAACAACTGTAGGGTGAAGGATATTACTCTGTGTAAAGCAGGTTCTGAACATCATGGTGAGCAACTTAGGTGCCTTCTCTTCTCCTTGACAGTTAGGTCCCCAAAACCCAGAGCTCTGCTAATTAGGAAAATGCTAGGAGCAAGGAAATGGGGTGGTGGTGAGTAAAGTGGCTGGAATTCTCTCTGGGGTGTTCTCCTCTTGGTTGGAAATGCATCTACCTTGTCACGTAGGAAGAAACTTGGTTATTCTGGATGCTCTGGCAGTCTGCAGCTCCATCCCAGCTGTGATGAGCCCTCTTGGGCAGACATTCATTCAGGCTGTGCATAACTCCAGGTAGCTCAGGGTTTCTGGTATGGCACAACAGATCATAGAATCATAGAATGGTAAGGTTGGAAGGAACCTCAAAGATCATCCAGTTCCAACCCCCTGCCACAGGCAGGGACACCTCCCACTAGCACAGGTCACTCAAGGCCGCGTCCAACCTGGCCTTGAACACCTCCAGGGAGGGAGCAACCACAACCTCCCTGGGCAACCTGTGCCAGTGTCTCATCACCCTCACTGCAAACAACTTCCTCCTAACATCCACTTTCAATCTCCCCTCTGCCAGTTCAAACCCATTGCCCCTTGTCCTGGCATTGCAAGACCTTGTCAGTAGTTCCTCCCCAGCCTTCCTGTAGCCCCCTTCAGCTACTGGAAGGCTACTCCAAGGTCTCCTGGAAGCCTTCTCTTCTCCAGGCTGCAGAGCCCCAACTCTCTCATCCTGTCCTCATAGCAGAGCTGCTGCAGCCCTCTGAGCATCTTTGTGGCCACCAGTTGCTGCTGCTGAGATGATGCACATTTGAGCTAAATCAAATGGACTTCAGCTCTCGTATGCTTTTATGGTGTAGGTTTTGACTAGGAGGTGAGCTAGTCCAAGCCTTGATGCACACCTCAAGCAGAAAGGAGCTGGGAAGGGCTAGAATAGACAGCTCATAGCCATCTCCTCTTGAGTATTTGCAGCTCTCTGACTGAACCAGGAGACCTGGATCCAGCAGTGCCCTTCTTCAGCTTCAGCTGCTTCTTCTTCCTGACATCCCCACAAGGATGAGTTCTTCATTTACAGTAGTGGAGAGGGCTCTGGCCACTCCCTGGTCCTTTGGAGGGTGTTTATCTTATTTGTCTGGTGCATTCAAGCAAGACTGGTGCTTCTGCAGCTTTTGTCCTTGCAGTTTCACCTGGAAATTTCAGTGGGAACTCATTTGGGCTATGCAGGAAAGAGGCTGGGATGTGAAGTCTTTTCAGAGGAGAGAGCAAGCTGGAGTATTGAGGATGGGTGAGTGGGTGGACAGAGTGTGTGCACACAGGAATCACTGTGGAAAAATCCTTGTGATATTCATGTCTGAAAGCACAAACCATGGACATGATAAACCCTCATGGAGCTGTCCTGCTCCTGGCCCTGCCAGAGGTGTGGAGGCAATTGCTGATGCTCTTGTTCTCTTCAGGCTTTCAAGGATCCTTTTAGTGAAGGGGCTCTTGGGCTTTTAAATGTGGTGGCTGTCTGCCAGCCTGATTTATTTTAAACATGTGTTTCTGATTTGAAAATGTCCAGATCTCAAAAATCTTTAATCTTCTCACACCTAGGGATTTTTTTTTTTGTTTTGTTTTGTTTTTTGTAAAAGGCTGAACCACGTGCACAGGATATTGGTTAAAAAGCAACGTGGACTGGTTAAAATAAGAAAAGAAGGGGGAAAAAAAAGAAGAAAAAAAGTAAAGAAGAAAAAAGAAAAGAAGAAAAAAAGAAAAGAGGAAAAAAGAAAAGAAAAAAGAAAAGGAAAAAAGGAAAGAAAAAAGAAAAGAAAAAAGGAAAACAAAAGAAAAGAAAAAAGAAAAGGAAAAAAGGAAAATAAAAGAAAAGAAAGAAAAGAACAAAAGGAAAATAAAAGAAAAAAAGAAAAGAAAAAAGAAAAGGAAAAAAGGAAAATAAAAGAAAAGAAAAAAGAAAAGAAAAAAGAAAAGGAAAAAAGGAAAATAAAAAAAAAAAAAAAGAAAAAAAAAGAAAAGGAAAAAAAAAGAGGAAGAAAGAGAAACAGTTAAAAAAACCCAAACTGAAACACAAAAAACCAACAAAACACCAAACCCCAAAACTCCAGCTGGTACTTTTCTGCTATCAACACACGATGCAGTGTGGAGATCTGTGGATGTCAACAAATAAGGCTTTTGCTTGTTGTAATCATTGCTGAAACTCCAAGAACTTCGTGCTGAAAAGGATCCCACTAGATCCCTCCTGGATGAAGCAAAGCCCAGAGCTGGAACAGGTTGCCTTCCCAGACGTTCAAATCCAATCCTGTTTGGGTGTAAAACCGGCAGAATTGGGCCCCCTGGCTGCTGAAGGCTCAGCAGGGCAGGAAGATTTTCCTCCTGGAGCTGGGATTTGGGAAGGTCACTTGATCTTCCCTGCTTCTACCAGGGAGGTGGAGAGGAGAGGAGGTCAGGTCAGCCTGGGGAAACCTCTCCTGGGGAGGGGACAGGAAGGACTCAGACATGAATCACCAGGAGGACTTCAAAGGAGGTTCCTCCCCTCCCAGCGCGGGAGGAACAGCTCGGGATGAGCCCTGCTCCACGCCGAGAGAGTCCCCAGGACGTTTCACATTAGTAGCCTGTGATGGAAATCCAAACTGACAGATTTAAAATGTGCAAGGGGAAAAAAACTTTTTTATAGCAACCTACAATTACCGTGCGGCTCTCGGGGGCTGTGCATACAAATGTCTGCCCGAAGACACTTGCTGCAGAAAGATGGTTTATTTTATTTATTTATTTATTTTTTTCCCTCCAGGCATGCAGCTTATTTAAGATCTAAACAAGTGATTAAACTTTTAGCTCTGCAGAAACACTCATCACTTGCCAAACTGCTCCGGGAGTGCTCCCACCAGCACTGGCCACAGCAGCCGTGAGAGCAAGAACTTTTGCAGGCTCCCTCCTGCTGCCTTTTTGTGCTGGTTGGCACCCTGGTTCTTGAGCTGCTGCCTCCTCCAGTGCAAAATTCTGGCTAGAACAGGGATTCCTTCAAAGCATGTCTGAGAGATGGTGTCAACGACCACCTTGTGGTCTCTGTGCCACCGTCCAGAAAGATCCCTCACGGCCCTGAGGCACATCGCAAGGTTAGTACAGAGAGATGCTGAGGGAGGGTAAGCACAAGGTGCTGTGGTACCTTTGCTGGCACAGTCATGAAGCCCATGTGAAGGACATTGAACTGTTGGAGTGGGTCCAGAGGAGGGCCAGGAAGATGCTCAGAGTGCTGCAGCAGCTCTGTTATTAGGACAGGATGAGAGAGTTGGGGCTCTACAGCCTAGAGGAGAGAAGGCTTCCAGGAGACCTTAGAGTAGCCTTCCAGTATCTGAAGGGGGCCTACAGGAAGGCTGGGGAGGGACTATTGACAAGGTCTTGCAATGACAGGACAAGGGGCAATGGGTTTGAACTGACAGAAGGGAGATTGAAAGTGGATGTTAGGAGGAAGTTGTTTGCAGTGAGGGTGGTGAGACACTGGCACAGGTTGCCCAGGGAGGTTGTGGAGCACAGAATCACTCAATGTGATCTTCAATCACCTCTTCAATCAACTTCCCTGTTGTGGAGCATCTTCCCCCTGGAGATGTTTAAGGCCAGATTGGGCAAGGCCTTGAGTGACCTGTACTAGTGGGAGGTGTCCCTGCCTATGGCAGGGGATTGGAACTAGCTGATCTTTGAGGTCCCTTCCAACTTTACCATTCTATGATTCTATAGCAACCAGCATCTTCCCATACATCTGCCAGGGTTAGTGTGCCAGCAGAAATGGGGGTGGGACAAGAAAGCCATGTCCCCATTCCCTCTGTGATACATGTAGGCATTGGGGCTGCTGCCTCCTCCTCCTGCCCATCTCACTGCAGCTCTCCTCAGGGCTGCTCAGTGTCTCCCTGTGCACTAAGAGTTAAGGGGACTGCGCAGCTCTGAAGATAAGAAACAGATGATAAAGGTTAGAGGAGGGATCACGTTTCCATTATGCAGCCTGTAAATGCAAACTAATTAGAATGCAGCCTTGTGTCCAAGAAAATGCAAAGAAAGAAGCTAAGCACTCCCCCTTCCACAGACCCCTGGAATCACAGAAGTTGGTTTGGGTTGGAGGGAACTTTAGAGGTCGCCTAGCTCAACCCCTCAGTTCTTTCCTCCCCAGGGAAGAAGCCTGGTGAGCACCAGAGGCCTGAGAATAGGGAATAACCCAGCTTTGCTCCCTAGGTGTGCTTGGAGCTGGAGAATACACAGCTGCAAAGTGTGTGTGTGCTGGAAAGATTTGTCCTTAGTGCTTCCCTGGGAGGTGGCAATGGGCTGCCCAGGGAGGTGGTGGAGTCACTGTCCCTGGAGGTGTTCAAGGTGGGTTTGGACGTGGTACTTGGTGCCATGGTCTGGTCTTGAGGTCTGTGGTAATGGGTTAGACTTGATGATCTTTGAGGTCTCTTCCAACCTTGGTGATACTGTGAAGTACTGGGCTGTCCTGGACCTCTCCTGAGAAAAAGATGTTGGTATTTACCTTGTTCCAGCTGCACTGACCCAGTTCTTCATTGTGTTGGTCTGGCACTCAGCTGCAGGACAGCAATTAAAGCAAACCCAAAGCTTTTGGTGTATGATGAGATTTTAGAGCACCAGGTGAAGGAGTCTAGCACAGAGTCAAGGTGAGGCTCGACAGGTCTCTGGGCAACCTGCCCTAGCTGAGGCTGCCTCTGCTTACTGCAGGCTGGGTGACTTTTGAAGGTTCCTTCCAACCCAGACCATTCTATGATTTAGTGACCTATTCTACTGGGAGATGTCCTTGCCTATGGCAGGGGGTTGGAACTAGATGATCCTTGAGGTCCCTTCCAACCTTACCATTCTATGATTCTGTGATTCTATGATCTCTGGAGACATTCTATGATATGTGTAGACATGGTGGCACTTTGAGGTGTAGCTTCAATCACATTCTGTGCTTCTGTGCTCCACAACCTCCCTGGAGGTGTTCAAGGCCAGGTTGGATGAGGCCTTGAGTAACCTGTGCTAGTGGGAGGTGTCTCTGCCTATGGCAGGGGGTTGGAACTAGATGATCCTTGAGGTCCCTTCCAACCTTACCATTCTATGATTCTATTCTATGATTCCACACAGTTGCCATTGCAGAAGAAAGCATTTCAGTGCATGCTAAAGGCAGGCATGTTTAGTGCTATTTACAGCAACACAGCTACCTGCTGGACTGCTGTCTTAGTAAGGGAGAAGGGAAAAATGCTCCTAATGATTCTTGCTGACCTAATGCCTAGGATTTTATTGGCCAGAAAGGCCTAAATGTTGGTTACTTCTGGGACTTTAATGCCACCAATCCTCAACCACTGCCCAAGAAAGGCAGGTAGATCCTTGTCTAATGACTCAGAGACACGTTGCAGTTTCCCCCATGGATCAGCTGGAGGTAGATGTGTGACCAACACTGAGTTTCGTGGTTTCTCTTTTGTTTTTCTTTTCTTTTCAACTTTATTTTTCTCTCCTCTGTAGTTCATTAGCATCTTCCCTTTCCTTGCTTGCTTTCCCCCCCTCCTTGCTTTCTTCTGGAACCTAGAAGTATTTCACTGTGGCTTGCCAAATGATTTCTATCTCAGTGAAAAAGAACTTGCTATTTCCTGAAAACCTACCACTGTTTTCTCTCTCTCTCTCTTTCTTTCCCTCTCTCTAATACATTCTGAGTACTGAGACAAATCCAGGTAACTTGATAAGAAGTTAATGAAAACAAATGAATTCTGTTTTGCAAAGGTGCATCAAGGAGAAGGGCAGCAGTATTTGGAAGGGAGGGAATTGTCTCTGCTGAAAAGACACTTCAAGGGACATCTGGTTTTAAAATTAAAATTCCCCCTGTGCCAAATTGTACAGGGGAGAGATGGCAAAAGAAGAGGCTCTGTAGTTTTCCACTCCTGCTTATTTCCCCCCCCCCTTTGTTTTCCCTCTTTTGTTACTTTAGACAATGTTAGTGAGAGAGCTCTGGCCTGCCATGATGCAGTTGATGCAATTTGATGTGGTTTTCACTGCTGGTTGTTTCAAATGGAAGGGTGAGAGGGACTCTGCTTCCCACCTGATGGACCCCAACCTCCTCAGGAGCTCCCAGTCCTAATCACCCATCAGACTCGCCTTCACTCTTGTCAAAGAGTGCATCAGGTTGGAAGGGACCCTCAAAGGCCATCTTGTCCAACCCCCCTGCAGTAAGCANTGGCAGGGGATTGGAACTAGATGATCTTTGAGGTCCCTTCCAACCTAAACCATTCTCTGATTCATTCTATGATTCTATCTCCAACCAGATCAGGTTTCTTTCTGCCACACAACCTTCCCCAGCACCCCATAACCCCCCACAGAGAAGCGTGGTCATTGCTGATAGCACCAATAAGCTCCCAGTTTAGCTGGCAGAAGAACCTGAGTTCCCCAAGGACCTGGGGCTACAACACCCAGCTGAGCTCTGGGCATTGCTCTCAGGACAAAGCACAGTGGAGATGTCACCATTTTGAAAGGTTCTTTTGAATCACAGAATCACAGGAACATGCAGGTTGGCAAAGCCCCTCAGGATCACCAAGTCCAACCTAGAACTCTGCTCTGCAAGATTCACCTTAAACCATAGCCCTAAGCACCACATCCAAACCACCCTTAAACACATCCAGAGTTGGGGACTCCACCACCTCCCTGGGCAGCTCATTCCATTCCCTGACCACTCAGTGAAAAACTTTTTCCTAATGTCCAATCCAAGCCTCAGCTTGAGGCCATTCCCCCTTGTTCTGTCTCCAATTACCTGTGAGCAGAGCCCAGCAGCAACCTCTCCACAATGTCCCTTCAGGTAGCTGCAGACAGCAATGAGCTCTGCCCTCAGCCTCCTCTTCCATCCCCAGCTCCCTCAGTCGCTTTTGTGTTACCCTCTGCACAGAGCTATTTTATGAACCACCCTGGAACACCCTGGGCAAAGAGAAGAAATAAGGTCTCATTTTAACGAGCTGCTCCTTTTATTAGGCTGATTTTCAGCTGCATGTTACCTTTCAGCACGGGGGAGGTTGAGCTTTTGAGAAGTTTATTTCTTTATGGTGCATTCATTTCCGAAGGCTTCGCTGTACTTCAGGGTAGATTTCTGTTTGGTTTGGGGCTTGGAGAAATGAGCCTTTGAACCGATCAGTTAGGGGGACAAGGCACTCTCTTTGGTAGAGGGGTTTCTGTGTTGCATAACTCCCAGATAGCAACCAGCATTTAAGAAAAATAGATTCTCTCTATCTCTCTTTTTTTATTTTTTCTTTAGCCCTCCCCATCTTCTGCATGAGCTTTTTTTTTTCTTTGGTCCATGATTGGAAGCAAAAAGGTCTGAGAGGAAATCAAGGCCGTCAATAAATGCTAAAAATATTTAGTGTGGCAGCCTCTGTATTTTCTTTTTTGTGAAATGCTGATTAATATTCAGTGGTTGAAGGTTAATACCCCATTCATTTTATTCCCTTTACATCCTCTGCACAGCAGTTGCTGCTCCAATTTCGACTTCTAATTCATGCAAATCTGGTTCCAATAAGGATATTAGTAACTCACTGCATGAGCAGGAGGGCAGTTTAAAAAAAAAAAACAAAAAAAAAAAAAAAACCAAACAAAAAACCACAAAAAACCCAACAAAAGAGGATGAAGAAATCACACAATTGTTAAACTTACCTTTCAGTAAAGCAAATATGCACATTGGGCACTCCAAATCCACAAGGCTGCTGCAATGAAAGGGTGGCTGCTATGCATTTTTTTTCTCTCTCTTTTTAAAGCACAGAGAGAACATCCACTTAGAAGTTTTGGGCAGGCTTAACCAAAAGTTTTTGTTTTGATGCAGCAGTGAAAGTCTCTGGCCTGGGTTACAAAGGAGATGGATGCTAATAATAGCTCATGCTGAGCTTAAAATGGAAGCTTCAGTGCAGGGGCAGGAGTGATCCCTGCTCAGGTGAGGTTATCAAGCCTGCCTTGGTGCATGGAATGTGTAAGGTCCTGAATACTGCAGGAAAAAAAAAAAAAGAAAAAGATTCCTCTCCCTCTCCTCTCCCTCGCCTCTCCCTCGCCTCTCCCTCGCCTCTCCCTCGCCTCTCCCTCGCCTCTCCCTCGCCTCTCCCTCGCCTCTCCCTCGCCTCTCCCTCGCCTCTCCCTCGCCTCTCCCTCGCCTCTCCCTCGCCTCTCCCTCGCCTCTCCCTCGCCTCTCCCTCGCCTCTCCCTCGCCTCTCCCTCGCCTCTCCCTCGCCTCTCCCTCGCCTCTCCCTCTCCTCTCCCTCGCCTCTCCCTCGCCTCTCCCTCTTCAAGGTGAGGCTTNTGATTCTATTCTTCTATGATTCTAAGATTGCCAGGGGTTCGTTTCCCAACCCTCCTTCTGATGCACTCCAAGCATAGAGGTTTGCTTCCAGCCCTTCTTTAGCAGCAGCTTTAAACCTGCTGGGCTGAATCCTCAGCGCCCACGCCCGCTGCTGAGGAGAGCACGCAGCAGAGGGACATCAAATTCCAAATTTCTCAGTAGAAAGGAAAAACCAGCTTGGAAGCCCCTCTGGAAAGAGACCAGACAATCATCTCACGCTATGTGGGTGAGAATGGCAGCATCTCACTTGGACTTGGAGGAAGAGCTGCTTGCACCCACTCAGCATCCACCCTGCTACATATGCAGGGCTGATTTCGAACCAGTTGAATGAAAATACTTGTGGGCAGCAAAAATAGCTGGTGCTGAAAGCCTGTGTCTGCTGAGGGTGGAAATTGCTGGGAGTTCCTCCGTGGCTGTGGCCCATCATTAGAACCTCTGTCATAAATAAGAGGTGGTTGTGTGGTGTGCCATGGCTGGGTCCCCCCTGCCGTGGTGGCACGGAGCCCACACAGCCTGGCCACAGCTCTGGCACGATTGTGGTCCCACAGTCCCAACATTTCTGAGGATAGGATGGCTGGTGAGTGGCTCAGAGAGAAGTAAGCCTTGTTTTGGGACAGGGAAAAAAAAAGCATCATGCATTTTTTCGTTGTATCACCACCGTTTGTAGGGTGAGTGAGGGGTTTGTCACCCCAAATGTTAATGGAATTCCTGCTCCCCCCGCAGGGAGCACAGCCCTTAGCCCTGTGATGCCAAGGCAGGAGTGGGATTCCATGGAGCCACTGTGGCTCCTGCATCTATGGCACTTTCACCAAGTGGAGTTTAGCCCTCTGGGTATGTAAATGTGCCATGCAAAAGCACACAAACCCAAATTTTGTATCAGCTGCCAAGATAGAGTTAAACAATGTAATCAGCAGCCCTGAAGGGAAACATTAATGCTGCACAACCCCCTTGCTCTGGCAGAGGGGAAGGCAGAGCTGGCAGAGCAAGTACCAGGCTCATGGAGTCTATTCCCAACTAATGGGCTTCTCTCCCAGCTCCAAGTGTGATGTCTTTGAGACAGCAAGGAGGGAAAAGCTTCTCCAAGGGGCTGTGGGGATGCTTTTGCATTTGAAGAGCCTAACCTGAGGAGTCAGAGTGGGAGTGAAGGAGCCTTGGGCTCCCAGGGGCCATCAGCCAGTTGTTGGCCACACTCAGTGCTTGGGGAAGTGACTCTTGCTCCTGTCTCAGCTATTGTGGGAGTCCTGGGGGTAAGTGGTGCACAGTGCCCATGGTCCAACAGCCAGTAGAGGAAGAGTTGGAGCCTGAAGCTTGGCTGTTGTCAGGGTTTATATCCCAGGAGAAGAGGCTTGGAAAGCTACAGGTGGCTGTTGGATTTTAGCAACTCTAAGGAAGCCCTCTTGCCTCTCAGCTCAGTGGCTGCTGTCTTGTGCAAAAGGTGGTGATGCCATCATCACAGTGCTGGTCAGCAGAGCCCAGTGGCAGCTAACTGGCTGATCTGGGACATGTCCCAGTCTCATCTCCTTCCATCTCCTGCACTGGGATGGGGGCAAGTGCCCTGTGCACACAGCAGCTGGGTTGATGCCAGCACTGCTTTGCCTTAGCAATTAAAAGGAGCAGGATGGGCCTGGATTTAGCCTAAGGATCTCTGGTTTCCTTTGATGGGTGGTGCTGGGGAGGTGTGGGATGGCACAGCCACACCAGTAGCTGCACAGGGGGTGCCTTGGCTCCCCTCTGTCCTCTCCCCACAGCACAGCATAAGCACTGCCCATCAGCTGTCAGGATCTCCATACTGACTGACTCAGTTCTTTTTTGGTGCTCTCAGGGCCAGCTCCTCAAGCCCATGTGGAAATGTTTGAGCAGCCATTCTAACCTTTGGGCTGCTGTAATTAGCCTCACATGGCATCTGATCTGCAACATGTGGCCCAGGCCATTACTTTGCTTTCGCTGCTTGTTAGACCCTAATCTCTGTCTGATTTCAAGGTGAAACCGATTTGAGTTTCCTGAGGTCTCTCAGACGAGCTGCAGGGGTGCTGCCCCCTTCAATCCCACTTGTCTCCTGCAGCCCAGCCTGTGTCTGGGAGGAGGAAGGAGTCAGAGATCACCTGCTGAACCTTCTCCTCTGGGTACCATCCACATCACTGCCATGCTGCAGGGAAGGGAGGTGACATTTGGTTCTGTTTGATCTTTACTGATCTGAAGTATCTGTGGGCTCATTACAAGAGGGCTATGGATGTGCTGGAGAGTGCACAGAGAAGGGCCATGAGGATGATCAGAGGGCTGGAGCTGCTCTGCTGTGAGGAGAGGCTGAGGGAGTTGGGGCTGTTCAGTCTGGAGAGGAGAAGGCTCCCAGGTGACCTTATTGTGGCCTTTCAGGATCTGAAGGGGGCTACAAGAAAGCTGGGGAGGGACCTTTTAGGCTGTCAGGTAGTGATAGGACTGGGGGGAATGGGACACAGCTAGAAATGGGGAGATTCAGACTGGATGTTAGGAAGAAGTTCTTCACCATGAGGCTGCTGAGACCGTGGAATGAGTTGCCCAGGGAGGTGTTGGAAGCCTCATCCCTGGAGGTGTTTAAGGCCAGGCTGGATGAGGCTGTGGGCAGCCTGATCTAGTGTGAGGTGTCCCTGCCCATGGCAGGGGGCTCGGAACTAGATGATCCTTGTGATCCCTTCCAATCCTGACTGATTCTATGATTCTATTTGTGAGCAGGTGAGTCCCTGGACACCTGGAGAAGATCTTCATCCTGCTTCCATGCTCCCAGGTGAGTATGTTGTAAATTAGCTACTTGTCATGATTTTATGTTTGAAACTTTCCATGCCAGCTTTGATTTGGTTTTCCTTCTGCCCTAATTGAGACCAGAAACCCAATTAGACAATAATCCTGTCCTTTTTGAAGTCCCTGGCTGCAGTGTCACATAACCTGAGATGAAGGTGCATGCTGTGGTCAGGCACTGGAATGAGCTGCCCAGGGAGGTGGTTGAGTCACTGCCACGGAGGGGGTAATTAGCTACTGCGAGACGATATTATAAAAATATTAATATATAGTTTATTAATATTGTGGGATGTGACGGCGACCATCCTGCCACCGCACTCCCAGAAATTGAATTTCTCTGCCCCACGTTGGGCGCCAAATAAAAAAAAATGATGTGGGTTAGGGAGTTCCCCGCCCCCCCACACTTTGTAAAATGACCTAGGCTAAAACTCAGTCGGCTGGAAGTTTAGATGAAGCTCTATTTACAGCTTAGCACAATGTACAAGCAAATATATACACTATATACAGGAATATTTACAGAAATATACAAGTTAAAGGTAATACAGAAACACAACACCCCTCCCAGAAATCAGAGACCCCAGGAGGGGCTCCCAACCACCCTTCCACCTTCTCCCCACCCCTATACCTTACCCCAAGGTTTTGAGGATCGGCCAGAGGAGGAGTTAGAAGAAAAGTGATTAGTGAAATTAATTTGTCGGAGAGNNNGCTTCAGAAAGGAGGCAGATGATCTCTGACCTGGTCCTGGCTGTCTTGGCAGCAGACTCTCATGTGCAGGCAGGACGTGCAGTCTCAGTGTACAGTCTGGGCATGGTGTCACATGGAATGTGCAGGCCGAATGCGTGGAGGTAGCAGGCAGGATGCAAGCAGGCACCTTGTAATGGCGGAAGGCAGGCACCCTGTGTTCCCTGCTCCTTTTATTAACACAGCCCAAAGATCAATGGGCCTTTGGACACGAGATAGCCAATCAAATGGCAGTTAGCCAAGATTTGGCCATATTGGGTGAAGCCATAGGCTTGCTTTAGCCTTTTTTGGGCAGATCACAGCCTTGCATAAGGCAACCCTGTGCATCCTGTTTACCGCAGTGGATGGACAGATCCCGGACCCCAGACTTAGTGGTGCCAGGTCCTTTGTCCCTTTTCCCGCGGTTGCTCTCCCCAAAACAGAAGGAGGGAGAGCAGAAAAAACATGCCCGGGTGAGCCAGGACATGTACAAGCCTAATTTTGCCTGTTTAGGCCTACCACGACAGTCACCAACCCTGGGTGTGTTTAAAAGTTGTTTGGATGTGCTGTTTGGGGATATGGTGTAGGCTGCACCTTGTAGAGTTATCAGTTGGACTTACTGATCCTGAGGGGCTTTGCCAACCTGAATGTTTCTGTGATTCTGTGCTGGTTCTGGGACCACCTTCCCCAGCGCAGACGATGAGATGCATTGTTAAGATTCATCCATCAACATCATATCAGGACATGGCATGTGATGCACTTTGCTGTTCCTGTTAGGGCCAGCAGATGTTGAAACAGGGGACTGTGGCATGAGCCACCTCTTCATTGTCCCTGGTGAGAGATGAGCCTGGTGCCAAAGGGATGGCTGCTGCTTGGATGGCTCCACTTTGTTTGCACAGGTGCACTGGGTGAAGGGTGGTGGGGCAGATATTTCAGAGAGGTCCTTTGATCCAAGCTCCTCAGAAGAAGCTTGTTACTAAGCAAGGACTTGAGCTGGGGCTCTGAGCATGTTGCACTGAGCTTTGCAGCACAGGAACACAAGAGCTGCAAGCTGGAGGAGCTCAGATTAGCTGCATCTCCCTTCTCTCCTTGTATCTGCTATAGCAAAACAGGAAACTGCACCAAATTAGCTCAGCAGTGGAGCCTCCCAAAAGCCACAACATGGCAATTGTAGGCACCACTCAGCTGCTTTTTTCCTACCCTGCAGCAGCCGTGTGCTAGGCCAGCAATTTGATTTGGTGTCTCAGCCTGCTATTGTAGAGGAAAGCAAGAAGGGAAAAAAAATTAAGGGGAGAAATTTTAAGCTTGAGGCCTCCCATTGAATTGTTATTGTCCTTTTCCCATCCTGGAAAAAAAAGAATCCAAAATAGCTCAAAACTCTTTTTCTGCACGATTAAATTAGGCTGAAGGGATGACAGAAACAGCACTGTCCAGCTCTTGGTGATTTTACTCCTGTTGGGCGAGATGGAATTGTGTGGATTTTGTCAGTTGAAGAGTTCTGGTGGAGCTGGGCTCCAGCCACTGCTCTGGAGGGCTCAGGGATGAGTTTTCTGCCAGCAGGTTTCCATCAACAGTGCAGCTACAGCCACATCGGAGCTCCCATGGTACATGAGTACCTCAGCACCACTGAAAGATTTTTAGGTGGTTGTTGTGTGGTTGTGTTTTTTGGTTTGCTTAAGCTCCCCCCACTCCCCTCAAAAAAAAAAAAAAAAAAAACCCAAACAAACAACAAAAACCCAACAACCCAAATAACAAAAACCCAAATCTCAAAACCTAGCCTAGTAAGGTGTGAAGGCTTCAAGATGGAGCTGTTTCAGCCCTTAATTTTTAGTGTGTTTTACTCTGCTCTCCTTAGACC
>WBNM01038972.1:16511-28017 GCA_013399055.1 Ramphastos sulfuratus | reverse complement strand
TTTAAATCGAATCATTATTAAAATATATTATTTAAATATATTTTGTACTTAAGTGTAATATAAATATATAGAATAAATAGAAATGAAATATTTAAATTTATAAAGATAAATATATAAAATGAATATAATAAAATATATTTAAATTTAATTTGAAAATAAAATATTCCAAGCACATCAATCCCAAAAGGGAAAATATTTTTCCCTTCTAAATTTCCCATTGGAGAACAATTAGCAATATTTTCATATTCCAATGAGCTGTGAGGGCAAACTCAGCACCTTTTCAACACCTGAGTTTTTCAGGATCATCAATCACATTCCGTGGGTTTTTCCCCCCCCCACCTCTATGTCATTGCCAAGGAATGTGCAGGCTCAGCACTGTGCAGCATGGTGAAGTGCAACTGACTGAGACATCCCAAGGCAAGAGACAGGCACAAAGCTGCTGGGGGACTCTTGGAGTAAAGGATGGAGTTGGAACCAATGCTCCAGTTTGTTTTGCTCAACACAGAGGTTTAGCTTTCATAGAGAGGCTCAGGCTGGAAGGGAGCTCAGAGCTCATCCCCTCCACCCTCCCCACCATGCCCAGGGACACCTCTCAGCCACACTCAGCTGCTCAAGGCCTCATCCAGCCTGGCCTGCAACACCCCCAGCAAGGAGGCAGCCACAGCCTCCCTGGGCAGCCTGTGCCAGACTCTCACCACCCTCACACTCAGCAACTTCTTCCTCAGCTCCACTCTCACCCTGCTCTGCCTCAGCTCCAAACCATTCTCCCTTGGCCTGTCTCAGACCCCCTCAGCACAAGTCCCTCTGCAGCCTTCCTGCAGGATCCCTTCAGGCACTGGCAGGCAGCTCTGAGGTGCCCCTGGAGCCTTCTCCTCTGCAGGCTGCACCCCCCCAGCTCCCTCAGCCTGTGCTCACAGCAGAGCTGCTCCAGCCCTTGCAGCATCTTTGTGGCCTCCTCTGNACCCCTCTCTGGCAGTCTGGGCCAGTGTTTTACCACTCTAATTGTAAAGAAAAAAGCCTTCCTTCTATCTAGTCTAAATTTCCCTTTTTTTTTCAGTTTAAAATTGTCCTGTCACAACAGGCCCTGCTAAGAAGTTTGTCCCCAGCTTCCTTGAAGTCCCCTTTAAGTTCTGAAGGCCACCATAAGGTATAGAATCATAGAATGGTTTAGGTTGGAAGGGACCTCAAAGATCATCTAGCTCCAACCCCCTGCCATAGGCAGGGACACCTCCCACTAGTACAGGTCACTCAAGGCCTCATCCAGCCTGGGGCTGAACACCTCCCTGGGCAACCTGTGCCAGTGTCTCACCACCCTCACTGCAAACAGCTTCCTCCTAACATCCAGTTTCAATCTCCCCTCTGCCAGTTCAAACCCATTGCCCCTTGTCCTGGCATTGCAAGGCCTTGTCAATAGTCCCTCCTGTAGCCGCCCTTTGGATCCTGGAAGGCCACTCCAAGGTCTCCTGGAAGCCTTCTCTTCTGCAGGCTGCAGAGCCCCACCTCTCTCAGCCTGTCCTCACAGCAGAGCTGCTGCAGCCCTCTCAGCATCTTTGTCTTCCCCCTGCTTTTGACATTGCTTCCAGTTAAAAACTGTGGTGGCTTCCAGCTCCCCATTGCTGAGCTGATGCTGCCTGTGCCGCTGCTGCAGGCTCCACCAAAAGCCATCTCCCTGCTGCCCATGGAGGTGGTAGATGTCCCCTCCCTGGAAACATTCTAGGTCTAGTTGGACTCTGAGCAACCTGATCTAGCTGCAGGTGTTCCTTCTGGCTGCAGGAGGGGTTGAACTGGATGACTATAAAGGTCCCTTCCAACCCAACCCATTCTGTTCCTGTGTGTTTCTGTGTACTGGCAAATTATTTACTGTCCGGTTCCTTCTTGAGGCCATGGCAGTGAGCGAGGTGCCTGGTTGACATTGACACTGTGGGGCTTTTTCTCACCTCTTTCTTTTTTGCTCAAAGAATATACAGGCTGGGTCTGTGCAATCCCTGGGGAGAGACCAGGGCAGCAGAGGGGGACACATCGTGCAATGTCCTCCCACAGTTAGCAAAGCTTCTGCCTGCCCTGCCCTAGACTGTCCTTTTGGATTCCCCAGATCTCTGACAGGTGCAAACATCTCTGCCCTGGTGCTGCCCATCCATATTTCCATTTCCACTTGCCAGGAACTACCTGGAGAAGCTCAGCTTAATGATTTCTCTCCACACATTTCTTGTCTAAAGCATGCAGACTTTTACCAAGACTCTCAGGAGTTCTGGAGCTACTTTCCAGGAGACAGAATTGGTGCCCAATCTTAGAATCATGGAATGATCTGCGTTGGAAGGGACCTCCAAAGCTCATGCAGCCCAACCCCCTCTGCAGTCAGCAGGGACATCCTCAGCTAGATCAGATTGCCCAGAGCCCTGTTGAGCTTCACCTTGGGGCCCCAACTACCTCCCTGGGCAACCTGTTCCTAAATCACAGAATACATCTGGTTTTAGAGAGCAACTTTTATTTGCTTGTCTGACTTCTGGAATACTTAAGAAAACCTTTTTCAAGTACAAATGCATTATTAATATCAAAGGAAAGAAGCCCTCACTGTTGTGTTGACATAGGAAAGATGAGTGTTATGAGGAAAGTATTCATGAATTTGCTTAATGGTCTTGCTGCTCTGGCTTTTGGATTAGGTTGTTCTCATGGTGGGATTAAGAGACATGCACTGAAATAAAGAACAGGAGGAGCTGATGAATATTAACAACACTCAGACCAGCTCCAGGTATAAGCAATTCTTACCCTGCTGCCTTCACCTGCACCAACGCCCTGACAGCCAAGGTGTGCTCCTGCCATGCAGGATGTAGAGNCAAGTGTGAAGTGCACTCATGCTTATGGAGCTGCAAAGAAGGGGCAGGGGCAGGAGGGAAATACACCAGGAAAGTTTGTCTGCTCCCATTCAGTTCATGCCCTCAGGTATTATTTTACCTGCAGTAGTATAAAGGTCACCATGGAACACATAGTGCACAAATATTAAAAATGTTAAAGAACACCATAAGTGAGCTGACCCTCAGCTGGGGATTGATTGAATCATAGAATCACAGAATCAGTCAAGGTTGGAAAGGACCTCAAGGATCAGCCAGCTCCAACCCCCCTGCCATGGGCAGGGACACCTCACACTAGATCAGGCTGCTCACAGCCTCATCCTGGCCTTAAACACCTCCAGGGATGTAAAGGTTTATGCAGCATCAACTGCCAGTGAAGGCTGCATGAAATACACTAACAAATGGAATCTCACCAAGAACTCCTGCAGTGCTGTGTGTAGGATGACTGAAATGTTTTATTTATATGTCCCCATCATTAACCATGTCCCTTTTTTTTCCCCTAAAGGCTAAATAAAAACATTGAGAACAGCACCACTGGATTTTTTTCTGTAGGTCAGGTTCTTTGCCAAGAACTCTCACCTTGGTCAAGTCTTTTTTCATCAATTTCTCTTTCATAATTTGTTTGTGACATTTTTTTTTTAAAGCTACTAAATTAATTTCTTGATGTCCTCTAAGCATAATTCTTTTTGCATGGGATGAGTCTCTTCTCTGGTATATGCACTGCATCAGAAGTTCAGCTTAAATTTATCCATGCAGTGGCTTGCTGAAAAAAAATAGAGTTTTGTCTGTCTTCAAGAAGCAAGGAGCTGAACAAAGACCCTTTGCTGGAGTTGTCTGTCACTGAGAATCTGGCTGTGATCTTTGGACATATGCCCAGGGGGATTCTGGAGTCTCCCTCTCTGGGGATATTCAAAACCTGCCTGGATGTGTTCCTGTGTGCTGCAGCTCTGGCAGGGTGGTTGGACTGGATGAGCTTTGGAGGTCCCTTCCAGCTCCTGCCATTCTATGATTCTATGAAACAAGACAAAAAGCTCACACTGGGCTCCAGTTCTCTGTATCTTTCTCCTTGGAGGTTAAAATAGAAATGAACAAGTTCTTACAAGCCAAACTTTCCATCAGCAAACCCTCCTGAGGTGGAACTGCCACAGGAATCAGCACAGCTCCTCCTTGCCCATCTGTTACTCCAAGTTAGACCATTTCAGTCTATGAGCACAGTGACCACTGTGACCATGGCTCACTTGACCCCTTCAAAGTCTAACTTTGGCCCCTGCTGGCATTAGAGATATTCCTCTGTTAGTAGGAGAGGAACCAGAACCCTCAGCCCCCTCAGGCTGCAATCAGCAGCTCTAATTCCCTCAGGTCATGGAAGAAGCTACACATGGAAACCACAACCCAGAGACCAAGTACAAGGGAAACACCAACTACAACTTCAGCCTCCCCTGCACAGCTCTTCACAACCTGTGATAATGCAGAGTGAAATCTGCAAGACCCTGAAAGGAGGCTGTAGCCAGGTGGGGGTCAGTCTCTACTCCCTAGTAACAAATGGCAGGAGACGAAATGACCTCATGTTGCACCAGGGGAGAGCTTAGGTTGGATATTAGAAGAGACTTCTTCAGTGAAAGGCTTCTCAAACACTGGCACAGGCTCACCAGGGAGTTGGTTGCATGCTCATGCCTGGAGGTGTTAAAAAGACACAGAAATGTGCTGCTGAGGAACCTGGGTTAGCACCAGGTTGGGTAGGGTTAGGCAATGGTTGGAGTCGGTGACCTCAAAAGGCCTTTCTGGTCAAAACAATTCTATGACTCTAAGTCCTGGCTTGGCTGGGGGGAATTTGCCATGGAGTTCAATGCTTCTCTTCATGTACTGCAAAATGGTACTGAGGTGTAGTAAGGACAATAATCATAGAGTCATAGAATGGTAAGGTTGGAAGGGACCTCAAGGATCATCCAGTTCCAACCCCCTGCCATAGGCAGGGACACCTCCCACTAGCACAGGTCACTCAAGGCCTCCTCCAACCTGGCCTTGAACACCTCCAGGGAGGGAGCAGCCACAACCTCCCTGGGCAACCTGTGCCAGTGTCTCACCACCCTCACTGCAAACAACTTCCTCCTAACATCCAGTTTCAATCTCCCCTCTGCCAGTTCAAACCCATTGCCCCTTGTCCTGTCATTGCAAGACCTTGTCAATAGTCCCTCCCCAGCCTTCCTGTAGCCCCCTTCAGATCCTGGAAGGCTACTCTAAGGTCTCCTGGAAGCCTTCTCTTCTCCAGGCTGCAGAGCCCCAACTCTCTCAGCCTGTCCTCACAGCAGAGCTGCTGCAGCCCTCTCAGCATCTTGGTGGCCTCCTCTGGACCCGCTCCAACACTTCCATGTCCTTCCTGTGCTGGGGGCTCCAGAACTGCACACAGGACTGCAGCTGGGGTCTGAGGAGAGCAGAGCAAAGGGGCAGAATCCCCTCCCTTGCCCTGCTGCCCACACTGCTCTTGCTGCAGCCCAGCACACAGTTGCTGTCTGGGCTGCACTCACACTGCAGCCTCATCTTGAGCTTTTCATCACCCCAGACCCCCAGGGCCTGTTCCTCAGGGCTGCTCTCAGCCATTCCCCACCCAGCCTGTGTTTGTGCTTGGGATTGTGCCTACCCAGGTGCAGAACCTTATACTTGGCCTTGTTGAATGTCCTGAGGTTGGCCTGGGCACAGCTCTGCAGCCTGTCCTCTGGATGGATCCCTGCCCTCTAGCAAGCTGACTGTGCCACACAGCTTGGTGCCATCTGCAGCCTTGCTGAGGGTGCACTGATTCCTCTGTCCATGTCACTGACAAAGATGTTAAACAGCAATAAACCTGAGGATCAGTCTGCATGGGAATGTTTTTAGGGAGTGGAATGAGTGGGAAGATGACTGTAAAGAGTCTTTTCCCTCCGGGTTTGCCGAGCTGCCCTATTCCACCTGCAGAACGTCTAAGAAGTGCTGACAGGATGCAAATCAGTGATCCCCCTGCAAGAGGTCCCACTCTCGACCTTTGCTTTGTGCTTTCAGGTCCTCACTGCAGCGTTGGTTAATGCAGAGGTGTGGTGGCTGGCACATGCAGCCCGAGCCTGTGGGTGCTGCCCATGCGTCTCCCGCAGCCCCGGCACGGCAGCCGCTGCGCCCGCAGCTGCCCAAACTTGCAGCCACGCTTAAAATTCATGGCAGAGCTTGTTCTGTGCTGACCTCCCCGTGCAGACAAGCCCTTTATGAGATCATCTGCAGTTGTGATGATAATGGTGGCTTGATTCTCTTCTATGAGGCCTTGGGGTGCAGCAGCTATTGTAAATCCTCTTGCACGTCTGCAGGCTGCTTCTCTTTCTTCCTCCCCTAGTTCCCAATCCCTATCCCCTAGACCAAACTGCTGATGTAAATAAGGTTTTTATTTTCATTTTTCAAAGTTATAGCTCTGCAGAGCGTGAGACACACAGGAAACAAATGCACACACTTTCTTGTTCTGTTTCAGGGAGGGGTGGAGAGGCTTTCCACAAGAAAGGTCAAACGCTCTCTCTCACATTTGATTCATTTAATAGCAGGATGCTCTTTCTGGCCATCTGCTTATTGTGGAATTAATTGTCAATTAATTGTCTCTTAATTGAAGCATTTGTTGCTAATTTTCAAAGATTAGCAGGGTATTAAACAAGAGAGGTCAACACAATTTAGGGGAAGGCTTTAAATTTTGTGTGGAGAAGCTGGGAATTGTAGCTTTCATTAACCATCACTCTGCTGTAATTTGTGTCATTAAAAGTGGCAATTTCAGCCAATTACTGCAGCTGTTTGGGGTTTACTTGCTTGAATGATTCCTGATTTCAGGCCTGGAGAACAGCTGAACTGCTGCTGCACCCTAATGGCTTTTAAGCTAAGCCAGATTTGTAAATTGAGAAGGGTAGTGGTGGTGGAGGAAGTGGAAGCAAGGCTCAAGTCCTGGCTCTGCATGGAGTCTGATGAAATGGTTCCATGTGCTTAAGGGTGACCTGTGGAGACCAAAATCCATCACAGGCAGCACAGACTAAGTGATATTGGGTGTAATTACCCTGGGTAGGTTATGAAAGGCCTTTAAACATAGAGGAGCCAAGCTCTGAAGTCCGTGTGGGACCATTAGCTCTGAACTCCAGCACCGCACCGACCACTGGCTTCACCATCAGCTATTCAGGTGAGGAGCACTGAAAGTTGGGTTTGACTGATGACTGTTGTCCAGAAAGTATCAATTAAGCCTGTGGCAGCTCAGGATTGCTGATGGTCATCAGTTTAATGCTTTGCTTCTGTTTTACATTCCATTAAGTAATTTAAACGCTCGGATTGAATCAGGCCTGGGTCTCTTAATGCATCTGCTTTATTAAATGGAAATATTAGTTTGGGGAGATGTGTTTTTTAAAACAACTATTGTGCTTCAGTCCCCAGAAAGTTACCTGCTGAGGAAAAAAACAAAAAAATCATGCCTTGGTTTAATCCAATCTGTAACTTCATTCAGCAGTGATTCAGCAGGCTCTGGGGAGCATCTTTAAGGTGTGGCAGTCAATGTTTTATGTCTTTTTGTAGTGAGTAGTTTTAGATGGCTTTCAGTAAATTCAGAGCTGGGAAAGCAGCCTTTTGGTGCCTCTAATTTGAAGTTTATTTAACGGGCCACTACCTGTATTTTGGGTTGCAGGCAGGAAGGGGCCTGCTTTTCCCAGTCTCAGTGCCTAGACATCAGCAGCTGTGTGTGTGAACTGCTCCAGGCACTCCTTTGACCCCATCACAGCCACTGGCTAATCACAGGGGAAGATCTTACAGAGGCCAAGCTAACAAAGTTTAGGAGATCAGAAATATCAGTGTCTGAGTAGATTATGCTGATTGCTTGTGGAGTGCAGGATGCTCTGTCTTATTTGATAGAGGAGACATGAAATTTGATTTTGGTGTTTGCATGCACTCAGCCTGCAGGAGGATGGATGGACATTCAGCTGTCACTTTGTGGGGAAGCTATAAGCTCTGCCCTTACCCAGCCCAGGCAGACTGATTTGTCTCTTCTCAGACACATCAAATGTGATGTTCAGCACAGCCCCAAGGCAAGGCAGGCTCTGTCAGGCAGGCTGTGCTTAGCAGGTTTTACAAACAGCTAAAGGAGACATCAAGAAAAGTAAAATGGTCTCTGATAAAGCTTTTGGGAGCATCTTTAAGAAAGCTTCTCCAGAAGGAAGGTTGCAAAGGTTTCCACTTCCCAGCTTAGGATGGGAAGTGGGAAATGGTTGTGAAGAGCTGTGCAGGGGAGGCTGAAGTTGTAGTTGGTGTTTCCCTTGTACTTGGTCTCCTGGTTGTGGTTTCCATGTGTAGCTTCTTCCATGACCTGAAGGAATTAGAGCTGCTGATTGCAGCCTGAGGGGGCTGAGGGTTCTGGTTCCTCTCCTACTAACAGAGGAAGATTTCTATTTCCAGCAGGGGCCAAAGTTAGACTTTGAAGGGGTCAAGTGAGCCATGGTCACAGTGGTCACTGTGCTCATAGACTGAAATGGTCTAACTTGGAGTAACAGATGGGCAAGGAGGAGCTGTGCTGATTCCTGTGGCAGTTCCACCTCAGGAGGGTTTGCTGATGGAAAGTTTGGCTTGTAAGAACTTGTTCATTTCTATTTTAACCTCCAAGGAGAAAGATACAGAGAACTGGAGCCCAGTGTGAGCTTCTTGTCTTGTTTCATAGAATCATAGAATGGCAGGAGCTGGAAGGGACCTCCAAAGCTCATCCAGTCCAACCCCCCTGCCAGAGCAGGAGCACACAGGAACACATCCAGGCAGGTTTTGAATATCCCCAGAGAGGGAGACTCCACAGCCCCTCTGGGCAGCCTGTTCCAGGGTTCTGTCACCCTTACAGGATAAAAAATCCTCCTCACGTTTAAATGAAACTTCCTATGCCTCAGCTTCCACCCAGTGCCCCTTGGCCTGTCCTCAGGCATCACCCAGCAGAGCCTAGCTCCAGCTTCCAAGGTGTGTGTGGGGTTTGGACTAGGTGACCTTTGGAGGTCCCTTCCAACCTAAACTCTTCTCTGATTCTCTGGTGCCCTTCAACCCTGTGCCATGTTGTCTTTTTTCTGAGCCCTCCTGAGGGCCTGCAAAGGGCACCTCTGAGACAGTAAGGATAAATGCAGTGGCAAAAAGAGATCAGCTATTTGAAGCTGCTCAGAGTGGGGAATTTGAGCTTGAAACCTGAAGAAATGAGTCCAAAAGGAAGGTAAGATAAGGACACATCACCTCCTGCCCTGGCTTGGCACTTGGTCAGTAAATTGCTCTCTTGTGTGTAAGTGTGAAGAGGAGGATGTTCAGGGGACAGGAGGATACCAGTGAGCACTGGGTTTGAGTGGGCTCACCACTGCTACTCACTGGAGTACACAGGGTACACCTAAGCAGACAACAAAGTGGTAGCACATCTCACCAAAGTCCAGATTCCAGCCACGATCCATAAACATGGTGAGAGTCTGGCACAGGCTGCCCAGGGAGGCTGTGGCTGCCTCCTTGCTGGGGGTGTTGCAGGCCAGGCTGGATGAGGCCTTGAGCAGCTGAGTGTGGCTGAGAGATGTCCCTGGGCATGGTGGGGAGGGTGGAGGGGATGAGCTCTGAGCTCCCTCCCCACCTGACCATTCTGTGAAACAGGAACAAAGATAAATCAACTCTTTACTTGCATTTAGCTTAAACCACAGAACCCAACAAATCTTTCCTGACTGAGCCTGTACTTAACAGCTGGGAACTTGTTCTCACTGGGTCATGCCTGCTGGCTCCAGAATGATTTATTTGTGATTTCTGTAAGCATGAGTGGAAAATATGGGCTGATTGCTCTTGCTGAGTGCTGCTGGAGAGGGGCACTGCAGCTCAGCAAGGGAAATTTAGTAGTTCTAGATCAAGGTCTTCCCTCCCTAAAAAGTCATCAGTTTGTTAGTGACATTGACACAAATTCAGACCCCCTCAGCACAAGTCCCTCTGCAGCCTTCCTGCAGGATCCCTTCAGGCACTGGCAGGCAGCTCTGAGGTGCCCCTGGAGCCTTCTCCTCTGCAGGTTGCACCCCCCCAGCTCCCTCAGCCTGTGCTCACAGCAGAGCTGCTCCAGCCCTTGCAGCATCTTTGTGGCCTCCTCTGGCCTCACTCCACAGCTCTGTGTCCTCCTTCTGCTGGGTGCAGCAGCTCTGGAGGCAGGATTGGAGGTGAGATCTGAGCAGAGCCCAGGGGCAGAATCCCCTCTCTTGCCCTGCTGCCCACACTCCTGGACACAATTTGCCTTCTGGGCTGCATAAAGCACAGAGCTTCAGCACAGCCTTAGAGGAACCCAGACGTAAGGAAGTGTCAGTACCAAGCTGATAGTGCCTCTGTGTCCTGGCATTCCCAAGGATCTCCTCACCACCTCAACCACAGAATGGGCTACTCTCTTACTCCTTCCCAAACTCTGTCTGCAAGGTTCACTTCATGGAAAGTAGGCCAGGGGGAGGAAAGCTGCTGAGCATTTGTTTAAGCCTTGTCCTGTCATTCCAGCAGCTCTGTGCCCTCCTCCTGCTGGGGGCAGCAGCACTGGAGGCAGTGTTTGAGGTGGGGTCTCAGTGGGGTAGAGCAAAGCAGACCATGCATTCTTGCAAGCACATCTTTGCCCAAATGACTCTTTTATTCATTTCTTTATTTAAATATATTTTCCTGATAGCAGCAATTTTCCTCTTCCTGGTGGAGCTTAAGTACAAACAGAGTTCCAAACAAAGGCAATTCCTACATGTTCCAAATACTTTCACACCCCAATGTTTTCCTTTATGAGAAGGAAGGTTACTAATAAAGGTGTAATAGACTTTGATTAATGAATCCCAACCATTCATTCCTGAATGTCAAGCAAACTTTCTGAAGGCTAAATTTTTCTTCTGGCAATTTGACAGAACTTAATCCCTCCTGAAGCCAATGCAAATGGCAGCAAGTTTGCTGCTGCTGCTTCCTCCCATCCCTTTGAACTGGCAAACTGCTCAGCACAGAGCTCACAGAGCCACCTGGGATGCCTTTCATTGAAGTGTTTAGAACCTTTTTGTTTGTTTGAGGGTGGAGGTGTTTTGGTTTTTTTTGCAAATGGTACACCCCCCCCCCAAAAAAAAACCCAAAAAAAAAACCCAAAACAACCCAAACCCCAAACAAAAAAAACACACACCAAAAAACCCCAACCAACCAACAAAAAACCAGAAACTGAAACAAAAAACCAACAAAAAGTGTGAGTTTTACCCTGGCTGATCCTAAATGGATGTCTTCTCCCTGCTGTGAGAAAAACCCTTGCAGGAGAGGAATGTAGGATGTGCAGTGTGCTGCTGCCATGTAGAAATTGCCTGGCTTGTGTTGCAGATGGCTTAACCTGCTCCAATCCAATGAAGAGAAAGATCATTTTAGATTCCAGCAGGATCTTGAGCAGTGGCCACTTCAGCTGCATGAGGATCAACAAGGCAAAGTGCAGGGTCCTGCATGTGGGTCAGGCCAGTCCCAGGCACAAATCCAGGCTGGGTGCAGGGTGGGTTGAGAGTAGCTCTGCCTTTTGACTCTGCTCACACCTCACAGTATCACAGTATAAGCAAGGTTGGAAGAGACCTCAAAGATCATCAAGTCCAACCCATCACCACAGACCTCAAGACTAGACCATGGCACCAAGTGCCACGTCC
>WBNM01038972.1:3224-16145 GCA_013399055.1 Ramphastos sulfuratus | reverse complement strand
GGCTTGGAACTGGCTGCTCCTTGTGGTCCCTTCCAGCCCTGCCTGATTCTATGGTTCTATTGCCACACACCCTTGTGAAAAGTCTTTTTGCAGCCTTCTTGTAGCATCCCTGCAGATATTGGCAGTGCTGTCTCCAGCAGTTCCTTGTCCTTATTGATCTGGGGGTACTCATAATGTACTTTTACAAATACACCACATATAAAAAAAAATAATGTTTCTTGTAGAAATACATCACCTGTAAAATATGAGTATGTGCCTTGGGAGCTCACAGTAAAATATGTGTCACGTCAGCAGAGGTTTGGGGTTTAAAGGCAAGATTTACAACCCAGCAGCTTTATTTAACAAATTTCAAAGAAGGAATAATAAACCATTTGAAAACATTTAAGGACAAATGGAATCTGCTTTCAGTGCAGTAATTACAGAGGTGCATTCTCTGAGGCTGCCTGGCAGCTGCTGCTATTGTTTCCTTTTTTTTCTTTAATGCTAAGCCCAGTGAGTTCCCTTGTGCCAGTAGGATGGAGGGCAGGGGAATGTGGCTTGGGGCTCCATCCAGCAATCTGTGCTGTCCCTTGTCCAGCTGTCTGACACTTTCAGAGTCCTCTCTGCCTCTCTGGAGTGATCAAACCCAGATTTGTCTGAGGCAGCCAACCTGCCCTCATTGCACACACAGAGAGTAATGCAAAGCACAGGAACAACCCAGGCAGCAGCAGAGGACTTGCATGCAGAAGCAGCAAGGAATATTTTGGATGTTTTAACCTTGGCTGCTGCAGGTTAGGCAGATCAGCACAGCTTTGGTGAGGTTCACCCATTGCACTGCCCCTGCCAGTGTGGAAAGCTGAGGAGTCTGCTGTGAGCCCAGTGGCTGTCTCAAGCCAGTGTGACAGTCCTGCTCTGAAGGGGCAGGGGCATGGCTTTAGAATCATAGAATGGTAAGGTTGGAAGGGACCTCAAAGCTCAGCCAGTTCCAGCCCCCTGCCATAGGCAGGGACACCTCCCACTAGCACAGGTCACTCAAGGCCTCCTCCAACCTGGCCTTGAACACCTCCAGGGAGGTTGTGGAGCACAGAAGCACCCAGTGTGATTCACACTGGGTCATTCTGTGCTCCACAACTCCCCTGGGCAACCTGTGCCAGTGTCTCACCACCCTCACTGCAAACAACTTCCTCCTGACATCCAGTTTCAATCTCCTCTCTGCCAGTTCAAACCCATTGCCCCTTGTCCTGTCATTGCAAGCCCTTGTCAATAGTCCCTCCCCAGCCTTCCTGTAGCCCCCTTCAGATCCTGGAAGGCTACTATAAGGTCTCCTTGACTATAAGGTCTCTTTGATAGCCTGCAGGAGCTCTGGGGGAGAGCTTTGATCTCCTCCAAGGGAACCTTCGAGCCTTGGCAGGATCTCCCCTGCTGCCCAGGGTTGACACAGGACACCTGCTCCCAACACCAAATGAATCCCAGCACTGAGCTGCCCCTGTGGCTTGTCCTCTGCATCATGGCTTTGCATTTCTCCTCTGTCACTCCTGTTGACTGCTGATGAAATTTCTTGGAGGCTGGACCTGCCCAGGGCATGTCTTCTCCTTTTTCTCTGCCTGCTGGCTATCCTCCTGGTTGGTTGTAGCTGCCATTTATCAGCAGATAGTTTCTTTGGGCCTCTTTAAGGGTCTGTG
Source organism: Ramphastos sulfuratus (assembly GCA_013399055.1). Taxonomy (NCBI): domain Eukaryota; kingdom Metazoa; phylum Chordata; class Aves; order Piciformes; family Ramphastidae; genus Ramphastos; species Ramphastos sulfuratus. Next base: position 14,484 of record WBNM01038972.1, on the reverse strand, counting down.
TGCTGCTGTGCCCTGTCCTGTCTCGGAGCCTTCTCCCCCCAAAGCCTTTGGCAATTCAGCTTGGTGTCCTTGGGTCTGAAAGCCTCATCTAGGTGAACCTTGCTGAATGTGATATGAGTAGAGCAGGACTGATCTGGCCCTGCCATTTTGTAAAGCAATGTATTGGTTAAAAAGTGATTGGTCTCACCAGGTAGTGAGGAAAGGATGTGGTTACTGTGATCTCTTCTGTCATTACTACCTGCAGAGCTCACTCCTATCCTTCTGTCCTCTGGATATTTTCTGTTGTGTCCTGGTAATGCCAGGATGACTGTTTTAGAAAACAAAAACTCATCTCAGAATGCATCCCAGATGTATGTCCCTTTGACAAATAACAAAGAGCTGCAGGAAACAGCTGTGTTGCAGAACTGTGACTGTTGCTCCCCTTTTCACACCATGAAGAAGCTCTTTACTCTCAGGGTGGTGGAACAGGTTGCCAAGCTGGGTGGTGCAGGCCCCATCCTAGGAGATCACAGAACCATAGAATCAGTCAGAGTTGGAAGGGACCACAAGGATCAGCCAGTCCCAACCCCCCTGCCATGGCCAGGGACACCTCACACTAGATCAGGCTGGCCACAGCCTCAGCCAGCCTGGCCTTGAACACCTCCAGGGATGAGGCTTTCACCACCTCCCTGGGCAACCCCTGCCAGGCTCTCACCACCCTCATGGTGAGGAATGCTCAAAATTAGGCTTGATGTGGCTCTGAGAAGCTCTGCTCTAGTTATGGATGTCCCTGCTTACAGCAGAGGCCTTGGACTAGATGACCTTTAAAGGTCTCTTCCAACTCAATGTGTTCTATGCTTCTTGCAGGGTAGATGATTGTTGTCTTCTATGGGAAATTAAAACATGGAGCTGCTCCAATGTGATNAGGAGGAGGCTGAGGGGAGACTTTGCTTTTTGCAGCTCCCTGAAAGAGGTTTGGAGCCAGGTAGGAGTTGGTCTCCCAAGGAACAAGAAAGAGAACAAAAGGAAATGACCTCAAATTGTACTGGGGGGAGATTTTGACTGGATGTTAGCAGAAACTTCTGTGCTGATAAATAGGCTCCCCAGGGAGGGCTTGAGTCTGCATGCTGGGAGATACAGAGATGTGGTGCATGGCACCTGGGTATAGCAGCAGGCTTGGTAAAGGCAGGGAATGGTTGGGCTTGATGCTCTTCCAGGCCTTTTCCAGCCAAAACAGTTCAGAGAACGTCAGGGGCTGGAAGGGACCTGGAAAGATCATCCAGTCCAGCTCTGTGATCCTGTAACAGATCTGTGATTTACAGTGAGCACACTCAGCGTGCCCAGGAGAGCAGACCTGGTGGGTAGTGAGGAGAGCTCTGTGAGGCACTGGGACCAGCTGCTTGCTATTCAGGATAGGGTAGCCAAGCAGTTGGGCTCTTTAATGCTGCTGTAAAGCTGCTCTAAATGAAAGGTTTTTAATGGTGAAGTTATCTAAAAGTGTGCTTCAGTAAAATGGTACTGGGAAAATGATTCTGGTTTTTAACTCTTAGTGTGGGGTTTATTTTTCTGAAGGTATAGAGTGAGCCTGGGGGATTTATACTGGCACTGAGCAAGCCTTGCACATTTATTGCTTAATTGGAGATAATTGGCCTGGCCATAGAAGCATGGACCTTGCCATTCCAAGATCATGACACAGAAAGGTTAAGTATCACTTCCAGTAAAATCCTCTTGGGGAATTTAAAAGTTGCACTGCAAAGTTTGGTGAGACATCATTTTCTTGCTGACTGCAAGTTCCCTGGGTTTGAATTTATTTGTAACGTGTCTGCCCTCACCAAAAATGACTCTTAAAGCATTTAATGTTACTTCAATAACCACATACCTTTGGGGCATTATTTTGCCTCTAAATGGCTACTGAATTGTTGAAGCTTTCCCAATGTAGCATAATTTATTGTGAACTAGAGTAGGCACCAAAAGCAGTGTGGCCAGCAGATCCAGAGGGGTGATTCTGCCTCTGGTGAGACTTCACCTCAAGTGCTGCATCCAGCTCTGGGGCTTTCAGAATAGGAAGGACAAGGACCTCCTGGAGCAGGTCCAGAGGAGGGCCACAAAGATGATCAGGGGGCTGGAGCACCTCTGCTGTGGGGACAGGCCAAGGGAGCTGGGGGTGTTCAGCCTGGCCACGGGGAGGCTCTGGGCAGACCTAACAGCAGCCTGCCAGTACCTACAAGAAAGGTGTCGTGGTCCCTTACAAAAGGGACTACAAGCAGGCTGCAGAGGGACTGTTTGCAAAGGCCTGCAGGGACAGGAGGAGGGGCAATGGCTCGAAATGAGGTTTACTTTGGATGTGAAGAAGTTCTGCACTATCAAGGTGCTGGAATACTGCAACAGGTTGCCCAGCGAGGTGTTTGAGGCTCCATCCCTGGAGATATCCAAGATAAGGCTCGTCAGGGCAACCTGATCTAGTTGAGAATGTCCCTGCTGACTGCAGGGGTGTTGGGCTGGAGGAGCTTTTGATATGCCTTCCAGCCCAAACCATTCTCTGAAGGAGAATGTTCCTCTATACAACCAGAAATGCTGGGGAAATGTTTAATATTTCCATCTGCAAATGAATCTGCTCCTCAGACAAAGCGAAGCGTGAAGCAACCACTGCTAAAGGTCACTGCACTGAGACATTTATTAATATTTGTTTAGCTTTGCTACCTCAGAAGTAAATACTGTAATTAATGGCAGTGCCAGGGTGACAATTAATTATCTCAGCTGCTTTAAAAAACACCATAAGTGAGCTAACCCTCAGCTGGGGATTAATTGAATCGTAGAACCATAGAATCAGGCAGGGCTGGAAGGGACCACAAGGACCATCCAGTCCCAACCCCCCTGCCATAGGCAGGGACACCTCACACTAGATCAGGCTGGCCACAGCCGCATCCAGCCTGGCCTTAAACACCTCCAGGGATGAGGCTTCCACCACCTCCCTGGGCAACCCCTGCCAGGCTCTCACCACCCTCATGCTGAGCACAGTCACACACAGTATAAGCAAGGTTGGAAGAGACCTCAAAGAACATCAAGTCCAACCCATTACCACAGACCTCAAGACTTCTTCCTAACATCCAGGTTGACTCTACCCATTTCTAGCTTGGTTTCCATTCTACTCCTATCACTACCTGACAGCCTAAACAGTCCCTCCCCAGCTTTCTTGCACCTGATTCTTGTAGGTAATCTTGTAGGATTCTGGGTGGAAAAGCCAGCACTGCATCTTCCAGCCTGTCCTGGGGACACAGTGAATTTTCTGGTGTTGCCTGTGCCACCCAGCAGCGGAACAGATGAACTTGTGTCACATTTCTGTCAGCAAACAGGACTGGTAGGGATTTATGCCTCGGCTGTCAAGGTTGTTTCTGAGGGCAAGGCAGAGGCTTTCATCTCCCCTAACAAGTTTTCCTCCCCCTCTCATCCAGAACCCATTTGTTTTATTACATTGTCTGATGTCTGCACCCTGCTTAAGAGTCACAAACACAACGTGAAAGATTGCACAGAGCTTCATGTGCTGCTACCTCAGCTCCAAGACTCCAACCAGCTAAAACAGGTCCAAGGATGTGTTAGGGTTGAATATGCCATCCCCTCATCCCCTCTTCCATCCCCAGGGAAATGGGGAGCTTCTGCCTAACATCCAGTTTCAATCTCCCCTCTGAAAGTTCAAACCTATTCCTCCTCATCCTGGCATTGCAAGCCCTTATCAATAGTCCCTCCACAGCCCTCCTGGAGCCCCTTTCAGATCCTGAAAGGCTACTCCAAGGTCTCCTGGAAGCCTTCTCTTCTCCAGGCTGCAGATCCCCAACTCTCTCAGCCTGTCCTCACAGCAGAGCTGCTGCAGCCCTCTCAGCATCTTGGTGGCCTTCTCTGGACCCACTCCAACAGTTCCAGCTCCTTCCTGGGCTGGGGGCTCCAGAACTGCACACAGGACTGCAGGTGGGGTCTGAGGAGAGCAAAGGGGCAGAATATGCCTTCATCATCTTGCCTCCCATCCTGTAGCTATTGCTCAGCATTGAGATGATTCCCTCTCACTTTCCTCTTCTCCAGGCTAAACAGCCCCAAGTGTCTCAGCCTCTCCACGTGAAGAGAGCTGCTCCAGTTCCCTCATCACCTTTGTAGCCTCTGTTGAACTCTCTGCAGTGGTTCCTTGTCTGTCTTGAGCTGTGGAGCCCAGAATTCAGCACAGTACTCTGCATATGACCTGACTAGGTCAGAGTGGAAGAACCTCCCCCAACCTGCTGACCTTACTCTTCCTAATGCACCCCAGGAACCCATTGGTCTCCTGGGCCACGAGGGCACACTCTGGGCTCACAGTGAACTTGCCCAGGGCAATGTGCTCTAGAGGAGAAGGGAACCTGGCTTTGGCCTGTGCCATGCACTGAGCTAGCACCATGGCAAAGTTCCTGACTGATTTCACCAGCAGTGCTTGCTCTAGCAATGAGGATTTGTAGCTCTACATATGAGAGTGGTGAGACACTGGCACAGGCTGCCCAGGGAGGTTGTGGATGCTTCTTCCCTGAGGATGTTGCAGGCCAGGTTAGATGAGGCCTTGAGCAACTGAGTCTAGCTGAGAGGTGTCCCTGGGCATGGTGGGGAGGGTGGAGGGGATCATCTCTGAGGTCCCTTCCAAGCTGAGCCTTTCTATCATTCTAACAATGTGCCGATACTGTTTTATTGCAGGTACTGTACTGGAAAACTGAAGATGTTCTAACTGGAACAGCTTACCCAGGGAGGTTGGTGGAGGCCTCAGCCCTGCAAGGTTTTAAGGCCAGGCTGGATGTGGCTCTGGACAAGCTGTTCTAGTGAGATGTGTCCCTGCCTGTGGCAGAGGGGTTAGAACTGGATGAGCTTTGAGGTCCCTTCCAACCTAAACCATAGATTTATATGGTTTTTTTCTTTTGACAGAGATAGACTTCTAGGGAGGAAGGGCACTACCCCAGCAGTGAAATCCCTCACATTGGTACCAAGAAGACACCTAAGAGGTTTTGTTGGAGGTGTTTCCAGTGCTTTTGCACTGCAGGAGCTGTGGAGAAAGCCTGCAGTGGAGCCAAGGGCATGGCAGGGAGGACTGGTCCTTACTTGGTGAGTACTCAGTCTTAGTACAGATCTAAGCAGCTTGCAAATGGAAATGTTGCTTGTGTGATGAAGAGCAAAATTAGATATTGACTAATGACAGTTGGTGCTAACCTCCTGTGAGGTGTCTTTGCAATCAGCTCCCGAGGCATCACGATCACCATCTTGTCTTGTAAGGCTGTGATCCAGCTCTGCAAGGTGATTCCTTCCCTTGGCAGAGAGGAGATGCAGCCCTTGGGCTCTGCTCAGACCTCACCTCCAGTCCTGCCTCCAGTGCTGCTGTCTCCAGCAGAAGGACACAGAGCTGTGGAGGGAGGCCAGAGGAGGCCACAAAGATGCTGCAAGGGCTGGAGCAGCTCTGCTGTGAGCACAGGCTGAGGGAGCTGGGGGGGTGCAGCCTGCAGAGGAGAAGGCTCCAGGGGCACCTCAGAGCTGCCTGCCAGTGCCTGAAGGGATCCTGCAGGAAGGCTGCAGAGGGACTTGTGCTGAGGGGGTCTGAGACAGGCCAAGGGGCAATGGTTTGGAGCTGAGGCAGAGCAGGGTTAGAGTGGAGCTGAGGAAGAAGTTGCTGAGTGTGAGGGTGGTGAGAGTCTGGCACAGGCTGCCCAGGGAGGCTGTGGCTGCCTCCTTGCTGGGGGTGTTGCAGGCTGGGTTGGATGAGGCCTTGAGCAGCTGAGTGTGGCTGAGAGGTGTCCCTGGGCATGGTGGGGAGGGTGGAGGAGATGAGCTCTGAGCTCTCTTCCAGCCTGAGCCATGCTGTAATTTTCAGTAATAAACTCTATTTTCAGTCCCTGGCAATGGAGTGCAGGGGAGTCTCTGGGGACACTTTGGGGTTAAGCCTGGCACACTGCAGGCACAGCTCATCAGGTATGCAACCAATTTTCAAGCAGCTGAACTGGGATTTATTTTTTTAATGGGAAATGCATTGAGAATTCCTCCAGGCAGGTATTTTATTTTCAAAGGTGGGTTAATACATTCTACAGACTGGGGCAATTTAAAATGCTGACCAGAGCTCCAGCACCTTTATTAATGCAGTCATTATCATTTTTTTCCTCTTTTTTCTTTGGCAAAAGCTAATAGTGGTCACGAGGAGATATTGGGATCCTTTTATAGCAGGCTCTGAACTTCCATAATGAAGAGATGAACCTTGCTGCAAAAAGTTTATCTCCAACTTAGTTTTGCAATGGGCTGTGAAGTCATGGCCTCATTTTTTTCTCTTTTAGCACTCTGTGGGAGAAGGATGGTGGAGAGCCCAGGGACAGATAAACCTGGTGGCAGCTGGCACCAGTGGTGTGCCCCAGGGATCAGTGCTGGGCCCAGTCCTGTTCAGTGTCTTTATTGGTGATCTGGACCACGGAATTGAGTCCAGCCTCAGTGAGTTTGCAGGTGACACCAAATTAGGAGCAGGATTGGATCTGCTGGAGGGTAGGAGAGCTCTGCAGAGGGACCTGGGCAGGCTGAATGGGTGGGCAGAGGCTAATGGGATGAGATTGAACAAGACTAAGTGCAGGCTTCTACACTTTGGCCACAACAACCCCAAGCAGTGCTACAGGCTGGGGACAGAGTGGCTGAGAGCAGCCAGGCAGAGAGGGACCTGGGGGTGCTGGGAGAGAGGAGCTGAAGATGAGGCAGCAGTGTGCCCAGGTGGGCAGCAGAGCCAATGGCATCCTGGCCTGGATCAGGAGCAGTGTGGCCAGCAGGAGCAGGGAGGTTCTTCTGCCCCTGTGCTCAGCACTGCTCAGGCCACACCTTGAGTGCTGTGTCCAGTTCTGGGCCCCTCAATTCAAGAGAGATGTTGAGGTGCTGGAAGGTGTCCAGAGAAGGGCAGCAAGGCTGGGGAGGGGCCTGGAGCACAGCCCTGTGAGGAGAGGCTGAGGGAGCTGGGGGTGTGCAGCCTGCAGAAGAGGAGGCTCAGGGCAGACCTCATTGCTCTCTGCAGCTACCTGAAGGGAGGTTGTAGCCAGCTGGGGTTGGGCTCTGCTGCCAGGCACCCAGGGACAGAAGGAGAGGACACAGCCTCAAGCTGTGCCAGGGGAGGTCTAGGCTGGATGTTAGGAGGAAGTTGTTGCCAGAGAGAGTGATTGGCATTGGAATGGGCTGCCCAGGGAGGTGGTGGAGTGCCCATCCCTGGAGGTGTTGAAGCAAAGCCTGGATGGGGCACTCAGTGCCATGGTCTGGTTGCTTGGCTAGGGCTGGGTGCTAGGTTGGGCTGGGTGAGCTTGGAGCTCTCTTCCAACCTGGCTGATTCTATGACCCTGTGATACAGGTGGATGAGCCCTTGGTTTGAAATTATTGGGAATGTTTTCCTCCAAGGTCAAGTGGAAGTTGCTGCCTGTCAGGAATGTGCAGCTTGTGCCCATGTGTCAGGTAGCAGAGGTTTTCTGGGCTGCATCTCACAAAATTTCTGGCTAGTAGAAACTTCTCCAGCTTACACAGGAGAAAGCTGATGGTACATTTACTGCATTCAAGTAAGACTATAGAAGAACCTTTCTGAGGCAGAGTCTGGAGGGACAGTGAAGGGGCTGTGTGGGTTCTCCCTCCAGCACCTGTCCACTATCTCTTGTGCAAAGAGGATTCGTAGAATGAATCACAGAATGGTTCAGGTTGGAAGGGACCTCAAAGCTCAGCCAGTTCCAACCCCCTGCCACAGGCAGGGACACCTCCCACTAGAACAGGTCACTCAAGGCCTCATCCAGCCTGATGCTGAACACCTCCAGGGAGGTTGTGGAGGACAGAAACACAGAATGTGATCTTTGATCCCATTTTGTGCTTCTGTCCTCCACAACCTCCCTGGGCAACCTGTGCCAGTGTCTCACCACCCTCACTGCAAACAACTTCCTCCTAACATCCAGTTTCAATCTCCCCTCTGCCAGTTCAAACCCATTCCCCTTGTCCTATCATTACAAGACCTTGTCAATAGTCCCTCCCCAGCCTTCCTGGAGCCCCCTTCAGATCCTGGAAGGCCACTCCAAGGTCTCCTGGAAGCCTTCTCTTCTGCAGGCTGCAGAGCCCCAACTCTCTCAGCCTGTCCTCACAGCAGAGCTGCTGCAGCCCTGCATGGTGAGCAGTGTCTGCATCATAGCTGGGCTGTGCGTAGAGGTAGTAGCTGAGACAAGAATTTCTTCTGACTGTGGTTGTTCCTTGAGGTCCCTTTTAAAGAGAAATGTAACCCCCTGGTAGTTCAGTATCTGTGGATCTGCAGTGTAAGGAGACATGAGGACCTTGGCTGGTGGTGGTGTTTGGGTTGGACTTGATCTGTTTAGTGTGAGGAAGAGGAGGCTGAGGGCAGAGCTCATTGCTGTCTGCAGCTACCTGAAGGGACATTGTGGAGAGGCTGCTGCTGGGCTCTGCTCACAGGAAACTGGAGACAGAATAAGGGGGAATGGCCTCAAGCAGGAGGTTTAGATTGGGCATTAGGAAAAAGTTTTTCCTGGAGTGGTCAGGGACTGGCATGAGCTGCCCAGGGAGGTGGTGGTCACCCACCCTGGCTGTGTTTAAGGGTGGTTTGGATGTGGTGCGTGGGGCTATGGTTGAAGGTAAATCTTGTAGAGCAGGGTTCTAGGTTGGACTTGGTGATTCTGAGGGGCTTTGCCAAACTGCATGGTGCTGTGATTTTTGTGATCTTCAAAGGTCCCTCCCAACCACTGCCATTCCCTGATTCTGTCTGGGGACTGAGGCTGGCCTCAGGAGTCCAAATGTCTGCAAGTTCACTGTGTCTTGGACACACTGTTGGCACTGAAGGCTTCATGCATGGCAAGCCAGGATTAGCAGATTGTCACAGAGCTCCCTAGGGCTGGTTGTGCCCTGGACTCTAAGCCTTGTATATTTATGTTGATCTCTGGTGACTTCAGTGAAGCAGCCTGTGTGCTTAAGTGCTTTGCAGCACCAGAAATAGAGATTTTCCAGCAGCAGAGCAGGGAAGAGTTGTTGCTGGGGGCACCTCTGGCTTTGATCTAGCAGGTGTTTCATTTTGGTGTGTGAATAGCCTTAGCTAATAATTCCAGGGAGCCAAGGCAGGGCTCTCACTTCCACTCAGCGCTGATAAGGGAGAGCCAATGCTGGTACACAAGTGCCAGCTCTCTCCTGGCTCTCTTGCCCTCCCTCACACACTTCTGTGCTGCAGAGAATAATGGAAGTGATTTAAAAAGGTGGAGACCTGCCCCAGTGGTACAACACAGGCACAATGCTGGCGGTTATGCTGTGCTCCCAATTGTTCCTCCCCATAATTTCAGTTAATAGATTGCATTGTTAAGGAGGATTCTGCTTTCTGGAGGAGAAAAACCTGCACTTCTGTACAGACAGCATTGGCTTGGCATGAATTAAAATGAGCTGGAGGGAAGAATTGCTTTGTTTCTTTAATAAATCATAATAAATAGGTAATAATAATAACAAGTAACAGAACCCCAAACTTCAGCTTTTATTCCCCTCCCTCCTACCCCCCAAAACCAAATATTTTCAAACCTATTTTATCTTTTGTTTTGTATCATAAAACTAATTTCCTCCCTTTAACAACTCTTCACAAAAGTTCTCCAGTGCTATAAACTTCAGTTTTATTGCAGTGATTTAATGTAAAATATCTCCAGCCTGCTCTGGGAATCAATAAGCAATTTTCATGCCAATGGATGGTAGAATCGGTGCAGTGTTTTGGTAATTTACAGGTAAATTGTGAGCTAGCTTAAAATGTGGGACAAGTAATCTTTTCTTTTTTCCCCCATGCTGATATAACAACAACTGGATCTAACAGTTTTGGCTCAAATTGGGAATGAAGGCAGTGGGCAGCAGTAAGAAGTGGCTCTTCTGCTGTGAGTTGATAATGCTGTGCCAGGGACTGAGCAATATCTTGTCAGATGCTTTCAGGTGTTGTGTAATTCAATTTATCACAGAATTGTCAGGGTTGGAAGGGACCTCAAGGATCATCCAGTTCCAATTCCCCTGCCATGGGCAGGGACATCTCACACTATATCATGTTGCCCAGAGCCACATCTAGCCTGGCTGTAAAACCTTCCAGGGATGAGGCTTCCACCACCTCCTTCAGCAACCTATGCCAGTCTCCAACTACTCTCATAGTGAAGAACTTCTTTCTAAGGTCTAATCTAAATCTTCCCTCCTCTAGCTTGGATCCATTCTCCCCAGTCCTATCACTACCTGACACCCTAAAAAGTCCCTCCCCAGCTTTTCTGTAGGCTCCCTTCAGATGCTGGAAGGCAATAAGGTCTCCTTGGAGCCTTCTCTTCTCCAGACTGAACAACCCCAACTCTCTCAGCCTGTCCTTATAGGAGAGGAGCTCCAGCCCTGATACCTACATCTGTTATTTTGCTACCAAGCCTTTAATGCATATGTTTAATAGAATGATTTGAAGTTCCCTCTGTGCTATGTGTGAGTTGAAGGTTTGTTTGGGTTTTTTTGAGCAAGATCCAGCCTGTTGAAGAATAGACAAGATAGAGGTTGCTTGTAACAAACAATGAGGTCTTAGATTTGGCCTCTCACATGGGGCTCCTTGCACTGAGGTGCCACAGCCCTGAAGGTCTTAGATCTGGCCCCTTACATGGGAATTGTAATTGTAACCTTTTAGCTCTTTTATTCAACCCGAGATGAATCTTACCTCTAAAGCTTTGTGGAACACCAAGCAGAGTGCAGGGCACCATGGTGCTGGGTGACTTATGCTGCAGAGAGCCATAAGTAACTAACAAATGGAGAAGANCTGCCTATGGCAGGGGGTTGGAGCTTCGAGGTCCCTTCCAGCCTAAACCATTCTATGATTCTATGTTTGGGTTGAGCAGCACTGACCTTGAGCACCCTGAAATATGCTCTCACCAAGGCAGGTAGTGTTAGTAGCTGCTTCAAAGGGCAGAGCAAGCATCCAGGAATGGATAAGTTGTAAGACCTCCTGTGGCCACTGCCCTGTTTACTCAGACCTGGGGGCTTTTCCTGGTGTGGAAAACAGGAACAATGTGGGAAAAACTGAATCATATTCTGCTTCTCAGGTGGAATGTTCACAGACACCCACAGACAGCTGTTTTGGCTCCATCTCACTGGTGAAGTCTAGCTAGCAATTATGTAAGACATTGCTATCAGCTAAATGTTTGAGTAATTCTAAATAGCAGCTCATTATGGTGCATTCTTACACCAGAAAGAATGAAAACCTTGAAGAAAACTGTAGGAAGTGTGAAAATAACTTCCC
>WBNM01038971.1:37933-150298 GCA_013399055.1 Ramphastos sulfuratus | reverse complement strand
CTGTTCTAGTGGGAGGTGTCCCTGCCTATGGCAGGGGGTTGGAACTAGATGATCCTTGAGGTCTCCTTCCAACCTTACCATTCTATGATTCTATTTCCTGGGGAGCTGCACCTGGACAACGGCCTAAAAACTGTATTAAAAAAAGACATAAGCGATGCCTGCAAAAGTGTGTGCCTCCACCAGAGCTTCTCCATGGGTGCACCTCCACGGACACTTCCACCGGACCACCACCACCAGGAGAACCCGAGGAACCACTCTACAGAAGGACATTCATGGGCTGGGCACATCTCTTTCTCTCTCCCCTCCCCTCATCTGCAGCTGCTTTTCCCTCCCTGCTCTTCTCTTTTTCTCTGTCATTCCCTCTCTCCCCTTTTCTCTCTCTCCCTCCGTTGTTGTTCCCTCTCCCTCTCTCCCCTTCTCTCTCTCTCTCTCTCTCTCAGTTTTGTTCGACATTGTCCCTTAATAAACAGTTCTTGGTGATACTTGGTCTCATTTGCACCTTAATTTCACAACACAGATCTAAAAGAACAAGTCTTGCTCCTCTGGACAGAGATACTGTTAATCTGTGTTCTCCAGACCTTGACAAGGTGACACCAGGGTGATCATAGAATGGTGTTGTAGCAGCTGCTCTGCAGTTAAGCAGCTCATGCACACACAGCACGAGATTGTGAAATAACACTCTAGCTGACCAATTACACGTTGCAAAGTACACCACAAAAACATTGGCACTTTTCATTGGGAGCATGCTTTAGTTTATATATGTGGCAGGGCTTTATTGGTTAAGTGATAGATAAGAAAGAGAATATAAACAAGCCACTCTGAACAGTAGAGCAGCTTGGGGAGGGGTGGGGGGGTAGGGATGTACTGCTAGGGGTATGCTCAGGACTTCTGTTGCTGTTTGGCTACTTTGTCTATAAATGAGACTCTTAAGACCTTGTAATGCTGGGAATTCTATAATGCTGTAATAAAGGACTACTGAGAAGACTTCTGAGATTCTCAGCTCTCTGCATTTTTTAAATTCCATTATGCAATGGGATTGCTACATTCATCACCCAATAGCTCTCTGGTTTATGGGGATACTATGGCTACATTCAGCTCCCCCAAAACAAGGGAGCAATAGAATGGTTTGAGTTGAAAGGGGCCTCAAAGATCATCTAGTTCAAACCACCCTGCAATAGGCAGGAACACCTCCCACTAGACCAGGTTGTTCAAAGCCTCATCCAACCTGGTCCTCAGTACTTCCAGAGATGAAGTGTCCTGGATAACTTCTCTGGCTAAGTTCCAGAGTGCCCTTTCAGTGCCTCAACACCCTGATAGTAAAACACTTCTTCATAATGTCCAATCTAAATCCACCCTGCTCCAGTTTACAACCATTGTGCCTTATGCTATCACCATAGGCCCTGATCAAAAATCCATCCCCAGCTCTCCTGTAGCCCTCTTCAGGTACTGGAAGGCTGCTATAAGGTTTCCCTGAGCTTCTTACTTTGTCATCACCAGTTTCCATTTCTAACCTTTTAATTTTCAGAAGAGAGTCCTTCAATGTTAAGACAATGACTACTAGCCCCTAAGAGTCAACATCAAGTACAAATGAAAATTTTCAATAAACGTACAAATCATTTATTTAAAAGTCAAAAACGCAGAAGTACAACCAAAATATTTCAGAAACAAGAAATCCAGAATTGTAAACACTTATAGAAAATATCTCAACTGTACCAATTTAACCACCCACCATTCTTCACAGAAAATTTCAATAAGTAGAAAGACAGATCAATGCCTAATTGGTTCTTTTTTTTTTTCCCCCCCAGATTTGAGAGGTAGAGTACTACTGTGACAGACCCAACAAAATTTCATTCAGTAGAATTAGGCTACAAGTGAATTTGGCCCATATACTTACAAATGTAGTGAAGGCAGAAAAAAAAGTTTCTCATTGAGAGATTTTTACACAATAAAATTTGATGTGGCACTTTTTAAGAGATAAAGCACCTTTCCTGATAAATGCTTTTACGTTTTTGCAAGTTAAAGATCCTGTGCTTTTTTCCATTACGGACATAGCATTTAAGAATAGACAGAAAGCTCCAACTTTTTGGCAAGCATATAGAAAGCATTTCTCTTAGAAAGCCAAACTGGGAACACAAACCTGTAAACAATGAAAAAAGAGACTTTTTGAAAGACTTCATGAATACTGGAGATACTTACTCATTTGGGTGGCACAGTCTGCGAGGAAACAAAAAAGCAAATACAACAGAAAAACAAATCTCTTTGCCACTAGGTAAAAGCAGGGAACTAACTCGTTTTTACATTTTATCGGCATTCAGTCTCCACCAAATGCTACAATCTATCCTCTCAGGAAAGAGTTTCTGTGTGAGACACACCCTAACTACAAACCCAGTAAAAAGTACCCGAGTAGACTCAAATGGAATGTATCTCCCATTTCTCTTCATCAAACAACCTGCTACAAGTAAAAATTAAGATTGGAGTAGTTCAGACAATACATACAAATTCAGAAAAAACAGGAACCATTTGCAAGCTCAACAACATACAAACATTCAGAAAACAAAACCAAACCAACAAAGTTTTTTATCTATATACAGGCTGCTAAGTGCATTATTTAAATTCCTGCATGCAAAGAGTAGAATCTATGGACGTTTAAGGACCTTAACTCTAAAGACTTCGGCTTCTACCAGTCTAGTTTGACAAGGACTTTCTCAAGTATTTGTTGAGAGATGTTTGCATTTTAGAAGCAACAAAACAAAGCAAAATTTCTAGTCTTCTCACTTTCTTGCTTTGTTATAAGAACACTTCTGGAGATGTAAATATAATGAAATCTCAATTTAGACAGGCAGTTCACAAGTATGACCCTGCTTCTTTTAATGAAAGCAGTTAGGCCAACAGTTAGGATCTGTTAAGAATTCCAACCTTGTCACACAAACTTTGTCTACAAAATAGCATCAATACAGCAACAGTCACCACAAAACAACCCAACATGACAGTCGCTGTCTTCGTTTCCACAGCCAACTCTCCTGTTCATTTAAACGACATTTTAGGTACTAAAACTAGAGTTGTGATGATAAAGCTCAGTTAACAGAATAAGGCAGAAAGAAATTTACTTACTGTAATTAGAAGCATTGCCTTGTGTTTTGAAAAATAAGTTGAGAAGAATCAATACATTCCAAATTCCCTAAAAAACTCTGAAATATAACGTGTGAACAGGCCTGCTTTCATGATACTCTTCTACCTTTCCAAATACCTGCAGAAGAGTGTCTATCTGCAAGCAGCAGAAAAAGAAAATTACATCCTTGATTACATGAAAGATTGAAATGTGTAACCTCTAAGAATAATGGGGGAGAAATTTGAAATAGCATTCATAAAAGTGCTGGTGTTAATATCACAGACTAAACCTAAGAAGATACACAGAGGCATTCCTACCTTCCTCCTTCCTTCAGCAAAGCAGGCAAGACGAGTAATCTCTGTCATAGACTATCTGAAAAAGGTTTGCATGTGCAAATCACCTCATTTGGGGCAAAAGTACCTGTGAGGCACAGTTTAATTAGTCTGAGATATATTTAGCTTTTTTTTTCCTTTTGCTTTTTTTTTTTTTTTTTAATGCCTGAAGCAAATAAACAGTGCTCCTAGCAGAGCTGACAGCATCACCTGACAATAATAACTATGACAAGTCTCTTCCATGAACACTGGAGGATCATCTCAGGACTAAGTCCAACAGACAAGCTTTTCTTCTACAAAGTACATTCTTCTGTTGAATACGAAAGGCCATGCAAAAGGAAAACTGCTGAAAGACACACAATATTACTAGAGGAAAATTTCAGACATGGGTTTTCATCTATCGGGTCTTCTGATCCCTTGATGAAATTTCTATTGCCTCCAAAGTCAGCTGTGCATCTCGAACTGAATAACAAAAAACTACACACAGATTCAAAACACTTATACAGAAAAAAAGTAAATGTTACGCCATATAGTAAACTGATATTTCCATATCATGATTCATTGAGAGCTCAAAATAGACTGTCAGAAGCCATTTTTAAGTTTACATCCAGTTTAATTTCTTATTTTTCCACTCTGTCTTTCCCTTTATGTATTTTACTGGTCAGCATGAAAATGTTGTGTATATACAACCTAATTACATTTAGCCTTTTAAAAAGCTCACTATTCTTTGTGATTTCTGAATATTTAGGCAATTCATTTTCTACATACAAAATACTTTTCAGAACTGGGGGGAGAGCTATTTCCTATTTCATGACCTCTGCAAAAGAGTAAAATAAAGCTGATTTTACATCAGTACAGACTTTGCTGTACCTTCATATAATCAGGTTTGGATACATGTTGTAAGTTAAAAAGGTGACCTAGGCATTAATTAAAATAAGTTGTCTTGTGTTTGTTAAGCCCTTTGTTAAGGCCTTTCATGAAAAACTAAGTTTCACCAAGTTTTCCTCTTTGGAATCTCCAAAAAGTAAGCTGTTTCTCTAATTCTGCAGCAAAAGTGACAGTAATACAGAACAGAAAAATAAATATGTCCCCTCAATCAAAAAGTGAAACATTTTTATCCAGACAGTAGTCTAGTGTCTCCCAGGTCTTGCACATGCTAACACAACATTTTGCCACAACAGAGAACTTACTGTTTTATTACACCTAACCACTGCCTCCAGAGTGTATGGCCCAGTAGCTGTTTCATGGACAGAAATAATTTCTCTCACAAAATTCAAAGAAAGTAACTTTAAAGGTTTACTTGAGATTTGGGGGTTTTTTTGTGGTTTTTTTTTTTGTTTTTTAAAACAGTCAAAGAGCCAAAATCTATTAACTGCAGAGATCTCCAAGCATGGCAGATTCAAATCCAAGTTAAGAATTTTCATAGGATTAATATAATCATGTAGATTACACACCTTGCAGTCAATTAGATGCTGCAACACATTTAAAGCACCTGTACCACCTTCAATACTCAAGTACACTCATGTTCAGGCTATGAATGGTTAGGTTACAAATGTGCTGAAACTGAGTTTGAAAGATAAGACATTAAGAATCTACCACCTCAGTTGTTTTGTTTTTCAAATGCTCTCATGTATTCAAGGCACGTTTTGACTGCACTGACAGCTCTTTTGAGAAGGTAGTGCCCTAGAACTTATTTTTGTGGGTGGTGGGGGGAAAAAAAAAAAAACCAAACCCAAAACAGATGGCTATGGTTACTCTATACACGAGGCAAAGTTTATTCTTCCAAGGTGAACTTTACCACTGGGTAGATGGCTGGTACAAGTCCAGTTCATCATTTATGTTCTAAATAAGGGTTATTCTGATACCTCAAGCAGATGCTGGCCTTATGCCAAACTCCTGAGTAGTGGTAAAATTTCAGCACAGAACCTTAAGTAGAGAAGCAACAAAAGCTATTACAAAAAAATTAAAACTATTTTACACAGTAACATGGCCACAAGAATCACTTTAAAACAGCACTTGTTGATTGTGATGACACTATAGCACCAGAAGTTACCCTGTGGATTCAGAGAATTATAATATGCATGTCTTTATATCTGAGAAGTTAGCATTAGCAAGCTAGTGAAACACTGGCTTTCCAGTACACACTGCAAAATGCAGTATTAGCAAACTGAACTTAACTCTGAAAATAACAACATTAAGTTTTTCGTTTCATTGGTGTCCACCACAAATTGTATCACAGACTTCCCTAACCAATTCTGCAAGACACTAAGGTAACTTTTTTCATTAAAAAACAAACCCAGCATAGCAGTGTCTACAGCAAGATACAAACTCAGTATTTAAGTGGAAAGCATAGCTTAGGTAACAGCACATTTGTCAAAAGGGAAGAACTATAGCTTTTTATCCATATCTAATCAGAATGTCAAATACCGGATATACAGAGGAAAAAAAAAAAACATACAAAACCCCAGAACAATAAGCCCCAACAACGGAGATGTCAATAAACAGTTTAAACTCATGGTATTTGTTTTTAATATTTATACCTGTAGATAGAAGTTGTTGTGATCCAGCAAATGCACTAATGTCAAAGTCATGTAGATCCAAATCCCACCATAGCATCAGCATCCTTGTGGAGGGAAAGCGCATCATCAAGTCTGCTGCTACTAACCCAGAAGTGTATTCTTGGAAACAGTGTTCACAAATTACATGCCCTCTTGAAATTCTTATTTTAGTAAAGGCTGCTACTGGTTCTACTTTGAGCCTCACCTGAGAAAACAGGGAAGTTCAACCCCAGGGCAAACAAAAGGTCAAAGTCTGTTTGAAGCTCCTTACAGTCTCACTCCTGTAATTCCTTGTTTCAGTGCATCTGTAAATTAGCCAATTCCTAGCCAGCACTTTCAAGTAAAGGACAAAAAAAAGAAGCTGCTGCCATGGATAATGGTTTAATGGAATGCTTCTTTAATAAAAGTAGTTTGGTCAGTGTTTCAAAGTCAGAAATCTGAAAGGCAACTTGCTTTAATATTTCTCATCGGGCTGTACCCCACAGATATACACTGCCTGTACTGACTCTGTTTCTTCCCATGTTGTTCCCTTCTCTCGCAAAGCAAGAGCTCTGCTTTTCAGAGAAAACGGAAACACCTTAAAGACTTACTAACACATTCACCAAAGTGAATTTACAACAAGCAATGCCACCTTCCCCAACACCTCCAATTAATTTAAAGAAAGTCAGTTATTAGGATATGTTTTATGTGTGAAAATAAAGTGCTAGTTAACAGTTAGTGCTAGTCCTCAGCATCATCAGTAAATTACTAATTAAAACATAAATTGGTAACATGAGTCACAAATCTGCAGCAGCACACATGACAAGTAAGTTTTGTAACAATGGGCAAAAGAAAGAAAAGTGGAATAGAATCCCTTGTCCTTTGTAGAAATGAGCCTGTTATACAGCTACCCCAACATGCAGCATCTGGAATGAAGAATCACAGTCTGTTTGCTTCCCTTCTACTATTATTCCTGAATTCAGTTTGCAGCCTTCTGCTGTCTGGCTCATTTCACCTCGGGTAGGGGAAGATGTATCTTGAGGGAGATCTACAGAGACACTGTCAGATGAAGAATTTTGGCTTCCTGCTGAAACAGTAATTTGCATCCAGTTCCCCTCGGTGTCATCATTGCAGTTTATCCCTTCATCAGCCTCCTCCAGCTGCTGAACGGATTTCAAATACTGCTGTATTAGACTGTTGTCCTGCTCATTATTAGAGCTCTCTTTACTCTCCCCACATTCCCCATGGCCACCCTCTGTATCTGAAGAATCTGCTGAAATGGAATTGTTACGCTGTTTGACAGTTTCCACTGAAAGAGAGCTCTCAGTTCCTTCCACTAAGCTCTTTTCAGAGCTATACAAGTCACCAGCAAGAGTCTGATCAGCCATGGAAGAATGAAAACCAGAATCAGGGTACTGCAACAAAGACTTTTCTTGAAGAACATCAGTATATGGAGCTAACAAAGCAGGACTAACATCTGCTAGGGTTTCTTGCTCAAGTGTGGATGACTGAATAGATGGTTCAGATGGACAAAAAGCACTGGCTGAAGGGATCCCAGGTTGCCAAGTGGCACCTAAATTTTGTGTGACTGACAGCTGCCATTGTTGAAGGGATTGAACCTGTAAAGTATAGAGAAAATGTCATTAAGAAATGCAACTAAGAAAGTACTTGACGATTCACAGAATGGTTTGGGTTGAAAGGAGCCTTAAAGCTCATCTAGTTCCATCTCCCCTAGACCAGGTTGCTCAAGGCCTCATCCAACCTGGCCTTGAACACCTCCAGGCAGGGGATACCCAGGACTTTGCTGGGCAACCTGTTCCAGTGTTACACCATAAAGAATTTTTTTCCAATATCCAGTCCAAATCTACCCACCTCTATCTTTGATCTTTTTTGATTATTTCTTGTAATCAGCAACAAAGCTCTGGTATAAAATTTAAGACTGAGTGAACTAACAAAATATTTGCTATATCTTTAAGGAAAATATATTCTTCCCACTGTTAAATATTGGCTTTTAAACACAGATGCCCAACACAAACCTCCCAGTGCAAGTATCTGAAGGAAAAAGGAATCTACTCTTAAAAACAGAAAAGATGGGGAACCTTTATGAAATAACCTGTGACTAAAAAAAACAGCAAGACTTGTTTTTGGAAGAACAGCTTACCAAAAGATGCATTAATAACCTTTCTACTTTACAATTGAGTTGCTCAGAAGTGACATAGATTGGCACTATTCCATTTGCCCTGAGCATCTAGCAGTTACATAATTCTTCACACTTCTGCTGAGTTTATTTAGCTTCCCTTGCATTTTGTCCTCCTTCTCACAGCAGGCTGTAATTTAGCCTTTTGTAGCAAAACAATTGTTCTTGCACTAACACTCTGGAATGTTACTTTCCCCAAGAACACCAGCATAGCAAACAGTATAGCAATTAGATTCTAATAAGCCACCCTAGTCATCACTGGGGAGAAAAAAAAAGAACCATACTGACTATGTTCTTCAGGATCTACACTATGAAATAATGCCTTTCAAATTCATACATAAGCAGAAAAAAATAAAAGGCCTAAAACTATTTACCTGGTTCCAAAGAAATCTCACAGCTTCCTCCTGTACAAGCCTCTGAATTTTATCTTCCTCTCTTTCTTTTCTTAATCTGCAAGAACATGTATCCAAATTTATGTAGCTTAAATAAGCAACATTTAGGTAACAAGAAGAATCATAAAAATGTCAACTTATGTAACGGTACTCTTGAAAGGTACAACGGAATCTAACATTAAGACATTACTGCAGTCTGCCTTGCTATCAATATCCAGCTGCTGACTTCAAGTTTCTTTTTCAGGGTTATATTAAGATTCTGCTTCCTTTTGCTGCAGCACATTAATTGTCTTGTCAATACTTTAAATGGTGGAGGTTTTTTTGGTAAACTCAATTCAAGCTCTTCATTTTAGGTAAATGTGCTGCTTTTTCCTGCACAAGAAAAAAACACAACAAAGTAGTGCTCCTTCATTTCAAATTATGCTTTCCCCAACTGGTATCACTTGGATATAACTATGATGTGTAAGCACTGGAAGTTTCTAGAGGTTCTTTGAGGGTTCAGTTTGATTCACAGAACTTTTGTCACTTGTGATAGCAAAATGTGTGTCAGACTGCTAGTTCCTAAGCTGATCCAGAAGGGTATTAACTAAATCTACAATTTCTATCTTATAAATAAATTGAGAAACTTTGATAATGATCTCCTTCAAACATGGATTCATAGCATCAACACATCCCCCCAGGAACAAGCACAGAACTGCATTTTTAAATCGCATCATGCAAGGCAGAGAATTCTTCTTTACATCAGTAACAGATGAATGACTCTTAATATGGACATATCATTTATAGACTCTCTAATTGCTAGGAGACAAGTTAAAAAAACCCCACACTTCACAATTTCTATTTTGGTTATGTGGTGAAACGTGCAAGTCCTGCAAAGAAGGGAACAAAGAAATGTCCTCTAGCCTAACCTACTCATGTAAAGCATTTCAAGAGCTATGGGCATCACTGTGCTTATTTTACAAAAAGCAATTGTCTACTATCCTTAAAATTGGGTATTGCCAACGCTAGGTTCCCATGTGAGCAGTTATCTCATGACCCATTTATACCTCTTCTGAAAAATCCTAGAACAATCACAGAATGGTAGGGTTTGGGAGGGACCTCTGGAGATCATCCAGTCCAACCCCCTTGCCAAACAAGGTCACACAGGAACACAGCCAGGTGGGTTTTAGAAGTCTCCAGAGATGGAGACTCTACCGCTCTGGACAGCCTGTTCCAGTACTCTGTAACGACCCTTAAATAAGTTCCTCCTCATGTTTGGAGTTTATGTTCAAGTTTGTTCCTTTGTCCTGTTGCTGGGCACCACTGAATAAAACATGGTCCCCTCCTCCTGACACCCACCTTTTAAGTATTGATAAGCACTGATGAGGTCCACCCTCCCAGTCTTCTGTTTTCCAGAAGCCCTTTACTGTACCCCGTCCAGGAGTTTGCTGTCCTTGAACCAAGGCCCCCAGAACTGGACACAGCACTCCAGATGTGGTCTCACAAGGGCAGAGGGGGAGGAGAACCTCCCTCAGCCTGCTTGCGACACTCTTCTTGGCACCTTACAATGCCATTGGCCTTCTTGGCCACAAGGGTACATTGCAGGCTCATGGTCGCCCTGTTGTCCACCAGCACTCCCAGGTCCTTTTCCCCAGAGCTGCACTCCAATAGCTCAGCCTCCAACCTGTACTGATCCATGGGGTTGCTCACCCCCAGATGCAGAACTTTACACTTGCCCTTACTAAATTTAATTTGATTTTTCCCCATAATAACAATGGTTATATTCATTCAGATTTGAAAATACAGAGCACAACCTAAACTTACTTTTCTATTTCATCATTTAAGCAGATGATGTGCTCCTGCATTCTTTTTAGTCTAATTTCATACCGCACTTCCTTAGCTCGCGGATGGTAATTCCTAGTGTAAAATCCTCTCCAGCAGGCTTGAAGCTTGGTAGCTGCTTTATTCATTCTTTGCAGTTCAGCTGTGCCTTGATCAACACCGACCAATGAAGGAGAACTCTCTGCTTTCTTCTGGTCAGGACAGTGAGCTGTTGGTCCTGATTCAGCACCTACTGAGGCACTAGGGTGACTACACAGAATTTGGTCTTCAGAGGATGCTGAACAGCTGCTAGTCAGGCTAGCTGTTACTGGTGGCAAAGGTATACTCTCTTTGTTGTTCTCTTGAGGTTCCACACTTCTCACTACCCTGTTTGAGTGCTCTCCTGTAACACATGGAGGTTCTTGTTTGTTAGCTGTTTCTCCACTATTACTATCTCTCACACATTTGATCACTGTATCATCGTTGTTTTCTAGGCCCAAATTGATTCCATGGAGCTTCAGATCTGAAGTAGGAGATACTGGAGACAATCCTGAAGCAACTAGCATGAAAGCAGACTCTGAGGATAAAAGGCTGCTGTTTAGTTTGTCTTCATCGGTCTGTATATCTTCAAGGTATAGCTCCTTGCAACAACTTCTTTCAGGAAGACAAGACTTCTTTGCTGCATAGGAATGATCATCATTGGCACTTGGTCCAACCCAAGAATTCTTCTGGATGATAGGTTCTAAACAAGCAGAAAAACCATATTCAAAAGTCTTGTAGTATTTGAATGACACATCCTCATGTCATTGATAGGAAATCACAACTTTGGATAGCTAGAACCTGGGTGTATTAGAAGACCTAACACACTGGTCATAATAAGCTTTATTTCTATATAACAGTAAGGACAATTTATCACAATAACATCCACAAACTCTGCAAATACTGGGTAAAGCAAGTTGTACAACCTGTCTTTCACCTGAAAAGTTACACTTTTATTAATAAGATGAAGCACCCACAGAATCATAGAACAGTTTGGATTGGAAGGGACTTTAAAGATAATCTAGCTCAAACCCCGCTGCCATGGGCAGGAGCACTTTCCACTGACCAGGCTGCTCAAGGTCCCATCCAGCCTGGCCTTGGAACATCTCCAGGGCTGAAGTGTCCACAACCTCCCTATGCAACCTTTTCCAATGTCTCCCTACCCTCACTGTAAAGAATTCCTTCCTAATAGCCAGCCTAAATCTCCTCTCTTTCAGCTTAAATCCATTCCTCCTTGTCCTACTATGAACAGAGGCCCTTGCAATATGTCTCTCCCCAGGTTTTCTGTAGGCTCCCTTCAGGTACTGAAAGGCCTCTATAAAGCCTTCTTAAAGCCTTCTCTTCTCACTAAGGAACAACTCTTCAGTTCACTGGATTGTGTTTTGCACCTAAAAATCTCGGTAATATGTCAAGACAAGAAATAGGCGTGGAATGCATTTTTAGAAAACGAAGTGTAACTATGGCACATCAAGGAAAGTGTGTCCAGATGGTTTAAGGTCCTCCTCTCCCTCTACTATGCCCTGGTAAGACCATACCTGGAATACTGTATCTAGTGATGGGTTCCCCAACACAAAAGAGACAGGGGTCTACCAGAGAGTGTCCAATGGAGGCTACAAGGAAGGGACTGGAACATCTGTCTGATGAGGAAAGGTTGAGAGACCTGGGGCTGTTTAGCCTGCAGAAGAGAAAGCTGAGAGAAGATCTTATTAATGTCTATGAACACCTTAAGGGTGGGTGTCAAGAGGAAGGGGCCAGTCTCCTTTCGGTGGTGCCAATAACGGGACAAGAGGCAATGGATACAAACTGGAACATGGGAAGTTCCACTTTAAGATGAGGAAAAACTTTGTTGAGATGGTGCTGGGCCACTAGACTATTCCAGAGAGGTTCTGGAGCCTCCTCTGGAAACTTGTGCCTGGATACATTCCTGTGTGACCTGCCCTGTGAGAACTTGCTTTGGCAGAAGGATTGGACTTTATGATCTCCACAGTTCCCTTCCAACCCCTACCATTCTATGATTCTGAGAGTCAGTTGAAAAAAAAACCAACACAAAACCCAAAATACCCAAAACCAAAGCCTCAACAACCCACACAAAAAACCCCCAACACCTCCAAAAAAAAAAAAAAAAAAACCAAAACAACAAAAAAAAAAAAACCAACACCAAAAAAAAAACCAAAAACCCCAAAACAAAAAACCCAAACTATCAATCAAATAAAACAAGAGGCCCTTGTTCTGAAATTCTTTTCACAAAATCATCAATGTCAGGTCAGATCACAGGCACGTATTAGTTTCTTACCACTTTCAAGAACTATTTGTGGTGGCTGGGCTGGACTGCTGTGTTCATAAGTAACTGGTGGTGTTTTGTTGGGAGTAGATGATGTAGGTGGTCCTTCATTTTGGTTTTCATGCATCAGCTGCCTCTGGTGGAGTCTAAGCACAAAATTCCAATTGAATTTATGCTTCTTTTAAACTTTTCTGGTACAAAGGACATCTAAAAGGAACTATCGACTACTTTAAAGGAAACAACTGGCCACTCTAAACAAGTTGTTCAGATCCCTACATCTACAAGACACTAGCAGGACTACTCACAAAGTAGAGGATTGCACAGACTGCTTTCGTTTCCCTTTCTCCTTGCCCTTTTTCTTCATTACATGCACATGTATTAAAAATAAAAAGACAAAAAAAGCAATGTGCAATTCTCATGAGAGACTGAAAACCACAAAATATTTCTACACATAAGGAAGGGATGCAGACATTTAAAATGTCTAATGCAAATCACAGCTTGCTTGTATGCACAGTTCAAGGAATAGAGAGAATGTCTTTTACATTCAAAAATGATTTAGAGTTTCCCTGTTACTAAAGGGACAAAGTCCTAACACCAATCAACAAACGTAGCCACAAACATAACAACATGCTTGATGAACTCAGAAAGGACACAGTGGGTTTCAGACCAGCTAAATTTGACAACCACAAGGTAGAGGTCAGAAGTCAAACTGCCTTATATAAATCATGTATTTGTGTGCATATATATCGATGACTAGGGATTTTGGTGGGGTTGTGTTCCTGATGAAGGGGTCTTTGAGATGGTTGCAAGATGGAGTCTTCAGATGGCTGTTGCTCTTCTCGGGGTTTGGGATTATTTTGTTGTTGAGGTTTTTTGTTTGGTTTGGGTTCTTTTTTTGTTTGGGTTTGGGGTTTTTTGTTGTTGCTTGGTTGATTTTCTTGGTTGTTTTCTTTTTTTTTTTTTTGACTTTTAAAATTTTTATTGTTTTATTAAAGAGTTATATTTTGCAAATCAACTTCCTGAATTCTCCCCAGAAATATCATGTCAGTGTCAGAACACTTAGAAAGGTTTTTGCTTTACCTTCTCTGAAACAGCCCTAACATCTCTGTAATTTCCTCTTGGAGATCAATTCATGCTGACAAAGTACGCAGTAGCTCTTTTCAGATGCTCCCAAGTTTCCAGCCCTTTTGACGAGATGTTGGCCTTCTGCTTACCACAACACTTCTATTGCCCAACTTTCTACCCACACTGTGCCACTACATAAAGCCTGTTCCTTTTAGCTGAGCCTTCTGCTCTCTCATCTTTGTGCAAAAAAAGTTTGCCAAGAGGTCCTGGAGAAGAGAGATACCTGTATCACATCTTCTAGCTTTTCATCCTGATTATTTCATATTTCATTAAAGGAAAGTGCATCATGGTAACTCTCCTCCTTTACTTGCATAGATCTTAGCAAAACTGGTACTGCTGCCAGAACCAGCAGGCTCTAGAGGTCTCTGCTGATGGACCCAAGCTGTCACATGCAGAGATCATCAAGTGAGAACAGTGTCCTTCAAAGGACAACCTTAAAACCAAGACAAAACAAACTAACAACAAAAAAAGGTAGCTCATATATCAGTGTACCACAATAGCCTTTATTTACAGAAGATAATCTAAGATCTTTACTGAGGTTTTCCTCACTTCTCATTCCTCACTAGGACATATACTGTACCTCCACTACTCTCCCCATCTCCATCCCTCACTGCTGCTTTGAAATCTTTAAAAAGGAAATTTTAATTATATGCCTTATTATTTGTTAGATACAATACATTCTCAGTTACAGTCTCTTAACAGCAGAGAAAGAAGTTCTCACCTCTGCTTACTCAGGATTTTTTCCAGTTTGGCATCCTCTTCAGTCTGGAGACCAGAAGTAGATATAAGAGGACAAACAGTAGCCAAGTACTGGACTAGCTGAATATGCTGTCCAGGTCGATACGATCTTCCTTTACCTTGACTGTAGAGCCATTCTGCTTTCAAACTGTTAGGAAGAGTGAAAATGGTCACCATTAATGCATGGCATGAATCCCCAAGCTCTGCTTTGATTAGTCTTCTAGTGGGTAGATAAGAGCTCATTTACAAATCTAATCAAAACCTGGAACATGCACAGTACCCAGAGGACCTGGGGATTTAATCACCAGAATACTTAAAAGTATTCCCTCAGATATACATCAATGAAATAACGAAACTCTGACCAAAACTGTAAAGTCTCTGCTTGAGCTGTGTGTAGTCTTAGAGCACTGAAAACTTGGTGCGTCAAAGACTTTGTCAGCAAAAGTTTTCACAGAAACAGTAAAGTTCACACAAACATGCAGAACAGACAGTTCAATTACTCTCTGTGCATCTTATATGCCACTAGCTGCAGAAACAGAATTTCAGATAATTAGTACTTCTCAGTTTTTTAATTATACAAAAATGCAATTTCGGCTTACTGAAACTTTATTTAATAATTTTAAGAGATTTTATACTATTATGTCACCTCTCCTTCTGAGAAATCACGTATCCATCAAGAACTTTAAGGTTCAGGCACCAGCTGACAATATATGGCCTGTAGTCAAAGCCAGGGATAGAAGGCGTGGCCATCACACAGGGATTGTTCATAATTGACAACTGTTCCAGCTGACGAAGAGAGGCCAGGAAAGAAACCTTGAAAAGACAAGACATATTTGTTAAGTGAACAGAACCCATTAAATGTTTACAAAATGTCCCACATTTCTCCTGATTACAGCTAGACATCTCACAAAAACAACATATACTGAAAATCACATTTGCTTTTGAACATCAGCATCTTCAAAGTAGCTTCGATCAACTACTGCAATTTTTTCATATTAATACACAGACTTATAGAAGGGTTTCGGCTGGATGGGACCTTAAGGATCACCTAGTTCCAAACACCTTGCCATGGGGGCAATGACACCTCCCACTAGATTAGGTCACTCAAGGGTCCATCTCACCTGGCCTTGAAGACTTCCAGGAAGGGGGCATCCATGATATCCCTGAGCAACCTGTTCCAGTGTCTCACCACCCTTACTATAGAGAATTTCTTCCTAATATCCAGTCTAAAATCTGCCCTCCTCAAGCTTCAGTCCATTCCTTCTTGTCCTATCACTAGAAGCCCTTGAAAATTCTTTTAAGTACTATAGCCCTTGGAAAGTATTAACTTCTCTTAAAATCTGGGAACCAGGCTTTATGTACAGAAAGGTTTACTATTCCTATGATTCTGATTCATTGAAACAAGTGTTGAAATGGTGGTAAAACAAAACCAAACCAAACAAAAAAAAGGTAAGCCAAAATGGTGGAAAAATGTCCTGTTTGGAAGAGAAATACATTACCAAAATAAGATTTTTCTCCCGACGTGCTGTCCAACTGACAGCTTTGGCCACTACTTATATTTAACAAAATCCAATGAAATGATAAAGACAAAACTAGGCTTGTTAGAAGGGTTTGTTGTGATAGGACAAGGAGAAATTCATTTAAGATGGAACAGGGGAGATTTAGACTGGATATTATGAAGAAATTCTTTACAGTGAAAGCAATGAGACACTGGAACAAGTTGCCCAGGGAGGCTGTGGATGTACCCTCCCTGGAGGTGTCCAAGACCAGGCTGGATGATGCTTTGAGCAACTTCGTCTAGTGGAAGGTGTCCCAGTTCACAGAAGGGAGGTTCCAACCCAAACCATTTTATGATTCTATGAAAAAATTATAGGCAGAATATTCATTTCTCTTATATGTGAGAAATCGAGAAAATAAGACAAGGGTCAAAAAACATCCATTGCAGAAAGTGCAACTCAAACCACTGTTCTAAACAGCAGCTGAAGAAGCTCTCTGCAACAGTTAATCCGATCAGCTTTTAACCTTCAGACAATCATGAAAAGCACTCCATGAATTTAGTCCTTCAAGTATACTTCTGACATCCTTGAATAATATAAAAACATTTTTTAAAAGGGGAAAACCATTTTTAAGGATGAATTTTAAAAGCTATGACCTAGCTTGTGCAGCTAATGCCAAGACAGCTATTACATGTAAACCAGTAAAACTTACTTCTATCAACAGAGGCTGTTTCAAAGAAAACTCATCTTCAGTTACATCCTCAAAAGAACTCTGTTTTCAGTCTACCTAAAGACAAGGTGACATATATTCTGTATCTTACCTCATTTAAGTCTCTGATTTCATTTTCTGCCAAAGAAAAAACAGTCAGATTCTGAGGTAGGCAAACAGGCGCAGTACGAAGTGAAGTTATAATATTTCCATGTAGCAGAAGAGTCTATAAAATAAAAATAGGGTGATAAAGTATATGTTTAATCAAAATTCCCATTAATTTTTGCATTCAGGAAATACCTGCACAACACACACAAAGGAACCAGAATTAAGGCTTTCTGATAACAAAATTATTTATCCCAGCAAGAAAGAAATTAATCTTTAGACAAAAAAATCTTCTCATTTTTAAAAATGCAGAACTGCAGTCACAGTTACCAAAAAAACGCATTTGGAAACAAGACAAACCATAGTGTTAACTGAGACCTATGAACAAGATCTCACCACATTATCTTTATCAAAATCATTAAAAGTGGTTACAGAAAAATCACTGCCTCAGGCCCTGCAACTTGAGAACATGGAAAAGAATTCTTACATGCTTCCTCCTAGAAATAATAGTAATTAATTAAAATACTTTAAAAGTTACTGCTTGAATAATGAATGCTTTAAAAGGCAGCAGTTTTCAAAGTAAATTTATTTATACAAAGGACGTAAAAAAACCCAGAGATAAACCAGCATACCTTCAGTGATGTGAGCTTGGAGAGATCACCTAATTGTGCTATGTTATTGTCTGACAAATCAAGATGCTGAAGAGCCAGACAGGAACTGATTTGTTCAATGGCCTACAAAAATGGAGAGGTCAATTACTCACTGTAGTTCTTTTTTAGTTATTAAATAAAAATCAGCTATCAGTGATTACAAATTATTTTGAAAGCTAAAACGCACCAGGTAAGTAGCCCAAAATAAAGTTCCCTGTTTTCACACAGATGATTATAAAGATGATAATTCTTTTCCTATTTGGGGATTATTTCTCAAGATGACTATATTTTGATACCAAGCCCTTTATTTATTCAAACGAGATTCTTCTCTCCCTCTGCTCTGCCCTGGTGAGACTACATCTGGAGTATGGAGTCCAGTTTTGGGCTCCCTAGTTCATGAGGGACAGGGAAATACTGAAGACTCCAACAGAGGCCACGAGAATGACGAAGGGACTCGAACTATCTGTCTGATGAGGAAAGGCTGAGCAACATGGGGCTGTTTAGGCTGAGATGAGACCTTATCAATGTTTGCATATATCTGAAGGGTGGGTGTCAAGAAGATGGGGCCAGTCGCATTTCAGTAGTGCCCTGTGTTAAGATGAGGGGCAATGGACAGAAATTGCAATACAGGAAGTTCCACCTCAACATGAAGAAAAATTTCTTTGCTGTGAGGGTGCCAGAGCACTAAAACAGGCTGCCCAGAGAGGTTGTGGAGTCTCCTTCTCTGGTGACTTTCAAAACCCACCTGTACATGTTCCTGTGTGGCCTGCCCTAGGTGAACCTGCTTTGGTAAGAGGGTTGGACTCTGTCTCCAGAGGTCTCTTCCAACTGGACCTGATGGAGTGGGTCCAGAGGAGGGCCACAAAAATGATCAGAGGGTTGGAACGCTTCTGCTATGAAAGCAGGTCGAAGGAGATGGAATTGTTCAGCCTGGAGAATAGAAGGCTCCAGGGAGACCTAATAATGGCCTTCCAGTACCTGAAGGAGACCTACAAGAAGGCTGAATAGAAGAATGTTTACAAAGGTCTGTAGTGATGAGATGAGAGGCAATGGCTTCAAACTAGAGAAGAGCAGATTTAGACTAGATGTTAGGGACAAGTTCTTTACTATGACAGTAGTGGAACACTGGAACAGGTTGCCCAGGGAGGTGGTTGGGGCCCCATCCCTGGAGATATTCAAGGTGAGGCTAGACAGGGCTCTGAGCAATCTGGTCTAGTTGAGGATGCCCCTGCTGACGGTTGGACCTTCAGAGGTCCCTTTCAACCCAGACTATTCTACGATTTATGACTCTAACCCCTACTATTCTAAGATTTCTTGGTAGACAATTCTTGTCCAAAGATTACCCTCTTCTACTTCATAAACCAGTAGACAAAATTTCAACATTTGTTCCGCTCAAAACCAGAAACACATTTGGATTTCTTTGCAGTATTTTCCAGAACTCTACAACACTAGATTCTGAGAAATGCAAAGACCAAATAACTCACCTTAAGGTTATTTCCTGCCAAATTCAGCCATTCCAGGTGCACCAAATCCTTTAGCCCTTCCACATATCCAATACTATTATGAGGCAAGTTTAGCACCCGGAGCTTAGTCAGTTTTGCTACACCCATCATTCGCACCAAACGATTGTTTGCTACAGAGAGCTGCAGATGAACACACAAATAAAAGAAACAAAACAAGCTTTCATTCTTTGTCCTTAGAAATCTTATCTAACAGGACCTTCTTCAATCTGTATATTCCATTTCAACCAAATAACACAGACCAAAAAAAGCTGTAAGAGCCATAAAATGAATTATTGATAAAAGAAAGTGGTCTCCACAATTCACTCTGAAAACTTAAGAAGAAAGCCTCCTAGCAAATTAAGGAGAATGAATGGAGAATTATGCTATATGAAAACAAGATTTAAAAATATTTAAAATATTTTTACATCTTAAAAGAATTGCCATATCACTGTGTAAATTGTTGCATCGTGCCTATTGTAAAAACTTATTTATTGCAAATATCAGACATTAGGAAGAAATTATTTGCAGTTAGGGCGGCAAGACACTGGATCACATTGCCCAGGAAGGCTGTGGACCCTCACTGGAGATGTTCAAAGCCAGACTGGATGAGGCCTTGAGCAACCTGGTCTAGTGGAAAATGTCCCTGCCAACACCAGGAGGGCTGGAACTACATGATCTTAGAGGTCCCTTCCAACCCAACCCATTCTATGAATATAGCAGAAAACAAAACACATTTCATGCAATTCTCGAAAAGGTCCTGTGCTAGCAGGACTGTTAATAACCAATTTTTTGAAAGATAAATTGTGATTAGACACACACCTTGACAACATGACCACCAAGCTGGGAGACTGGTGAAAGTTCGTTGTAGCAATAAACTCCATCTCCTCTCTTATCTCAGTTCATTTTTTCTTTAAAAGTTATGAGGTGACTTTGAGTTACCTAGAGACACTTTCAGCTGGATGAGGCTTTGAGCAACCTGGTCTAGTGAAAGGTGTCTTTGCCCATGGCACAGGGATTACAACTAGATTATCTTTAAGGTCCCTTCCAACTCAAGCCATTCTATGATTCTAAGATACTTAACATGCACTTGTACACCTCTGCCCTGGAGCGATTAACATTGATTTTTGCAAGCACCATGTACTGGCTTAACATGCTTGTCACTAATCACAGAATGGTACAGGTTGGAAGGGACCTCTGAAGATCATATAGTTCAACCCAAATATTCTCATGGATTTCAATGGATTGCTGCTAGAACTAAAATTTTAAAAATGAGCACTAGCAACATCAGGGCCTACTGGAGTCAATGTTAATAAGGCTACATAGATGCCTTGCACTTATTTTTTTATTTGCTATTTCTATTTTAAGCTATTCCATGTGGCTTTTATTCTTGTAAAGTAAGGCTACTAAGCCTCCTCCTTTGCGAAGAGTTCTGAAAGCCAAATAGAGAATAGAGTCCTGTAGCTATGTCTGGATGTTTATAATTACACAGAGGAAAGATAAAACAAAGTTATTTTTAAGGTTACAAAGCTCAAATGTTCGAAAGCTAAGAAGCATTAAAATTTGAGTTACCAGTGACTAACTGTAATTTTAACACCTCTCTCCATTAGGATTGATTTATTCAATGTTTAGTTACCTCCATAAGTAACAAAACAGCCTCTCCCACTATCAGCTCCAGAGTCAAACTGAAAATAAAGTTGCCTATTTTAGTTAGTCATCATTTATTTTCCTATGAAGACAGCAAATGCTAATTTACTTCAATTATATAACATGGCCTTAAAGTAAAAGGACTGAAATTAGCATCACAGCATCTTTACTTCACAGTAAATTCCAGTCAGGTAACACTGACCTGCATCAGATTCCTGCATTTCTCCAAGTGTTCCAATTTAATTATCTGGTTTTTGTCCAAAATCAGAGTGTGAGTATCAGCATCACAGGGTAAGGCTGGACCCAGTTTTTGCAATCCTTGACCCGACAAGTTTACAACCAAACCTGAGAAGGAAAAGAAAACCAACCTCAAAGTCAACACTTTATACATGAGAATATATATACTGAAAAAGCAAAGCAAAAGAGATGGATTTGTTCCATAATGCACACAGCTAATTTTCAAGAACAAAATAATTCTGTTTTCCATGTAAAACTGAAGCAAATTACTTTAGACTAAACACAGAAGAGGTAACTGGATCACTTACTAGAAAATATGAATTCCAGGCCCCATCCCATTTAAGAATTCTGGGAAAGTCAATAATATATCCCCTGAAGTGGGAAGCCAAAAAAAACAAGCAAACAACCCCCCCTCCAAAAAACAAACCTTAAACAAACAAAAAATACAATAAAATCACTCAAACCCCTAAATTTCAAAGTGCAATACCCGAAACCCTAAATTTCAAATTCTCCTTTTTTAAAAAAAATCCTTAAAGGTTTTCAAGGTTTGAGCATCAAGAAAACTACGTGTAGGCATTATATCTAAATTTCTGCTTCTAGGCAAACACAGAGCATGCCCAGAACACATCTGTAGTGTCACACTCCACAAACAACAGCAACCGTACCTGTCATACACACACAAAAATTAAATAAAAATTAAAATGAAGAGGAGGAGTCTGGAAAAAGGGGAAGTAGCATTTATCCTTTCTTCAATCATAACATGGGAAATCTGACGAGGATGTAAACCAACAAACTTCGCCACCTTGTAGAGTTACAAACGTGCTGTCCCAGTATTGAATTTAGGGCACTTAACTCAAATGTGAAATACCTCGACAGTCCTCAGCCAGAGGAAAATAAACTGCCTTGTTATGAACAAGTCCTCAAAAAGCTAGACCACTGAATAAAAGCCTACAGCGTCCTCTTCTGCCTTTTCCCCCCATCTCTATTTCAAAGAAAAAAATACAGTAACTTCGATCTATTTTGAAAGTGCACTCTAGGTGCAAACTCAAAGTAGAGGTTTCAGCTTGTGAAACCAAAACTGACACCTCGCTATTGTCAAAATTTGGATGTTTAAACCTCAGAGAAGACACAAACTTAAGATTCAACCCTCCCTTTAAAACTTTGTGTCAGATGTTTTAAGACACATTCCCTTTTAGCAGTTTGGCTGTTGCAAAATCTAATCTTGTGTATTTAACTATCTTAACTTATTGGGTAGCAAATGTGTCCAACTCAAAGCCAAACATTTCAATACAGGGCCTCACTGATCAAACCCTTGAGCGCACGTCACATCGGGATTTTGGTGCTTGTGTCCTCAAATTGTAATGATAGACTAAATGTCTTATATTTTCCAGCAAAGCACCTAGTGAAAAGGTGTTTTGACTGGTAATAAGTCAAAACAAAGAATCCATTCATACAGCCATACCACAGTACTGGTGATATTTGGGGCAGGAGCTAATTGCAAATAAGCTACCATATTGTTTAATTAATGGAATACACATTCAGATGTTTCATGCAAAAACTGGTACTATATAAAGTTAACACAGAAACCATTTGCCATCTACAGTGAACTTGAACAACTAGGTAACCACGGTGACACCTGCTAATAATAGTTCTTATATATTAAGCCTCTGCTGTGTGTTTTTACACCTTTCCTATTGCTGCTCTTTTACTATCTGCTAATTAAGTAACATTGCCTTTTTCAGCAGCATGTTCCAACAGTGTTCTTACCCTAACATGCACAACATTTTAAGATTCTTATATCTTGCAGGCTTCTAGGGTTTAGTTATTCAATGGACGGGGAAAAAAAACAAACCAAACAACATTTTTGGTGTATTGCTTTGTCAGCCACAGAATATGCTTTTAGAGAAACATCTCTGATGACATTTACCATTTTTCCACTGCTTTGCAAATCCACAATCTCTGAAGAGCAGCAGTGTGGAGCCAGTAGAAACAGTAACGGTCACACTCCTGTCTTTTCACGTTTAGGGAGAAGGTTTCTCGCTTTGGATCATTTTAACAAAAAGCTAAACTTTGCACCTGCCCATTTATCTAACGTCTTGTTACAAAATTTTACAATTGGCCCATGCCAACCGAAGACAGAGATAGGCTCCACAGTACAGAATTACAAAGGTAATTCTTTTTCACGCACAAGGTGTTTCGTTCAAACTGGGGAGCTCAGTACATGATTTTACACATGGATCTTCTACCTTTCAAGCATTTAGGTACAGCATAATTCTATTAACGGCCACGTAATACGCACAAGAACTAAAAAGACCTGAGAGTCCTGGTGGACCATAAGCCAGCAATATGCCTTTGCGGTCAAGAAGGCCAATGGCATCAAAAAGAGGGTGGCAAGCGGGTCAAGGGAGGTTCTTCCTCTCCTCCCCACTATTCTGCCCTGGTGAGGCCACTTTTGGAGTACTGTGTCCAGTTCTGGGCTCCCCAATTCAAGGACAGCGAACTGCTGGAAAGGGTGCAGAAAAGGGCTACTAAGATGCTAGAGGACTGGAACATCACTCTTATAATGAAATACTGAGAGTATTGCGACTTTTTATTCTAAAAGACTAAGGGGAGATCTCATCAATGGTTATCAATACTGAATGGGTAGGTGTCAGGAGGATAGACCAGTCTTTTTCAGTGGTGCCCAGTGACAGGACAAGTAGTAACACGCACAAACTTGAACACAAGAAATTCCATCAAAACATGAGACTTCTTTAAGAGTGTCAGAGCACTGGAACAGGTTGCCCAGAGAGGTGGTAGAGTCTCCACTCCTGGAGACATTCAAAACCCATACAGACATGTTCCTGGGTGACACTCTCCAAATGAACCTGCCTTGGCACTGGGGTTGGACTTGATCTCCAGAGATCACTTCCAACCCTCATCACTCCATGACTTTCGAAGAAACTCTATGTCTATGGCATCACCATTCACCTGCTTTCCTACTGATCTAAACGTCTCAGGAGACAGTCTTGCTATTGTTACTCATCCATGACGCCAGACAATGCAAGGATTTCACAGAGGTGTAAGAGGAGCTTAGGATTCTGGCCTTATCTCAGTTGTCCAGGAGTATCCTTTATGGACAACTTTCCAATTCAAAGAAGCAAAGGTCCCATGACAAGGGCTTCTGTTTGTATCCTCCTTACAGTAAGCTGCAGATCCTTTAGTTTACTTCCTTAAGCAAAAACTCTACATATACAGCAAAACCTTTCTATATATCTTAAGAAAGTTAATGTAATTTCATATTATAAAGACTCACTGGTATAGTATTTCAAGAATGCAACTTTTCTAATGGCACCCAGAAAAACGTTTTAGAATTGCTTATTGCTCATTTGGCAACTAGGCACACTAAGAGACTTCAGATGCTCATCATTTTCGCACAAGACTCTGCTCACTTACTGATCCCTTAAACCTTCAAAACCAGGAGGGCATTAATATAACCCAGTATTCTTTTAGACAGAGACAAGAAGCAAGACACTACAAGCTCAGAGGGCCCTCCAAGACCTCTACGCCCTCCACTGTAGGAAAAAGAAGCCTTATTTTAACTCCTAGTCTACTCTCTACAAGTCTGCGGGCAAACTCCTCCTCAGGGGCCTTGACCTAAGCAGGACTGGCAGTCCCTCTAGGGGCCCTCCGGCCCATGTCCAGAGCCAAGCCCGTTGCTAAGCGGCGATCCCCACTCCTCAAGCCAGGCTGCCCGAGTAGCCGCCTTGCGGTATACTGATGGCTTCCAGCCCCGCTTGGTAACTTCACGTGCCGGCCGTACGCGGGGAGAAGCCAAGCCGCCCCCTTACCCCCTAAATGAGATGGCGCGCCCCAGTCCCTCCAGTGCCACCCCAGCTCCCCCTCAACCAAGCACCCCGCGCCCTACATAGAGACGTGGGGACTTTCGGGATTTGTAGTCCGAGCCCCGAGCCCCAGACTTGAGCACATCTTATTGCGAACTACAGCTGCCAGGGTGCTCTGCGCGCCCCCCGCCTCTCGCCGGCACACAACGACGACCCAAACAAACACCTGCCGGTACAGCGCCCAGCCGGCCCCCAACACTTGCAACCCGCCGGGCTCCCTGCGTCCCGTGCTCTTCTTACGCGCTAAAGCCGGCGAGGCAGTCTCGGTCTTCGCCACAACCCCCGTTGCCGCCATGCTTCCAGCTTGCCAGCGCCGCCAGGAAACCGAACGCTGGACGCCAAATGGCTGCCGTACACCGCGACTGAAAAACCTTGTCTTTTATTCTGTGTTAGGATGGAAGGTCCTGCGTATGGAGCCGCGCAGCAAGATTTTAACCGCGCAACGGAAAGCCCAGACGGCGTAAGCGCTGCTGTCCAACGACCACCAACCCCTCCACCCGGGGAGCCGCTGCCCTCCCGTCAGACCCTGCGCGGGAAGGGCGGTACCGCCGTACTATGCGGCGCTTCCTGTCAACGTCTCTTCCTTTTCATCCCGGCCGCCGCCCACCTCGGAGCTGCCGCCATCATGAAGTAAGAATCTTAACGGCTCCCCACAGCCCCATCCGTAGCCATCCGCTATAGGGAGGTTGCGAGAAGGCCGTGCTTTCCTCATCCCGCTAATCCGCGCTCCCTATAACTCTTTTTTCCCGCGCAGGGTCGAGTTGTGCAGTTTCAGCGGGTACAAGATTTACCCGGGCCACGGGCGCCGCTACGCCCGCACAGACGGCAAGGTGAGGTCCGGGGGGACCCCGCTGGGTGGGGGCAGCTGCCGTGCCGAGCAGGAGAGGCTAACAGGAGTGAGCCCTGTAGAACTGGGAGGATGGAGGCCTGAGGGGCT
The DNA here is from genome assembly GCA_013399055.1 of Ramphastos sulfuratus. Taxonomy (NCBI): domain Eukaryota; kingdom Metazoa; phylum Chordata; class Aves; order Piciformes; family Ramphastidae; genus Ramphastos; species Ramphastos sulfuratus. Next base: position 124,584 of record WBNM01038971.1, on the reverse strand, counting down.
GTGGAGGCGCTGAGGGAAGCGGAAGACTCGCTCTTGACACGCAGTGGCGAATTCGGTGTTGCCCGAGGTCTCCGGTGGCGTTTCTGTAGCGTGTGTCTGAATCGCTTACATAGAGCTTTGTGAGAATATAGTATCCATATGTCTCTTGTGTGTGATAGCTGTTATCGGGTCTGGTTCGTAGGAGGACCTCGGTTTTGCTTGCAATTTTGAGTCGTGTGTGTTTTGGGAAGAATGTCTATGAAAGCATCTGGACGAAAGCAGCAGAGTTTTGTAAAAATTCTACTTAAGCATACAGTTTCTAATACTAAGATTTGCTAAAACAAACAGACTTGGCAATAAGTTGGGTACAGATCATTGGGATAAAGTAGGGGGGGAAAGCCCTTTGACGTGCTGTCCTATCTCGTACAGGTAGGACTGTCAGAATTAGAAATAAGCTACTCATTATCTTTGAAAGAAGGGTTGAGGTTTTAGATATCCTGGGAGGTGACAGTTAAGTGAATCTGTCTGAATGTATCCTTAAGTGCTTTCCTGGGAATTAGTTTATACTTGAGATTGAATTCTATAGCGAATAAATCAGTCTAGTTCTGCACGTTGTAGACAGAAAGGTTAACGTGAGTATGCAAGAAGGATTTGGGCAGTGTATTAGTCTCCCTGTGTTCCTTTGGCCGAGTTGTGACTTGCATACAGAAAGCTCATAGTTGAGGACACTGGCAGAGTGCTGCTGGATGTGGCTGTTAAAGCTGTGCCTTGAATACAGTGTGGCAGAGGATGCAAGTTGTAATTTAAGCTTTCCTTGGAAAAACTAAGTGGGTTTAGAATGCCTTTTAAGAGATCAGTTTAGATCAACAAAACAAAATTCTGAACTTTAATTTTTTTTCATTGACTTCTACAATTTTTAATGGTCAGAGTTGTGTAGAAAAATAACGACTGTTAAAAAACAATAAATTACTTCATTTGCTACACCGTGATAATGTTTTTGTTTGGAAACAAAGCTTACCCCAAATCCTTCACCTTCTCAGGTTTTTCAGTTCTTGAATGCAAAATGTGAGTCTGCATTCCTTTCTAAGAGAAACCCCCGTCAGATCAACTGGACTGTTCTGTATCGGCGTAAACACAAGAAAGGACAGTCAGTAAGTATACACCAACTAACAATGCTCTGAAGTTTTCTGCCAAAAGATAGGGTCACTGGTATGTTGGAGGTACCTTGAGTATGCTGGCCAATAATGGTGAAGATGTGAGTGCATTTATATGTGTTTATGTGCAGCTTTATGTTTGAGAGGTAACTAGATCAGCAAAATCATTGTGTCACTTCTTTGAGGCAGTTCTCAGAATCACAGTAGGTTCTACAGATTTTAACAATTACATGGTATATGTTTAAAAAAAATACTAGGTTTAGAAAGAATGTGTAGTGCTGTTTAATATGCAGACTTTATAAAATGGTGACATTGTAGCTGATTTAGAGGTTAAAGAGTAGGGGAACTTTTCACAAACCCTTGAAAATTTTGGGCTGTAACTTCATAGGAGGTCTGTCTTTTTATTACTTCTATGAAAAAAATAAATAAGGCCTGTAGCATGAGGTAATTTCAGTGCTCATGTTAAACTTGCAGAGCATGAGAGAATTTAGAAAGCCTTGAATAAGTGTTACAAGTGGTCTAGTGTTCATGGAGGTGTTGGGTAGAAGGTTGGACTTGATCTTACAGGTCTTTTCCAACCTTAATGATTCTATGATTCTGATTCTGTAAGTCAAGTGTTTTTGCCAGTAGGTTTAGAGAAGGAGAGTTGATGCAGAAGTTTTGTGGGCTTTTTGATTTGTTTGGGGTATTTTTGTTTGGTTGTTGTTTGTTGGTGGTTTTGGTTGGTTTTTTTTTTTGTTTGGTTGTTTTTTTTTCCTTTGAATGTCTTGCAAAGGAGAATACATTGCTTTTTTTTTAGCATTTATCTGCTTTGGCAAATCAAGAAATCATTTACCTCCAAAGTGAGGAATCCTAGTGTCAGTGAATTGTTTCAGTTGGAAAAGATCATCAAGTCCAACCATTATCTAACTCTACCAAGTCTGGTAAAATTTTGGAGTAAACATCTGGTGAAAAGGGAGTAAAAATCTACTGTATACAGCTTTGGAATAGCTTCAACCTTAATAGCAGACTGTTTCTATAATTGTCTTTAGTCTTTTATTACATGTCTTGTAATGTTGTCTGTCTTCTGTCATTTTAGGAAGAGGTACAAAAGAAGCGTACACGCCGTGCTGTTAAGTTCCAGAGGGCTATCACTGGTGCATCTTTAGCTGAGATCATGGCTAAACGAAATCAGAAGCCTGAAGTACGAAAGGCACAGAGGGAACAAGCTATTAGGTGAGACACCAGAGAGAAATGGAGCTGTCCCAGGCTTTTCAAAGATGATTAATGCTTTTCATATAACAGCTTAAGCTCTAGAGGAGCTTCGTGTTCTATAAGCTTCATTGTGGTTGGTTTAAGTCAGGATATTTGGAGGCAATACTGAGTAACCTCAGCAAGGGATAGTAGCAGCAGGGAAGGGTCTCTCCTAGCTCTTTCCCGTTGTGAAAACACCACCTTTGTCTCACACTGTTCTGCTGTCTCTGTAGTAGTCTCCCCAGAGGGTACAGAATGCACAGGATAAACCTGAAGTAATGTATCCCTTTCTTGGTCTTGGTGACTTCTTACAGTGCTGAGACAAAGAAACAATGAATGGCAGGCATGGTCACTGTTACTCTTTCTTTCAATTAACAGGGCTGCAAAAGAAGCCAAGAAGGCTAAGCAGGCAACCAAGAAAACAGCTGTTTCTGCTGCAAAGGTAAGATGCAGTAGGTGGATAGAAATCCTTAAATGGAATATACCTCCTTGGAAAAGTGTTCTGTTGCGGTGTTTAATGGGAAGTGACCATCTGGAGCTGGAAGCACTTTGGCCAAACTTTGGTACTAAAGAGCTCAATAGCATGAGCATTTTTTTAACAGAAGAAATAAATACAGTAAAACAACTTTTTGACCATATATCAGAGATTCTTGATGGCTTAAAACTTGTCTGGATGTGACATGTTCACTAGGTAACGATATATTGATGAATGCCCACATATCTTTTGTTACTACTTACTAATAACTTACCTTGGCATCAAAAACATTGCAGGCTTAGAGTGGTAGCATGTGTATAACTATCTGATAACTCTAATCTCATAGTTTGTAGTTCTGAGTAATTCTGATCTGATGTAATTTGCCTGATTTCTGTCAGGAATCTGTATGTAAATACACATGGGGACTTTCAAGACTGCAGATAAATTGCTTCTTTTCACTCGTACTTTTATTATTTCTCTACAGGCTCCTACAAAGGCGGCACCTAAGCAGAAGATTGTGAAGCCAGTCAAGGTTTCTGCTCCCCGTGTTGGTGGAAAGCGCTAACTTGCCAAACTCTTAGCACGCTGAATAAACATCTGACTAACTTTCATAGTTTGTTTCATGTTCTCTTCAATTGTGGGGGATTTTTGCAGATTAATTCTCTTCAGTGTAACCATGTGTCATTTTGCAGACTGAAAAACATCATCTTGCCCTAAAACACTTAATTTCTTAGACACTCTACTGGTTCAGCACACATTTTGTGACTGGGGTGGCAGGGAAGATGGAGCTGATGTTTGAGGAGCTATTCTACTCTGAAGGATAAAACAGCAGATAAGTACAGGTTTATTCCACATCTATCACAAGTGGCTTAAAAAGAGGTTTCTAAACCCAGAGATGCAAACTAAAAGGGGTTATGTAGTAGTCTGTAAATGACATTAAAAGGCTAATTAATTCCTTGTGTAGATATGTAGCAAAATGATCTAGAGGATCAAAGGGGGAAGAGGTTGAAAAGAAGGGAATGGATGGTATCATGGACTGTGTGGCTGTTAGATGCAAAGATTCAGATGCAGTTCCTGGGTCAGCAAATAACAAAATGATGGAATTGCTAAAAGCTATTGTCAGGAAAAAGAGCGGCTGTGAAAGCTGAATGAGCTTCAAATGCAGTTGATGGTATACACTTACTTCAAGGCCATTTAACCTCCAGAATGCAGAGATGCTCCCTTCCAACCCCAGAGGGAGGCCATTGGTTAAATTTTTGTGAGTTTTGAGTTGCATGACGTGTTTTTGGCTTATGAACAAAAAGATAGGAGCGGACAAAGGTTGCAGCCTATTTAAAATAGATTTACCTTTGGTTGTATCAGTATCTTCCAAACAACTATGTTTCAAAAAACCAAAGCAACAAAAAAAAAGCATAGGAGCTACTTATGTTCACAGTGAAATTTAAGGCATTCAAAGTAGTTAAGATGCTTGAAAGTCAAGGAGTCATAAGTGAAGGTGAAAGAAGGGAACAAAAACTCCTTGTTACAGGAAAAAAAAACATTTAGAATGGCACACTGCATGTATGCTTGTGGAAGTTTTCAGCTAAAAAGCTGGAAGTGAAGATAAACTTCTACAAACAATCTGCTTGAAATACCATTAATGATACACAAGAATTGTCAGCTACAACTAATTAAATCAGTATTTATTAATGCTTTGAAGTTTGTAGGCTTTGGCTGCCTGATGTCACTGCAGAGATGCACAGAAATTACAGAATCACAGAATTGTCAGGATTGGGAGGGATCCCAAGGATCTAGTTCAAATCCCCCTGCCATGGGCAGGGACACTTTACACTAGATCAGGTTGCCCAGAGCCAGATCCAGCTTGGCTTTAAGGATGGGGCTTCCACCACCTCTCTGGGCAACGTTCCAGTGTTTTACCACCCTTACGGTGAAGAAATTCCTAACATTAATCTAAATCTACCCTCCTCTAATTTGAGCCCATTCCCCCTTGCCCTATCACTACCTGACACCCTTAAAGAGTCCCTCAATAGCTTTCTTGTAGGCCCTCTTCAGATATTGGAAGGCCACAATAAGGTCTCATTGGAGCTTTATCTTCTCCAGACTGAATAACCCTGACCCTCTCAATGTGTCCTCATAGAGAGAGGTGCTCCCAGCCCTCTGATCATTCTTGTGGCCCTTCTCCAGACAGGTTTCAAATGCTACAAGATTAGTTCTCCTTTCTGTTTAACCATGACTTCCAGCTGATAGATGAAACAGAGCAAATAACGGTCCATCAGATGACTCCTCTCACAATTTATGCTTCGAGTGAGTGAGGCAGACTTCAGAGCAGGGGACCAGCCTGGTGCAACTGAACAGCTCAAACAGAGATATGCAATGAATTAACATGGAAATGAATAAAGTTCTTGTGTTTGCCTAATGCAATGTAACTGATCTTGTATTCAATGGTCACAACAAATCCAATGCTTGACTTTTTCATAGACTCACTAATTCAGATTGAAAAGGACCTCCAGAGGTCATCTATTTCAACTCTTCCTCGAAACATGTTTATTTAGATCAAGTTGCTCAGCTGACTCATGAACAACTCTAAATAGAAAGGATGCCCTGTTGCTGAGGACAACCTGTTCCAGTGTTTGTCCATCACCATGGTTTAACAAAAAAAAAAAAAAATCCCTATATATAACTAGAATTTCCTCTGTTATAATCTGTGCCTGTTCCCCATTGCTATGCAACTCTTGACAGCCTGCCTCCATCTTCTGTATCTTCTGGTGAGGCAGCTGCAAAGAGCTGCAAGGTCCTTACAAAGCCTTCCCATCCCACCCAGTCTCATCTAGTGCATCATGTTCTGTCTCTGACCGTTTTCTCGGTTTTCTGCCAGACTTGCCTCATCCAGTCAGTATCTCAGTATGAGGGATCACAGATGCCATATAGTAAGCCTAACCAGAGGGCAAGAGTCGCTGCTGGCTATACTCCTGCCTGTTATGGGTATGCCGCATATCACGTCTCTCTCCACACTGTAAAACAAAAACAGATTACAACTGGGACAAGGAAGACCAGCAGCTGATGTTCAAAATATTGTCTTTCTTTTAAAACAAACAAACAAACAAACCAACCAACCAACACCAAAAAAACCACAAAAAAACCAGGAATGGAAAAAAAGCGCACGCTCAACGCACTGAGACGCGGCTGCCGCGTCAACCCTGCCTGCACTGGTACAGCTGTCACCAGTTGTGGTGCTCCGGATGGGTTTGCTCACGCTGTAACGGAAAAACACACGTCTGATTCTCTCGTCGCTCCTACTCCCAGGCCAGATTTGAAGTGGAGGCCGCTCTTTTCGGAAATAAGGCTGTAAAAGTACTCTCCTAAGGCCGTTCCATTGCCCTCAGCGACACATCCGCGCCCACGCTTAACTGACTTTGCCCGACTGTAAGACGGCCGCTCCTATCCTTCCGCCCGGCCTTCCCCTTGCCCGGTTCCAAGATGGCGGTTCTGTTCCCCCAGCGAGCTGAGCCCGCACTAAGCTCCCGCCTCTTCCCGCCCCGTCAAGTAACGCGCGGGCTTCTGACCTCACTTCCTCTTGTGCAGCAGCCATTTTGTCTTTCCGTCGCCGCTGCTGCCCGAGCTTCTTCCTCCCACCCGCCGCCGCTGGCTGCGAAACTCAAGTTCCCACCCCAGGCCTGACTCCTGCCGGACCCGAGACCCACGCTCTCCGGCCTGGGCGAGGGGCCGGCGGCGGCGCGGGAGGCGCCTATCCTTCCCTGCTCAGCAGCGCATGTTCTCCCTGCCCCGGCAGGCGCCTCCGCAGCCTCACGGACCCCGCGGCGAGGGCACCGGGGGCGCGTTTCTCGCCAGTGGCCCGCCGCATGTGACTGGCCCGGGCGTGCCCGCCTCCGCCCCGGCGCCGAGTCTTCATTTCTTCCTCCCTCGCCACCTCCGAGAGCGGCGTGCCCTTGCCTGGCGGCGAGGAGAGAAGCCTGCTGTGGCTTTGAGGGCGCGGAGGCCACCCCTTCACCCTCCCTACCCCCGTCCTCTACCTCTGCCCGGCCATGTCCAGCGAGGAAAGCTACCTGGCTATCCTGCGCTACCTGACGAACGAACGGGAGCCCTACGCGCCGGGGACGGAGGGCAACGCCAAGCGCAAGATCCGCAAGGCAGCTGCCTGCTACGTGGTCCGCGGCGGCACCCTGTACTACCAACGGCGGCAACGGGACCAGCAGCGTTTCACAGAGCTCGAGGTGGTGCTGCAGGCCGAGCGCCGCGCCCGCCTTATCCGCGCCGCCCACCTAGCGCCCGACGGCACCCACCGAACTCGGCTGCAGACCTGGCAGGGGCTGTCGCAGAAATACTGGTGGCGAGGTGAGTAGGCGCGGCGGGCGGCCGGACAGCGAGAGCAGCCACACCGAGAGGAGGGCAGAGGGCGGTTGACAGCCGAGGTTGCAGCCGCTGCGGCGGTGGCCACATTTCAGAGGAGGGTGGCAGTGTAGCGTCCCTGGAGAAAGCGGGAGGGGACTGTCACTTGCTAGCTGAGTGGCGCCTTGGAACACGCCGGCTTAAAGCGCGTGGTCTGTGGGTCGCTCCTTAGCGGCAGGAATTGCTATGAGAGTTACGCCTTGGTCAGCAAGTTTTCCTGTGGCTTCGCTCTCCAAAGAAGAGCAACCAGACTGATGAAGTGCTTTAAGAGGAACAGCTGAGGGAGCTGGGATTTTTTTAATCTTAAGAAAAGGAGACTAAGAAGAGATCTCACTGCTCTCTATAACTGCCTCAGAGGAGGCTGGACTGAGGTGGAGGATCAGTCTCTTCTTGCATGCGACAAGTAGCAAGACAAAAGGAAATTAATAGCGTTAAGTTGTGCCAGGGGAGGCTCGGGTTGGATATTACAAAAATTTCTTCACAGAAGGGTTTATCAAGCGCTGGAACAGGCTGCCCAGGGAAATGAAGTCACCATCCCTGGAGGTTATTTCAAAGATGCATGCATATGGTGCTTAGGGACAGTTTGGTGGTGGTGGCTTAGCAGTAGTGGTGGAATTGTGAGCTCTAGGCACGAGGGGTTGGATGTTATGATCTCAGAAGTATCAAGGTTAGAAGAGAACTTTATGATTCTTTATTCTGTGATTCTTACGCAGTAGTGATATTTTGAATATATGGAAACGCAAAGCACAACTGTCCCCATCCAGATGTTACGTATGTGTCTTTGGGTAGTGATTTGTCAACCTCGTATACATTGTGTGGGGTGATAATCCGATCCATGTGACCTAGTTCAATTTTTAACCTCCTAATACCTTTTCCAAATAGCATGCAGATGAGATGGTGTTTGTGTGTGTAAATAGTAAAGCTGCCAGTTCTGGCCTGTAAACCTTGCACTCATGTTTGTCTTTTTCTTCCAATGAGAAGCCAAAAAGACCAAACTTATTCTCAGCTGGATTTTTAATGATGTCACAGCCATTGTAAACAGCAGTGTATGAACATCAGTAATTCCCAACTGGGGCTTTCTTTCAGCTGAGTTAATGACTCGATGTCCATGTTCCCTTTGGATTTGGTGTTCTACTTTTAGTCTTACCTATCCATTGACCAGGTACCTCGCTTTGCAGTTACTCAGGGCCTGACTGCCGTTTGTGTTGCTTTCCTTGTGTTGGGTTTTTGGTTTAACAATCTGTTAAGCTTTAGTTTTCACCGTCTTGATTTTGAGGCTTTTTATTCTAGCTACAGCCTGTCCTTTCAGTCTAGATCTCGTTGACTTGAGTATCTTTAATGCAAGAAAGGATTTGGTGTCTCATTGTGTCCATTCTGGATCATCTTGCCTTTATCTAGGTTCTTGTGATCAGCCCCATGTTGGACTGTTGTGGCATCTGCTGTCATCCTATGCTGGAAATTTTCTTCAGTAGTATATCTTCTATTTGTCCTAAGAGGGTGTTCTGTATTCAGTATTTTGATCCTGTTGATTACCTTTATTTGCACAATTCGTGTTCTCTTAATTTTCGTGCACTGAGAACACTAAAATTCATGCCCAGCTTTCAGTTCAAGTGTTCTGCTACCTGTGTCTCCTTCGCCTGCCATTATAATCCTCTTATGATAGTGGACAGCAACTTTTACCCAGTCATCATCCTGAAAAGGGTCTGTCTGCACTGTAACTGGGAAGCAGTGGGCTGGAGTGCAGCCCAATGGCCTGGAAGAGTGTTAAATATGGAGTCTGAAGACCAAAAACTTCCTGTCCTGACAGCTAGCTCTGGTTTCAGATGAAATCAAGGAAATGTAAACGTGTCTGAAATGGGAATGAATGTCTTGAAGCCTGTGCTTTCCTAATCCTTATAGAGATATGTATATAATGACAGCACATCTCTTGCTCTGAGAACATGTGAGCAGTGCACATCTAACCCATGTTTTTTAAGTCATGCTAGGTTTTGAACTGTAGAGCCACAGCTGTTGTTATATATGCTTTCAATTTTTCCTAATGAAGAAAATTAATTTGGGATGGAAGCCATATGCTGAAAATGCCTTGGTACCTAGAAGAGGACCCTGAGCTTAAGAGCCGTTGAGTTATTTGGTATCATGGTTTGAAGTGCTGGTAGGAAGTTAATTTCTTTCAACCTCAAAATCATAAACAACTGTTTTAAATAGATGTTCATAATAGGTATCAGCATCATTGAATATAACAGAGTTGGTCCTAATTTTGCAAAAGCCATTAGGCGAACCTTCAGTTCTTGTCCTCATCAGTAAGACAAGCTGAGATCTAACTGGGTAGACTACAGGCAGTTTTCTTGTTTTGGTTTTCTTAGGGTAAATGCATAAATACAAATTCTTTCTATCCTTAAATCTTTCTGGGAGAGTCTCCTTGATATACTTTTGTTTCAAATGCTCTATCTCCAGTTAATGATGGATTACAGTAGTGACATAAAATGTCGTGCAATAGTGAGAGAAGAAATGGTAAAAAGAAATCGGAGAAGGCAAGTGTAGCTGACAAACTTATTTTTTTAGGTATGTAATGTTACTTTGCTAATCACCTACATACATATGTGTTCAGAGTAAATTGAGTGACGATTAGAAGCCTAATTAAGCTCCGTTATATTTTTCTTAGGTATTCTTAAGCAGGTTAAAGATTACATTAAAGAATGCAACAAGTGCCAGGAAAAGCTGGATCGTTCTCGATCTCTGTCAGATCCTTCTGAAATGCTGGAGGAATTAGGACTGGATGCAAAATCTCATGAAGACAGTAATGAAACAGATGATGAATTCGGTAACACAGCATCAATCCCAGCTATATCCCCAAAGCCTGTGAAGAAGAAGCCAATAGCAAAGCATGAGCTTGTATTTGTAAGTACCATTGTTTACATCTGAGTGTGTTCAAGATGTTTATTAATGCTGAGTGACCTGTTTTCCATTGTTGTGATAATCTTGCAATAAGAGGACATTAGCATTGCCAAAGGTATTTTTGTGGGAATGCGTTACTGGTATATATGACATGAAATTCATTATAGTTACATCATCTTTGGGAAATAAAATCACCTGAACTCCTATTTATGCATGCAGGACCCAAGGGAAAATGAACGGCAAAAGTATACAAGTATAGCATCACCTTCTCAGACTTTCCTGGAACCTATGTTTGTTCCTTAGGAAATGATGCTGTATTACTATGTAAAATTGTTGATGACAGCTGGGGGGCTTAGACACATTTAAAGATTTTTGAATCTAAGCTGTAGCATTTCTGATTGTAGACTTTCTGATTTAGTATTGAAAAATACAGTCAGAAACCTGCTTGATTATCCATATCTTTCCATTTTTTCAGTTGTCTGTTTTAACTGTTTAGAAGGTGGGTGAGACTTGATGAATTTATGGAAAGAACAATGGTAAAGTGTTAAAATCTGTGTTATACAGGCTTGAACTGATTGTACCCCTGCAGAAAAATAATTTTCTGTGTTTCACTGTGAATGCTTAAAAAGCACAGTCTATAACGTTCTCAATGTTGTTTATGACAGGTTGACAGTAAGGGCCTTGTGAAGCAGTCATCTTCCAAACATTCTCAGTCAGTCTTAAACCAACTGAATCAGCAGAGGCTTTCCAATCAGTTCTGTGATGTGACTCTGATGATTGAAGGAGAGGAGTACAAAGCTCACAAATCTGTCTTGGCAGCCAGCAGCGAGTACTTCCGAGAGCTCTTCATTGAAAAGGGAGCTGTCTCTAGTCATGAAGCTGTAGTGGATCTGTCAGGTGAATTGTTGTGGGTTTCAAAGCTAGAAATCATCGTATCCTAAGTAAGGTGTACAGTATTTGATTGAGTCTTAAGTGTTCATGACAACCACATGTTTTATCTTGCTTCTTTCCCCTATTGTAGTCTAAAAGTACTTTGTGTGGATTTTCAGTATTCAAGTGATCACTCTGGTTTTGCAAATATGATTTTCCTTATTGAATGCAGTGTGTGATTTAATCTTAAAATTCCTAGGAGGGTTAGAATTGTTTTTTACCTTGCTTAGACATGATTTCTCCTTGTATTAATCACAAAAAAATCATAAAAAGGGAAGCAAGAGAATGAATACATCAGGAGAGGGATGTTGTCTGGCTTCTCAGAGCGATTTAGTTGAACACATGAAATTGTTTCTTATGTCTTTGAAACACTATTATATGTGTTTCTGCTTATTTTCACAAACCTTCTGGTACCGTAAAGATAGGAGACAATCTTAACATAAATGTTCTAAAAGTGCCCTTGTAGTGATGAAGAATATTGTATGGAACATGTCTACTGCATTGCTTTCTCTTCAGTTTATTAACTGTGTCTGTTTCTGCATCAACAGTAGATTTCTAGTATGATGGTCCAGAAGGTCTCCGAAATTAAATATTTATGATTTACAGATCTGGGAAATTATACTAAGTGCTTATTTTTAAACATTTATCTCTTGTTAGCTGCTTCCTTGTTTTCTTTTTGTGCCATACAAGTCCTGACTACTTTCTAAATGTAGCAGGTCCAATAAGACTGGTTAAATTAAGGTGACTCTGCTTTAAAGATACTGTGGTGCTCTCAGATCTTGAAACCTAGAGAATTTTATTGTGACAGTACCTCGGTTGTACTTACTCCAAAAGCTGCATTAGTTTACTTCCACGAAAGAGACAAGGAAGATGCTTTTGTGTAAATTACCATTAAATAAATCCCAGGTGTCAAACGTTGCTTGCAAGTGTGGTTTGCTCTAAACTTCAGACTTAACCATATCAAAGGTGAAATGTTGTATGATATTTTGGTGTAATTTGGGATCATGACTGTTTAATCTCTTGTTTTACTCCTGGTAGGGTTCTGCAAGTCCAGTTTCCTGCCTCTGTTGGAATTTGCTTATACTTCAGAGTTGACTTTTGACTTCTGTAGTATGGCAGAAGTGGCCATGCTTGCCCAGCATCTCTTCATGCCAGAGGTCCTTGAAATGTGTGAAAATGTGCACAAACAGATGGAAGAGAAACAAATCACAGTGTATCAGAAAGGAGACATTCAAACAGTAGAGTCAACACAAACTTCATCAGAGCAGACTGAACCTAGGATGCAGCCTGTGGGTGGGGCTGAGCAATCTGAGCTCACAGTGACAGTAGCTGTGAATGGAGCTCCTTCTGCTGGGACAGAGGAGCCAGCAGCACCACAGTCTGACCTGCTCTCAGAGCCTGTGGATGCCACTCCAGATGATCTTTCAAAGCCTGTGGAACATCATGAAACAACTGAAAAGGATGTCAAAATGCAGCTGCTGGAGAACATTTCCAGCAGCAGTGTGTCTGTCACAGAGGCTCAGCCATCAGCTGTGGAAGCTACATGCACAAGAAGTCAACAAGAAACCGAGACAGATCAAAATGAAAGTGGTAAAGCAAATGTGGACGCTGCTTCTGAAGATTGTTCAGAAGCACTCAAGCAGCCCTGTGGTGGGCAAAGTGAAGAACAGAGCACTTCACTTTCACAAACAGAGAGCCTAGCTTCTGGTCAAGATGATAGCTACAAAAGCAAGCTTCGCCAGCGTTCTGTTAGCGAAGGGGGATATATCAGACTGCATAAAGGAATTGAAAAAAACCTGCAAAATAGAAAGACAAATCCTAAATCTGCAATCCAGCAGGTATTTTAATCTGTCTTTAGACTTGTGTCAGTTATCATCCAGTGTGTTCAGACCAACCTGAAAAGACTTTCCTGATTCCAAGCACTTTTTTTGTGGTGTGGCTTTTTGTTTTGGTGTTTTTTTGGGAGGGAGGGGGATATTGGTTGTTAGAGCAATTAGCATTACCTCAAACCAAAGTAATTTCTCAGATGTAAGAATTGCATCAAAAAAAAAAAACCCCAAATTCAATAATTGACTTAAATTCCTTCCATGTTGAAGATGTTTAGTATGTTCGGTGAGCTTAGCCGAGCTTGAGTATCTTCTTACAACTTCTGTGGCCAGACAGGTTTATCTTCTCTTTCAAATTCTTCGTGATCTGGGAAGATAATTCTTCAGTTAGGATGTGTGTGTGTCATCATAGTCAAATGTATTAATCTGTGGTGAAGAGGCCCTGCATTTGTTAAGACTTGAAAACAGAGCACTGGAGATAAATTGGCATCCTATGTAGTTCTATTAAGATGTAGTCAAAGGTTATAATAGTGCAGTCCTGCTACCTTCAGATCAGTGTCAGGTGAAAAAAAAAAAAGATTCAAAGAGCACTGATGATTACAACTCTACGACTCAAACATATGAAATATTAGTAATTGAACTAGTGACTTTTTTGAATGAAACTGTCTTACTGTCCCCTTTGAGAATCTTTCGGTACCTGTGAATAAGGTGATGTTCACCTCACTGAGCATCAATACATTCATTTTGGTGACAGAGTCCACTTTGCCTTACTCATTCTTCCTTGGCCCTATCCTTTGCTCCAACTATCAATTTCCAGAGGTGTTCTAAGAGATCTTTACTACAGCCACTAGTCCCAAATACTGGAGGATAATGGTATCATTACAGTACCCTTGTGGATAGAAATTGGAACATTAGTCTCCTTTTCACAGAATCATGGAACGTTAGGGGTTGGAAGGGACGTCTGGAGATAATCAAGCCTAACCTCCATCCCAAAGCAAGATTGACTAGGGCAGGCCACACAGGAACACATCCAGATGCATCTTGAAAGTCTCCAGCAAAGGAGACTCCACAGTCACTCTGGGCAGTCTGGTCCAGTGCTCTGTCACCTTCATAGCAAAGTTTTTCCTCATGTTGAGGTGGAACTTCCTGTGTTCCAGTTTGTGTCTCTTACCCCTCATCCTATCACTGGCACCACTTGAAAGAGTCTGGCCCATTTTTCTTGACACCCTCCCTTCAGGTATTTGTAAACACTGATCAGATCCCCCCTCAGCCTTCTCCAGACTAAACATTCCCAGATCTCTCAGTCTTTTGTCACGAGAAATGTTCTGTTCCCAAGCACTGGAACAAGCTGCCCAGGGAAGTGGTGCAGTCACCATCCCTGGAGGTATTTAAGATGTGTGGATGTGGTACTTAGGGCCATGGTTTAGAGGTGGTAGCAGCTTAGCAGTAGTGGTGGGATTGCAAGCTCTAGGCAAGTAGTTAGACTGGATGTCAGAGGTTTCTTCCAGACTTGACAGTTCCATCCTTGTAGTCCTCTGTTAGATTCTCTTTAGTAGTTCCCTGCCCTTCTTGAACTGAGGAGCCCAGAACTGGACACAACACTCCAGATGTGGTCTCACCAGGGCAGAATAGAGAGGCAGGAAAACTTCTCTTCACCAGCTGGACACACGCTTTTTGATGTGCCTTAAGATGCCGTTGACCAGCTTGTAGCCTGGATGAGGTCTACAGACAGTGGAAAAGGGAAATAGGTTTAAACAGCTTCTCAGAGTTTAGGTTCAGGAATAGGTTTCTGCTTTTGTAAACCTTGTAGTTTTTAGCATTTTTTGTCTTCTCCATTCTTCTGTGATTTTGTTGCGCACCTGGTTTAGTGCTGGGTTAGGGGTTGGGCTGAATGATCTTTGAGGTCTCTTCCAACTGGATGTATCCTCTGATTCTTCCCTCTTCCTTGACACTGGGTGCTATATAAGCATTGGGAAGGAGACAACTGCTTCCTGAGTTCACAGTTTTGATGCTGGAAGAATAACAGGAAAGAGAGGTTGCAGGAAAAATACTGCTGAAATGAGTTACAATGATTGCAGTTGACATGGAGATGTTTGGGATGAAGCATGGTTTGATTGACTGGATTATTTTACAAGTTCTTACTAATCACTTAGTGAGCAAAACTGTTTTGGGGGGCTGCCTGATTTATCCAAGTTTGTATAAATCTCAAGAGCAGCAGCAAAATAAAAAAAGGAAAAATGTAGTTCGTTTTGTTTTGAGAGACATGGGAGAGCTAGCATATTTTCCAAAACTCAGATAATTCTTGTTCTCCCAAACAAATGAACTAAAAATTAGCATATATTGTACTTTTTTTCCCCTTTCCTTGTTCTCAGAAACCTGAGGGGGAAGAAACCTGATATAGGAAATTTCAACCTGACCACTTACAATTTTGTTTTTAAAGAATTTGACAGCAAGTTTCTACAAAGGAAAACAAGATTATCAGCTCCAGGTAGCACTGCCAATACTACCTAACAAAAGAATCACTGGTTCCTTAAAAACCCACTTAATAAAGCTGGGATGCTTTTACCCAGAGAATATTTTGCTTCAAAACTGTAGAGTGTTTTCTTTTAATAGGTTATTAATAACTCAGTTTTTGCTAGCTGGTAAAAATTCATTAGGCTACATAAATCTGATAACTTACATAGCAAAGCAAATGTAAGTCCTGAAAAGGGAAGTTCAAGTTAAGGAGAATTTTGGAAACACTTGATAGAAATTGTAACTGGCAGTATTTTGTTCTTCTGTAAGTATCCCTTAGGTCTCACATAGGCAGTTGCTCAGTGTTTAATAGGTAGGTGTCTCTGAACTGGTGGTAATCTGCCTATATGTATAATCAAATTGCAGAATAGTAGGGGTTGGAAGGGACCTCTGGAGATTGAGTCTAACCTGCCCTGCCAGGGAAGGTTTAGATAAGATAGTAGGAAAAATTTTCTTTCCGTGGCAGAGTTGTCAGGCGTTGGAACAGACTGCCCAATGAGGTGGTGTAGTCTCAATCCCTGGAGGTGTTCAAGAAACGTGTGGACATATAGCACTTTGGAACATGGTTTAATGGCCATGGTGGTGTTAGGTTGATGGTTGGACTCTGATTTTATAGGCCTTCTCCAACCAAAACAATTCTGAAATTCTGAGAAATATAGTTCAGCCCCTCAACCATAGTTTATAAATTGTAGAAAGCATTAATCATACTTTATAAACTATAATTTATATTTTTGAGACAAGACCGATTTTTCACCCATTGTGATATTTGTAGTGATGCAGTGAACTGAAAGTGGGTAACTTTCTAGCAACTAAATAAAGTGAGTAAAGTATGAGAGTAACAGAGAGAAACAACACCTTTGCAGAGAAAATGTGAAATGCAGGTCATTAATAGGTTATGTCTTTCCAACTTAGGTTGCCATGAAGCTGGTGCAAAGAGGGAAAAAAATGAAACAGCCCAAAAGAGAGACCACAGAAAATAATGAAGCAGAAGCTCATCACAAATGCAATGAATGTGGAATGGAGTTCCAGCGGCGTTACGCACTTATAATGCACACACTGAAACATGAAAGATCTAAAGATTATAAATGCCCAGTAAGATTGATTTTTTTTTTGTTTGTTTGTTTGTTTTTGGTTTTTTGTTTTGGTTTTGTTTTGTTTTCTGTAAAACTCCTTGTTTCAAATTTCGTTCAGTAATGATGTTAGCAATCCTTTTCCTTTCCTCTCTTGGTATGTGTGTTTATTTCCCTTATGGGTTTCAGAGATGATCATACCCCTGATCTGGAGTGGTGTAAAATGTCACTGTGTGACATGGGAGTGCATTTGCTGCTCCTGACAGTGCTGGGCTGGGATGTACTTTTGACCTTGCCTGTAAATTCAGCTGTTTAGATTAGCCTGGAAGTTTGGCTTACTGCAAAGTGATCAGTTACTCTGTGAGTAACTGTAAAATTAATAACTTACAAGTATTAATTAACGGTAGATAAAATACAAATTGTGGCTAGCTAATCATATTGCTATACTTGAAGCCTCTTACTACCTTTTCAGGAAAAAAAAAAAGGAGTATTAATTGCAAAAGTGAAGTTAGAATGCTTTTTTCTCTGCAGTTGTGCGAAAGAGTTCGGTGTGGTGCCCCTCTGCGAGCCTGTCTTGTCCTAATAATTTACAGTAATAATAACAAGAGGACTTAGATTGTAATAAAAAGGTAGAAATAATAAAATGCCAAATTATAATAGGATTGAAAACAAGCCACTCAAAAATGGTTAATATGGAAGAACATGAGAGAAAGAAAGAAATTTTTTTTTTTTTTAACATCCAAATTAGTCTTTTTTAGTTGTCAGCACAAAATACTTGTTAATTAGAGATGAATGAAACTTTCAGCTATATGTAGAGCTGAAACACTTTTGGAAATTTTATTTTTATGGCAAGTACAAAAGACAACATCCTTCTTGTCCATTTTTTGTAATGATGCAGATTTACTAATTTACACTTGACAAATATTTTATAAATATGAATCAATATTTAAAATCATAATCCCCAAATGGTTAGCAGTTGCAAGGAAGAGGGGAGGTAGCAGTTACATAAACAGTTCTGTATTCACATCTATACTTAAAATTAATTCCTAAATTTAGCCAGCTAAGAGTTAGGTACCTAATCTAAGTTTTTAAATAAGTTATTTTTGAGTATTAAATGCAAAACAAAGTTGGACTCTTTTTTTCCCCTCCAGTTGTGTAAAAAAGAGTTCCAGTATGGCGCCTCTCTGCGAGCCCATCTTGTCCGGCACACTCGGAAGACGGACGTGAACACTGCAGGTGCTGGTTCAGAAGCAGGTGTCCCTTCAGTGAAAGGGAGAACTAAACGAGAATTTATTTGTGATATCTGTGGAAGAACTCTCCCCAAGCTTTATTCTCTCAGAATACATATGCTCAAACATACAGGTGTAAAACCACATGCATGCAAGGTAAAGAGAAAGTCCTTTTACTCTGTCATCAGATTAGTAATGTTTTTCTTGCTATTTTAGGATCGGTGCTCTGTCCTAAGATTTAGGGTATTTCAGAATAGGGAGAGCTACTGTAACATTGTTGATGACAATTCTTGTAGTCCAGCACTGAGAACTACAATGAAGTTGGTTTGCGTAAGTTCATATTTCTGTATCTAGAAGAATGTTTTCTTGAGTGTTCTTTTTTCACAAGCTATTTCTGCTGCTGTTGTGAAATCACAGGCTTAGCCATCCTAGTTCTGAATAAAAATACAGGGAGAGTTTGTGTGTTTCAAGTTAAACACCTATTACATAATGAATTTTATTTGTCCTGCAACTGAACATGGACTTCTTTTTTTTTAGGTTTGTGACAAGACCTTTACATATAAACATGGATTAAAAATGCACTTAGCTCTCCATGAAGTACAGAAACAGTTCAAGTGTGACTTGTGTGAGAAGTCCTTTGTCACCAAAAGAAGTCTTCAGGAGCACATGAGCATTCATACAGGTAAATCATGAGAAAGAGGATCCTTTGTTTGGCTGTTGTATGCTTTGAAATTTAACATTGTTCTTCAGTGTCAAAGGAGTTGTTTTTAGTGGCCAGGCAGCTGAGATGGAGATGAGTAGTCATTTTACATTTATTTTCTGGGCTTATTTTACCATAGTTTAACATTACTGTATGTATGTTCTGTAAAGGAAGAGTGGGATCATGGCTGGTCTGTTCATGTGTTACGTATGTATTGAATGCTTGTATGATGTCCATTCAATGAATATAGGCAACAGGCTAGAATCTTAATGAAGCACTTGCATTTCCAGCCTATCCTTTCAGAGGAAAACATGCAAAGCTGAATTTCAGAAAATATCCATATATATTTTGCAAGACTTACTGTGCTTATACTGAACTTTTATATAACTTAGTGCTTTGAGAGATCTTAGCCTATGAAAAATGAAAATACAACAATTCACACAAGCAGAGTTTTAAAATGGGAATGTGTAGAAATTCTCTGTTTCTTGTTCCCCAAGCTGGGTGGAATCAAATGTAAGACTGTTCATGTTAAGACAGTTTGTTCTAGAAATGAAGACATTTATATTAGTAATTAGCACTCCTGCACTGAGGAATGAGAATGGAAAACTTTTAAGGTGTTGTTTGACAAATTCAAGATGTAAGGCATCTGTAAGTTGCACTGGTGGAGAAATTCCATGTTACATGAACACAGGAAATTGTGGGCTTTTTTTTCACACAGGAGGGCAAATTTTTTAGGCTGTTCAAATTTCATGGCTCATTAGTAGCTGCAATGTTGTAGCTGTGTTTAAAAACATGCAACAAAGTGACTTGGATTTGCTGTGCTCTCCTTTCTGTATTTGCACATTGGCACATATAAAATACATTTTCAAATTCCATCTGTGTGTGATTAAACCAAGTTGTAGCACTCATCTGATTACTTAAATTATATTAGAACAACAAAATATGAAGCACTGCAGAGATACAGAGGCCTGGCTTTGTAACATGTTCTATTTTCTTTTTATCAGGAGAATCCAAATACCTCTGCTCCATCTGTGGAAAATCTTTCCACAGGGCGTCAGGACTCAGTAAACACATAAAGAAACACCAGCCAAAGCCTGAAGTTCGTGGATATCAGTGTACACAGTAAGTTGGTTGGTGGGGTTTTTCTTTGCGTAGGGTTTGTGGGTTTTTTTTCCCCCCTTAATACTTAATGATTCCAGTAATTTCAAAGATAAAAAGCAGTTCCTTGTAATATGAAACTGTTTACCGTCCCAGAGTAAAACTTTCAAAGCATGAAATTAATAAATGGACTGCACTGCAATACATGCTGTTTAGCAAACAGTTCTATAGGGACCTCATTAATGAAGACTAACTGAATATTGCAGTGAACTTAATGATAAAATATACATGACCTCTTAAATAACATTGCACTTCAGATTTTAATTTCGCTTTAATTTCCACTTTGTAACTGGAAAGAGCTGTGTCTTAGTGTTAGAAAAATATGTGGTGCTTCTTCCATGACCAAGCAGACTATAGGAGAACCTTTCAAACGTGACCTGTAAAAGTACAAATGGTGTTTCATTTCCAAACTGTCAATTAGGTAATTGGGAGGAGTTGTACAACATATATGAATGCCTGTATGCAACTCTTGGTTGTAATAGAAGCTTTAATCACTCTTCGTAGTGCTGCTACGTACTAACAAAACCAGTGTTTTCTGGCTGCTGAAAACTCAGTTTAATGCTGTCAGCCATGTTTTTATTTGGTGCTTTGGAATGCTAAAAATATCCACTTAGAAATACTAAGAATAGAGTTAATAGGATCCATAATAGGACAGAATTGTTTAATAAAACATACTAGGAAGGGCAACTTTGGTTTTGAAGAAATATATTTTAAGTTTCCTTACACAAGGCGGTACAGTCTGTGGATGCAAAAGGTGACCTTGACAGTGAAGATACTTTGATCCTTATCTCTGAAGCACACATAATCCTTGCTGCTTCTACTGCGAAGATCTCTACTAAGAATATCATTAATACTGTCACAAGTGCTTTAGGAGAGCTTCACTAAGGAAGAGACAGACTTTACTTTTCTAGTTTAGTGGTTCAGTGTGTAAAACTCCCTGGCAGGTTTGAATTGGAGCTTCTGGCCCAGATGAACAGGAGATATTTACCAGATATTTGTGGGAGATTGCTGGTGAAAGTTCAATGAAATTGCAGTTAGTGTCAAGAGCGTGGTGATGGTTGCTTGAGATTTTACTTCTCTGATGTTTTTTACCAATTTTGCAACCCTTTAGAGGTGAGCACCAAATGTCAACCCCATTCAAGCACTTCAAGGGTCTTTGTGACGCTTCTTGATGTGGATTTGCAAATCCAGGATCTTTGAGAGCCCTATTTGAACAGAAGCTGTCAGTTTCTCCACCTGATGAGGAGGATAATGTTTGAGTGGCTGAGGAAGTATCCATCACTTTTTGGGGTTTTTCTTCACTTTTTCTGTTCTTCTCAGAAATGACGAAGACTTCCCACAATGCTTATTCCTCAGGAATTGGAATCTAGTAAAAATATTTACCCATGAGAACAGTTAGACATTGGAATCATCTCCCCTAGCAGTGGATTGCCCTACTCTGGACAGTTTTAAGACTCAGCTTGACAGGGTGCTGGGCCATCTCATTTCACCTACACTACAACCTAGAAAGGTTGGACCATATGATCCTTGGGGTCCCTTCCAACCTGGCATTCTGTGATTCTGGTTGAGGGAAAAGTCAACTGTTGCTATCCTTGTAAGTTCATGTGGTATCATAGACATTTCTGAAGTCTTCCAGTTGGTTTGGCTCTGATTATTTGCCATAAAAGTAACAAAAGAAACGTACTTGACCCATAACAGGCAAAGTGTCTCGAGATCCTCAGGTTATATTCTGGGCTTCCAAATAAGAAATTGAAAAGAAAGCAGCTTTTCTATGAATCTATGAAAAAGAATATAGTTTGGGTTATATCATCTAGTTCCAGTGCCCTTGCTGAGAGTAGGGACACCTTCCACTAGACCAAATCACTCAAGCTTGGAAAGGGATGGTATTTTTCATAGTTACTGGTGACAAAAAGAAGCATTGTCTTCTCCAGATCTTCAGATGACTTTTAAGTAAGAGCCTTCCAGTGCCTTTGGAGTCAAGGTCACCAAGATCTTTCTGATGTGAAATGCTAAAACCCTTTCTATTATAGGTGTGAAAAGAGTTTCTATGAAGCCCGAGATCTTCGGCAGCACATGAACAAACACTTAGGTGTGAAGCCATTTCAGTGTCAGTTCTGTGGAAAGTGTTACAGCTGGAAGAAAGACTGGTATTCTCATGTCAAGTCTCATTCTGTCACAGACCCTTATAGGTAAGAAGAAATTGGTTTGACAACTAAAATATACTCCTCAATTTGAGGTTCTAAAGATCCACAGCCAGTTGACAAGGAACTGCCTAGTCTAAAAGTACCAACTGATTTGCTTTGGCCAGGGTGTTGTACTTGAGAACAGAGGAGTGAAGTCGGTGTAGTCCAACCATTAACCTGCTGGCACAATTCTGAAACTAACACCTGTGAAGTTTTAAGAGGTTAAATAGAAGTGATGAAATTAGAAATGCTTTGTATGTTATCTCACTTCTCTGGACTGGTTAAGTGGAAGCTTAGTGGCTGTGAATAAGAGAAAATGTATTTGAGTCCAACAATACTATTTCTGATTATGGAACTCCTGGTCACAGAAGATCATTCCATCAAACCCTGCCTACTACAATTAAAGTACCTTTTGGTTTCAAAAGCATAACATAAGCATAGAGTAATGGTTTCAATAGTATTTTCATTTCATGTATTTCAGGTGTAATGTATGTGGTAAAGAATTTTATGAGAAAGCTTTGTACAGAAGACATGTGAAGAAGGCCACACATGGCAAAAAAGGAAGAGCAAAACAAAATCTGGAACGAGTTTGTGAGCATTGTGGAAGAAAATTCACGCAGCTTCGGGAATATAGGAGGCACATGAACAATCATGAAGGTATGTAGGAAACAAGTAGCCACGACATCTCTCAACCTCTAAAAGTATTATGAATAAAGGGGTAGTTGTTTCTTTGAGTCTATGTATGTCCTGTGTTGCAAGATGCATAGAGGTTCTCACAGATTCCCCAGTTAGTTTTACACTAGTCTTGGTTTCTGATGTTGCTTCCAGTGATTCCCAGAAGTGGCTGTTTGAATCTTCTGCAGTTGCACACAGGGACGGTAATAAGTTGTCCTTCTCAGAACTTTAGTGGAACAGAAACTGCTTAGCAGCGATTGAAAGATTTCTTGCAAAGAATTCATAGAATCAGAAAATGCATCAAGTTGGAAGGGACCCTCGAAGGTCATCTTGTCCATTCCTGCAGTGAGCAGAGACACTTCCAACCAGATCAGGTTGCTCAGGGCCCCATCAAGTTTGACCCTTGAATGCCTCCAGGGATAGGTCTTACACCATCTCTTTAGGCAACCTGTTGCACTATTTTGCTAACCTCATTGTGAAGAACTCTGATGTAGTAAAACATTCTCCAGTTTGAAAGGTGTGTGCAGTTAACAACTCTTGTAGTCTGCCCTCATAGCAGAGCTGCTCCAGCTCTCTGATCATCTTTGTGGCCCTCCTCTGGACCCGCTCCAACACTTCCATGTCCTTCCTCTGGGGTCTGAGGAGAGCAGAGTAAAGGGCAGAATCCCCTCCCTTGCCCTGCTGGCCACACTGCTCTTGATGCAGCCCAGGACTCGGTTGCTGTCTGGGCTGCATGTGCACACTGCAGGCTCATGTTGAGCTTTTCATTAACCCAGACTCGCAGGGCCTTTTCCTTAGGGCTGCTCTCCAGCCATTCCTCACCCAGCCTGTATTTGTGCTTGGGATTGTGCCTACCCAGGTGCAGGACCTTGCACTTGGCCTTGTTGAATTTCATGAGGTTGGCTCGGGCCCACTTCTCCAGCCTGTCCAGATCCCTCTGGATGGCATCCCTGCCCTCTAGCAAGCTGACTGTGCCACACAACTTGGTGTCATCTGCAAACTTGCTGAGGCTGCACTTTGATTCCTCTCTCCATGTCACTGACAAAGATGTTAAACAACACTGGTCCCAGCATTGATCCCTGAGGGATGCCACTTGGCACTGGTCTCCAGGTGGACATTGTGCCATTGATCACCACTCTCTGTGTGCGACCATCCAGCCAATTCCTTATCCAGCAGGTGGTCCGCCTATCAAGTCCATGTTTTTCCAGCTTGGTGACCAGGATGTCATGTGGGACAGTCTCAAATGACCTTACTCAGGTCCAGGTAGATGACATCAGTTGCCCTTCCCTTGTCCACTGTCACTGTGACTTCTTCATAAACACCCACCAAATTTGTCAGGCACGATTTGCCCTTGGTGAAACCATGCTGGTTACCACCAATCACCTCTGCTTTGTTTTCCATTTGCCTTAGCAGAGCTTTCAGCAGGATCTGCTCCATGATCTTGCCAGGCACAGAGGTGAGACTGACTGGTCTGTAGTTCCCAGGGTCATCCTTTTTTCCCTTCTTGAAGATGGGTGTTATGTTTGCCCTTCTCCAGTCAACAGGAACTTCACCAGTCTGCCATGACCTTTCATATATGATGCACAGTGGTTTAGGAACTTCATCTGCCAGTTCCTTCAGGACCTGTGGGTGGATCTCCTCAGGCCCCATGGACTTGTGCATGTTCAGATGTCTTAGGAGCTCATGAATGTCATCTATTATAGTAGGCAGATCTGCCTGCTCCCAGTTCATACTTTTGCCCTCTGGAATTTGGACATTGTGATTGGAGCCCTTGACGTTGAATACTGAGGCAAAGAAGTCATTGAGCACCTCAGCCTTATCCGTATCTTTTGTCAGCACCTCTCCATTTCTCTTCTGTAAGGGTCCCACATTCTCCTTAGTCCTCCTTTTTTAACTAATATACTTCAAGAAATTCTTCTTGTTCCCCTTCATGTCCCTAGCCAGATTCAATTCTAGCTGCACTTTAGCTTTCCTAACCTGAGCTCTGGCTGCACAAACAGTATCTTTATATTCATCCCAGGTTACCTGTCCTTGCTTCCATTCTCTATAGGCTTTCTTCTTGCATCTAAGTGTATCTAGGAGCTCTCTATTCATCCATGCAGGCCTCCTGGTGTTCTTGTTTGGGGAATATGTGAATCTCAGAATGACTTGAGTTAAAAGAGACCTTTAAAGATCATTTAGTTCTAGCCACCGCAATATGAGCAGAGACACCTCCCACTAGACCAGGTTGCCTCATTCATCCTGGTCTCCAACACTTCTGGGATGCAGCATTCACAACTTCTCTGGGCAACCCATTCCAGTGTCTCACTATTTTCATAGTAAAGAACTTCTTCCTAATGTCCAATCTAATTCTACTCTGCTCTCGTCTAAAACTACTTGTTCTGTCACCACAGGTCTTTACCCAAAGTCCCTCCCCATCTCTCCTGTGTCCCCTTCAGTTACTGGAAGGCTGTGCTCAGGTCTCCCTGGAGCCTTCTCTTCTCCAGGCTGAACAGACCAAACTCCCTCAGTGTGTCCTTGTAGGAGAGGTGCTGTGGCCCTCCTCTGGACCCTCTCTGAGAGATCCATGTCCCTCTTGTGTTGCGAACTCCAGAGCTGAGTGGAACACTCCAAGTAGGGTGTAACAGGACAAACAGAGAGGCAGAATCACCTCCTTTCACCTGCCGTCCAGGTTTCTGGTGGCCAGTGGCCTCTAACTGTACCAGGGAAGGTTTAGGATGGACAGTAGAACACCTTTTTTTCACTGAAAGGGTGGTCAGGCATTTTAACAGGCTGCCCAGTGAGGTGGTTGAGTCACCATCCCTGGAGGTGTTTAACAGCCATGTAGATGTGTGCCTGGGAATATGACTTAGTGGTGGACTTGGCAGAGCAGAGTTAATGATTGGGCTTGATCTTTGATGGTCTTTTCCAACCTAAAAGATGGTATGATTCTGTTAAGCAGTATGCACTTAAAAGGAGGGAAACTGTGTTAAAATGTGTTTTTAAAAGAAAAATAAATATATGGAAGTAGACTGTTAGGTTGGGTAGGGCAGCTGTGTAAGATCTTAGCATTCACTGTGTTATGTCTGTATTATGTAGTTCAGAAATGGTAATAAGATCATAAAAATCACATAGTGGTAGGGATTGGAAGGGACCTCTAGAAGTTGTTCAAACTCCTGCTAAAGCGGAATCACCTAGGGTACGCCACACAGGGAATATGTCCAGTTAAGTTTGGAAAGTCTCCAGAGAAAGGCTCCACAACCTCTCTGGGCGTCCTGGTCCAAGGCTTTGGCACCCTCCCAGTAAGGAAGTTTCTTATGTTGAGGTGGAACTTCCTGTGTGTCAGCTCATACCTGTTCATTGTCCTTTTACTGAACACCACTGAAAAGAGACTGCATCTTCATCTTGATAGCCACCCCTCAGATTATACTATAGACTTTGATATGATCCACTTTCAGCCTTCTGAACACTGAACAGCCCCAGGTCTCTCAACCTTCCTTCATAGGAGAGATGTTTAAGTCCATTAACCATCCTCATAGCTCTCTGGACTCTATCCAGATGTTTTCAGTGGAGAAAGTTTTTTTTCTTATTGCTGTCCTCTGTCCCTTCTCATGCATATTTACTGATACTGACAGTCATCTTCTCCTTGCTTTGCCTTTGAGCACAGGTGTGAAGCCATTTGAATGTCTCACTTGTGGAGTAGCCTGGGCAGATGCACGTTCGCTGAAGCGCCACGTGAGGACCCACACTGGAGAACGTCCTTACGTCTGCCCAGTTTGCAACGAGGCTTACATCGATGCCCGCACACTCCGCAAGCACATGACCAAGTTTCACAGGGACTATGTCCCCTGCAAAATTATGCTGGAGAAAGATACTCTGCAGTTTCATAACCAGGGGACACAGGTGGAGCATGCCATCAGCATTTTAGCAGCAGATGTGCAGGAACAAGAAGCTGGGATTAGTGTTGATAGTGGTGAGATTGAGACTGTGGTAGTGACAGAAGAGACTCTTGAAGCCATTGAAGCAGTTGCAGCTACAGAGGAATGTACACCGGTCTCCACTCTTTCTGACCAAAGCATCATGCAGGTGGTAAATTATGTATTGGCTCAACAGCAAGGACAGAAAGTGGCTGAAGTGACACAGGCCATCGAAACTGTAGAAATGGCTCATGTTACAAAGACAGATTGAATACAGTGTGAGAGGGCATGAAGGGTGAGGCTTGAAGATCTGTGGGAGATGGGTACTTATTTGGGTGTCTGAGGCTGTGGACAGGGAGGTCTGAAGATCTGTGGAAGCTAAACATTTATATATCTGAGGCTGACAACAGGGAAGTATGTAGGAGTGAAATAGCTGGGTATCTGAGGCTGTGAGCAGTGAGGTTTCAAGGCCTGTAGGAACAAAGTATTGTCTGAGGCTTACAGCAATGCCTGCTTTCGAAAAGTTAACCCCCACTACTAAATGTATTGGTGATGGAAACCTGCACCATGCATTAGGGGGAAAAAATTAAGATGCTTCAATGTGTGCCAAGGCTTTAAAGGCAAAGATTTCTGCACATGCCCTAACTGTACAAAAAACAATTATGTTGGAATAATGAAGTTTTCTGTGACATGGTGTCATGCTGTGACTTTTAAAAAATGAAACCTAAAAACGAGTCTGCACTAGAAAGAATACACAGCTATCAGTAGTGTATTTTACTTCAGTTTTCATAATAATAAAACTTCAGTTTCATGTGTTTCATCCAGTTTGTGAGCAAACTGCAAGTTCTGTTTACTCACCAGGACAAGATGATGGTAAAATGCTTCCTGTGACACAGAAAACTGCAGGCTTTGTGAATTTGGTTATAGGCACCATTGGCAATTAGCAAAGTTGTTCTGAAGATGACCTTCCAGTTCCAAGTTGATTGCGGGGCTGAGGTTCATCCAAGTGCTGTAAAATGTTTGACAGGTGATGGGCCAGGGTCCTTTGCAGTCAGAGGAAGTGGTTATCTGAGATGGATCGTGACTTTGAGGCCAGGGAGATTGATTAGAGAAGTAAACTACTGCTTGTTTGTAAGCAAGCTCATGCTTCATCCTCTGTGCACAACTGTGTTTTGTTTAATGATGTGCAGCTGTGAGAAGGGAACTGTCACTTGCATTGTTGTGTGGTGCCACAGCAGACAACCTAATGATCAGTGTTTCTTAATTTTTCATTACCTTTGATGCAGAAACTGTCTGATAAAAAGGTTCTAATACAACACTTCTTCAGGAGCATAAAGACAAGGAAGTCCAGCTAGTTATAGTCTGACCTTGTCTTGCAGCATGTTGGAAGGAGGAGTCCTGCTAATTCTCAAATGGACACAGCAATATCAGGGTCGAGAGTGATTTTAAAAACCTTAGTATGAGCTAAAAATGAATCTCAAAATTACCAGGGTCTCCAGAAGACTTTTTTTTACTGCTGCTATAAGAAAATACTTTTAGGGCAAGCGAATTACCTGATATAACACCACAGAAGATGAAAGAATTCTTAATATTTTCTTGTGAGGAAGCATCACAACCATGCTTGCCCCAAATTTCAGTGTCGCTGACTTTAACTGCATGAACAGTGCAGATCTGAATTTGGACAAAGGGTTGTTTTGAGTGTTTTTTAAGCAAGAAACACATTGGGTGTTCATACTTCCTTAACAATTCTTTAAACTGTCTTCAGTCTTTAGGGTTAAATGCTTCCCAATTTTGCCAGGAGCAAGATACTCAATAGGCTAGAAGCCTGGGATATTGCAGGGTAAACTTGATAAATTAGATGCATGTAACTTAATACTGATGAAGTTGGATGCATCTAACTCTTAGGTGCATCCACCTTAAAGTTAGGTGCCTCTAACTTCATCAAGTGCTACTACCCATGTAATAGTTTCACTGCACAAAATGGAATCCAAATCTGTGACAAAATCACCTCATTTGAGTTAGTATTTCTACTTATCATTTAACTATTTGAGTGTCTACTGAGCTCTAGAAAGGACTGTTCTTTTCATACTTTGTCTACATGCTTGCAAACAGATGTTGAAAGTTTTTTTTTTTTAAAGCAATACATAGTCTGGGTTCCTGCCTTAAGTCTGAATTAAGCTGTAGAAGATTAATTAAAGAATTAATGAAAAGTTCAAGGTCTTCCTGCAGATCAGTAATGTAGTTAGTTATATATCCTGAAGCCCTTTACAATTCTGTTCTCTTAGAAAATTACGAAATGGAATAAAACTTTGAATGAGTACTTCAACTGAAATAAAATTACTGGTAGGTGGAATTTGCATTTTTGTATGGTCAGGAATCCAGAGAAGAGCCATCCTGGTTAATTTAAATACTGCCTTTGTGATGGGAAACAATTTAAAAGTGCTAGGGGAACTTTGAAAATTGACTTCATTATTTGTATCATGCAAATAATTATGTATTACTCAAGTGAGGAAAGGTTCAATGACAAAATGCTGTAAATAGTGCTAGGGTATGATTTGTATATTTAGTGCGGTACCTTACAACCTGAATATGACTGGCACCTTTAGTTTAACCCTTGGTGCATTTATTTGCCCATTTGGAAGAAGCAAATTCTGAATTTCAGAGCCTTGTAACCCACTGTACAAATGCTTTCACTGACTTGATGGCCTGCTAAACAAAACCCCCCCACCAAGCTGACAAAATAAACCCCAGTGACAAGAAAGTTGTTTTTCTTAAGACTCCAAGCTGAAGGTGGTGGCATCCCTCTCCTAACACACTGTGCCTTAGCTTCTCAGAATGGCATGAGGGAAGTAGGGAGTGTCACTCTTAGCTTTGCTGTCCCTGTGAAGTTGCCTTATGTTCTCCTTGACTACAGCTCTTTATTTAAGATGTGCAGCCCCCTCCTGCAGCCTGTTGAGAGTCAAGGCTGCAAATGGGCAGTTGGTATTTAATTTGATTTTTTTTTTTTTTAAATTAAAGCTTGAGATGTGTCCATTTATGAAGTGAATTCCTGTACATAATGAATTTGATTTGTACATTCTGCTGTTTTTATTTGGTGTTAGATGTATAAAGTTAGGGTTATTTCTGTCATTAATAAACTGAGCTTTGCCTTGAATTACTCTTTGAAGCAACCTTTTTTTTTGGTGGGGGGGGGGAAGGAATGCTGCAGTGTCTTTGCTCACTGCAGAGGTGTTAGACAAGATGACCTTTAAGGGTTGCTTCCAACTGGAGGCACTCTGTGAAAGGACCTCTAAGATCATAGAATCCAACCATCACCCTCATACCACCATGGTTATTAGGATTCCTGAACATTCTTAGGAAAATAACAAAAGAGCAACAGCCCCCAAAACCACCTTCACCCAGACTCCATGACTATAGCAAAAGTGAGAGTAGCCACCATTTGCCTTGAGGATACTACTCAGATCAGTTCTTTGCCACCTGCACCAGACACTCAGACTTGTGTGGATTTAGCCCATCCTGATGATTTTCTTCCACAACACAGACATAGTGAAGCATGAGCTCTGCTCATTTTCAGCTGAGATCTAGAAGCTGCTGCACTCTCACAAAGTCTAGTTACATTTATTGACCATGGCAGTCAGCAAGATAAATTTAACTTTAGCCCTTTCACTTGCACAGATATTTCCTAGTCTGCTGTTCTGCCTAACCAGCTTCCTAAAGGAGCTGTTGCAATGAATGTCTACTTTAGCCAAAGATGGGGAAGATACTAACTAAAAAAAAAAAACAAACCCAAAGGTCTCACTGTCATCTTCTTATTCTAACTCTCCCTTTCAGTTTCTCTTAATACCAAGACAGCATCAAGTAATGACTTAGGAGCAAGATAAAATAGTTCTTCACTGTGAATTACCGCTATCTTCAAGGGATTTATTTTGACAAACAGAACCACATGTGATAAAAGTAAATGCTTCCTTTAAACCTTGCCTAGTTTTCCAGTAATCCCCAGATCAGTTTTGGAAGCTTTCAAAAGTCAGTTTTCAAAGTTGTGGGTTCTTTACTTTCATTTTAAATAAACCAAAGATTTCAGCTATGGGAAAAAAAAAATGTATAGGTTTTTATGTTATAAGGCTTTTAAAGAAAATAGTTACAGGTATTCAACTGCATCAGACTTCAAAAGGGAAAAAAAGGAAAAGATTACACATACAATACAAAAATACAAAAAAATATTTTTTTCAGAACTTACAAACTCAATAGCCTAAGTGGTCAGAGTTTTCCTAAAATAACAGTAATAATAAAAAAAAATACACTTCAAGATGCACTTTCCTTTCTGCACCTGCAGGTTCAACTTCAGCATAAGAAAAGGTTTTAGAGGCAGGATGAAAGCAATTAACATATTGAATTCTGTGACCAGTTCCAGACTGAAATTGATTTAGTGGTTGACACTATCAGGTATTTGAGTTTAAAAAGAACTTCAAGGGTTTTTCTGGTGGGTGTGGGTAGTGGTGTTGCTGTTAATAGTTTTCGTTTTTTTCTATTAAATGTTTCCAAATGATGCAGTAGAATTGAGACTGAAATTTAGACTTGTTTGAAATCCTGCATCACTGTCCTGCAGTCTGAAAGCTGGGATATTAAACTGACCAGAAAATACCATTGCCTGCCTTCTGCATTCATTTCCAAGAGGTAAGGAAAGGCTGAATTTTCTCTCTGAAGCTGACACTTGTTTAGAAGCATTAGGACTCCAAACCCAGAACGTATTCTTGAACCTGATAGTGTCCACTGAGGTCTGAGACATGAAGGCATTTTCCTTTAAATGGCAAGAGCAGGAAAGTGCATCTTAAGATTTCTCATACTTAAGCAGTGAGTTACCAGTTTTTGGTGTGGCTTTTATTTCCTTCTAGGCATAGTAAAGTAAGAATATTTCAACCAAATCTGAAGCTTCAGGTACATTAGCTTGTCTTTTTTTTTGGTGGTGGCCTTTGTTGTACCACAAAGAATCGCTAACAAGCACTACTCAAAGCTAATGATTTAGGAGGAGCACACTGAAAATACTGCTTTAGCTCTGCAGTGAATATTCTTTACAGACTGTATCTAATATACAGACAAGGCCCATTTCCTTAGGGTGAAACAGGTCACAGAAGGTTACACATTCTACATGAAGTTTGAAACAAAATTAGAGTTAAGTTACCAGAGCCACTCAGAGTAACATCATTCCTAGTTTGCAGAGACTTAACAAAAAGCGACTGCAGGGAGAAAAAAAAATTTAAAAAAATATTCCAGGTTCTTCTTATTATTATAACCAAATTAATAGTCCAGTAACACTTCTAGCACAAGACAATCCTCACTCTTTCTAGCAGTATTTCTAGGAGTCAGCTGTTTCTCCTGTTGTGAAGAGGGAGCCAGAAGTGAGAATGCAAGAGCATTCAATGTTAACCTGATTAAAGAGACAGTAACCTTTTTCATCCACTTTAATTCACCGACCAATTAAGAAAAAAAAAAAACCTTTAAAAAAAAAAAATCTTTAAAAGGTACCACTCCAATTTCTTTTATTATCTGTAACCTTTGAAACTAATAACATGGAACTACAAAATTAGCAAATGCCTTGAAATCTGTATACAAAACATAAATTACCTCTAATTTCAAACTCAGTTATTAGTGTACCACTCAAAAAATCTTAAAAAAGTGGCTCCAAAGATAGTCTCATACCATTCTTAAAAAAGGAAACTGTTCCTTTAATGTTACACCCTCCCCTCCCCCCAAACACCCATCTCAATCCACATCATTTAGTTATTTTCATGGTCATGGACATTTCCAAGATGAGATTTTATATTTCGTTCCCATAGCTTCTGGTTGTCAGAAAAGCCATGCTTTCCTTTGTTGAAGGAATTTGGTCCTGCTGAGGTTGGTGTATCCCTGCAAGAAGCAGAACAAGGTCAGTTGAGAAAGTCAGCTTGACTAGACAAATTTGGGCAACATCATACTCAAAACACCAACTCAAACCTGCTGCCTGAAGCTACCACACATTCTTCCTCTTGTATCTTTCTATCTCCTTCTCCTCTACTCTGCCTTAAAGAGGTGTCATCTGGAATATGTGTCCAGTTCTGGGCTCCCCAGTTCAAGAGGGACAGGGATATATTAGAGAAAATCCAACAGAGGCTATGAGGACGATGAAAGGACTGGAACATCTGTCTGACAGGGATATGCTGAGAGACCTGGGACTGTTTAGCATGGAGAAGGGAAGATTGAGAGATCTTATATATATCATCAATGTTTGAAGGGTGGGGGGTGTCAAGAAGAAGGGGCCAGTCTCTTATCAGTGTTGCCCAGTGACAGGACAAGGGGCAGTGGACACAAACTGGAACATGGGAAGTTCCACCTCAACGGGAGGGAAAAATTCCATCCTGCAAGGGTGCTCAAGTCCTGGACCAGGCTGCCTAGAGAGGTGGGGGAGTCTCCTTTTCTGGAGACTTTCCAAATCTGCCTGGTCACGTTCCTGTGTGACTTGCCCTTGGTAATTCTGCTTTGGCACAGGGGCTGGACTTGGCCTCCAGAGGTCCCTTCCAACCCTACCATTCAATGATTCTATGATATCAAAGAGTCATCGCTATTAGCAACTATAACTCGTCCCAGAACCAACCTCAACTGTCTCACTTAAACTCAAAGCAATCAGATTGGGCAGCAGAAGAGGTGGGAGTAGCAGTAACTGCTGTTAGATGTGAAGAATTTGTTGCAAGGGATAAAATCCTGAGGATCCAAATCTATTATTTGAGAAAAAAAATACTCACTGACCATTAATGAACCTACAGGGGACTGACTTTAAAAGCAGTCTATTATTATAAGCATCTTTAAATATATAAACCTCCTCTGAAAATATCCATTTAGGATATTGTACAAATACCACTTTAGGACTGGCCCTCTATTGTCTCAACTTTGTGGCAAGCAAAAGTATTTTATATATAGACCAATATAGATATATATTTGTTTAAAAAGTAAAAAAGATTCTTTGTCTCTCTAAAAGATGGTGATTCTCATCTTCCCCTTGCACGGGAGTCTAAAAATGTTACTAGACTACCTGACTTCAGGGCAACTGATAAAATGGAAAACTAGAAAGACACAAAGTTTAACAGTGCAAATGTACACTACTAATTTTAACCTACAGCTGAGATATTTGACAATATCTACATTAGAATTTTCTTGTTTCTTGAGAAAAAAAAATTGAATCTATTCTATCTTCCTAAACCATGTTCCAACCTCCTGTGCTGGAGGAGCTATTCTCACACACTTACCCTTCTCCAAACCATAGTTCAAAGCTGACTTACCTTCCAATGTTCTTCATGCGCATCTTGGCTTCTGGAGGCATTTCTTCTGGTTCACTCTGCAGAGAGAAATGTGGTTAGAAGTGTGTCTGGGTTCTGCCTTTTGAATATTTCAAATGCCTGACACAATGAAGTATGGACTACAGCCCTGCAGCAAAGCAAAGTGATGTAGGACCAGAAGCTCTACAACGTTATAGAAGGAAATACAAATTCCTTTGTTCACCTCTGAATAAGAAGGAATGCTAACATGACAATAAAATATTTACCAAACAAGAGAAGTACAACTTTTCCTCCCCCTTATAAAGCCCAGAGAAAGCAACCATTAATTTGAATTATGTTGTACATCTCAAGGCAAAGTTAGCAGCACTTCAATCATTTCTGAAACCAATAGAGCTACAAAGTTTTATGTCCTTAAACACCAACACAAAAGGTTTCCAGGTTGAAAATCCCTGACCTTTATGTAAAGAATCTCACAGGATCCACTCTCTCTGCCTACCTCTAACCCACACCAATGGTACTTTTAAGTTATGTTGATTGGTGGCTTATTACTCACATCTTCGTCTTCATTGAAAGCTGCTGCTACAGAAAGGGTTTTTGGAGCAAGGGTTGGAACAGGCTCTTTAGGCTTCTGAAAAAGACCAAATGCACAAGTAAGAAAACGAAACAAAACAAACAAAACAAAAAAGCTGTCCTTGGTATTTTAAGTATCTTAGTAAAACAAACATCTTCACTGAAATGGGCAACGAGGGAGAAAAGTGTTTCTGTCTGAATCAAATTAATAAAGGTTTCTCTCTAACAAAAAAAGGAAAATGGCTGCCCATTTGTGCTAGATGCACTCTGAAAGGCAAGCCAAGAACTCTCATATTACAGTTCCCCAGGAGTCTTAACTTTCTGGCACATTGCAGGGGTATGCCACCACTGCTGAATGACATGAACAATCAGACCAGAACCTGAACAAGTTGTCATATTTAGAATGTTACTGTGTCACTTGCTATGACACTTCCAGAGTATTCTAATCCATCAACGCCGGAAGATGAACATGTTTATTCTTGTAACAACAGAACAACTTTCTGGATTAGAACAAATCAGTACTTTTAAAATAGTATGTGTGTATCTCTTAGTCAGGTTAATATAAGGCTCTTTAAAAAAAGTATTATTTTGTTTTCCCATAAATGCCTTTATTTATTTAAAGGAAAAAAAACTCTCAAACTCATAGCTGTTACATTTAATACAGCTGAGATATCAAAATTAACTTTCATACCACTAAAAAGCACTGAGTCATCATTAACAGTTTGCTTTTCCAGTACTAACAGTTATCTAAATCAGTCAAAACCACTGTTTCCTTAATTTTTACTTTCTTGGGGATTATTTCATCTACACTCACAGCTTTGAAGCTGATATTGCAGTAAAGTCCTTAGGAAAGCATCTACAGCTATTCCTCACCCAGAATGTATAAATATTGTGCCATTTTTTAGAGCTTCAGCTCCACAGGAACAGGTAAAACATACCAAGAGAGTGGAGGAAAAAACAAACAAACATTAAAGGGAACAAAAACAATTTCTTCAGGTATACTAGTGAGAAAAGGAAGACTAGGGAGAATGTGGGACCCTTCCAGAAGAAAAATGGAGAGGTGCTGACAAAAGATACGGATAAGGCTGAGGTGCTCAATGACTTCTTTGCCTCAGTCTTTAACAGCAAGGCCTCCAACCACAATGTCCAAGCTCCAGAGGGTAAAAGTATGAACTGGGAGCAGGCAGATCTGCCTACTATAATAGATGACATTCGTGAGCTCCTAAGACATCTGAACATGCACAAGTCCATGGGGCCTGAGGAGATCCACCCACAGGTCCTGAAGGAACTGGCAGATGAAGTTGCCAAACCACTGTGCATCATATTTGAAAGGTCATGACAGACTGGTGAAGTTCCTGCAGACTGGAGAAGGGCAAACATAACACCCATCTTCAACAAAGGTAAAAAGGTTGACCCTGAGAACTACAGAGCAGTCAGCCTCACCTCTGTGCCTGGCAAGATCATGGAGCAGATCCTGCTGAAAGCTCTGCTAAGGCAAATGGAAAACAAAGCAGAGGTGATTGGTGGTAACCAGCATGGTTTCACCAAGGGCAAATCGTGCCTGACAAATTTGGTGGGTGTTTATGAAGAAGTCACAGTGACAGTGGACAAGGGAAGGGCAACTGATGTCATCTACCTGGACCTGAGTAAGGTCATTTGAGACTGTTCCACATGACATCCTGGTTACCAAACTGAAAAAACATGGACTTGATGGGTGCAGCACTGCTGGATAAGGAATTGGCTGGATGGTCGCACACAGAGAGTGGTGATCAATGGCACAATGTCCACCTGGAGACCAGTGACATCCCTCAGGGGTCAGTGCTGGGACCATTACTAACATCTTTNTAGTAGCCTTCCAATATCTGAAGGGGGCCTACAGGAAGGCTGGGGAGGGACTATTTACAAGGTCTTGTAATGACAAGACATGGGGCAATGGGTTTAAACCGGCGGAGGGGAGATTTAGACTGGATGTCAGGAGGAAGTTCTTTCCAGTGAGGGTGGTGAGGCACCGGAAGAGGTTGCCCAGGAAGGTTGTGGCTGCTCCCTCCCTGGAGGTGTTCAATGCCAGGCTGGACAAGGCCTTGAGTAACCTGTACTAGTGGGAGACATCCTGCCTATGGCAGGGGGTTGGAACTAGATGATCCTTGAGGTCCCTTCCAACCTTACCCTTCTATGATTCTATGAAACACACACACAAAAAAAAAAAAACAAACCCAAAAAACAACCAATAAACCAAAACCAACCACCACACCAAAAACCACCAAAACAAAACAAACCACAACGGGAAATCAGTTGGGTAAGTTTCAGCACTGTCCAGTTTTGTGCAGTCAGCCATCCACTAAATTCAGTGAGCCAGAAATCCCTGAAAGTATATTTCTGCAAGAGAAATCAGAGCTTGCTAGTGGCTCACAGAAGGCAATTCTGTCAATTTTTCCAAAGTCTGTGCTGACCTGATAGCATTTATACTCTAGAATGCTGCCAGCCAACATCTCCCTCCCATCTCAAAGTGACAGAGGACTCTTTCCATCTTTTGCAATCTGTAAATGTTGGCACTGCAGGTGCAAGCTTCACAATACAGTTTGAATTAAATCTAGAGAAGGACTTATAAAGTAACCACCACAGTGGTATGTGGGAAGTGTAAATGCACTGTATTAAACAGGCGGCATCTGGCTTGTCTTCGCCCACGTGAGCAGAGGACTATCTCAGTAGTAAAGAGAATCAGCTAATTCAAATCTGAAGCAGCAGAAGGATACCTTGTACTGGACAATAGAAGGGATCACAATCTCAGAAACTTATGTGACAAAGCTCAATCTCTTGCAGATAGCATAAATGAATCATACTGACCTTGCAAAGAACAGGCAAAGTCATGGAAAATAATCTGGATTTCTCCAGGCTGAAATGAGGTCTTTGGAGTGGAAGGCGACCTAGCAAACCACCTAGGAGAGTACCTGCTTTCTTGTAGCTTTAATTGTCCTATACAACGAAGGTTCCAGCATTCATTTAGAAGTGGAAGGAAATATCTAAATAGCCTGAACAGTTTACCAAGTCTGCTCCTTTCCCTCAGGTAATTATTGCAGACTAACCAGATCACATTACAAAATTGTTCTGTATGTTCAAACATCCACAGTTCATTCCAACCAAGTCTTACACTTACTGAGACAACTGAGCTGGTATTAATCACCTTGAAGTACTTACACATGCATGACTAGTAGGCCCCATGATGCTTTCTGAAACATTATCCTCAGGTAAATCAAGGCTTTCTCTCTGCAAGGAATCCTTCCCAAAGTACCTCCCCCCTGCTTCAGGTTTAGGGAAACTGAAATCCTTCACACAACTTACGTTTGATCCTAGTTTGATGGATATTGCAGATGCCTTCTTTGCTGTCTGACTGCCTATGGCAAATCCAAACTTGGACATTTTGGCAGGAGCAGGCTTTGTGGTAAAGTCTTCAGCTTCTTCATTAGCTGCCCGTTTCTCTGCACTGCGACTCGAACTTTCTCCTCCATTACTGGAAGAAACAGTCTTAGTTTTCACAGGTTTTTCTGCCTCTTCTTCAGGTCCTGGTGAAGTCGAAACAACTTACCAAGATGAGCTATTTTTACTGAGCAGATTGATGGGAGCAGCAACCTCAAAAAGCATTATACTTTGGGTGCAATAGGTAAGGTGGTTTTAGTGACAACAGTTGCCACCAATGTACATTTTAGTGGACAGCAAAACACAAAAGAAGAGAAGAAACTGCAATCACTCCACTACTTCTTGTGAATGAGCCACGAACATAATCTTGAAGCATCATCTCTTTATTTAGTAGGGAAGTCAAAGTTCATGTAGTAAATTTTATGTAGATGACTAAATCTTTTTTAGGGTTTAAGTTGCCATAGATAAGCTTTCATAATTTGAAGCCAAATTTCAAATATAGAGTAGATAATCTAAATTAAAATTAATTCTACTAAATTTCTACTGTCCATGCCAGTCTCTAGGCTTGTCTGGCACAACTCTAAAATCATGAGGTCGGCTGTCTCAATCATGTTTCAAGTCACTGCTTGTCCACATCTCATCTGTAATAAATCTGCCAAGTTCTGCTTGAGGAAGGAATCAGCACAAGAGAAACATATATACAGATTTCATCTTTTCTGGTTTTTTAAGTCATGGGAAAACATAGCAGCTGAACAATGATCCACAAAGAAAAAAAAAAAAAAAAAAAAAAAAAAATCAATCAAATCACATTTTCATTCTCAGATGCTTGTCTTCTTCAGCTACACCAAAAGAGAAAGGTGTCCTTGGGAAACTTACTCTGAACATAGCAAATGCTTCAGCAAAAACCTTTTTCTCTGCTTCTACAGCAAAAAAAAAAAAAAAAAAAAATCACTGAAGTAGCAGAAGGAAAGAAAACACACCCATATCCACGCACTGTGGAATGGACAGGAAGGTCCTTACACTATCAGGCTAAGAAAAACTGGAGCTAACACCATTTCATCATTATTTCAACTGGAAAACAGGATCCTTCTTGCACAGCGAATTCGGAAAGCTCTTTGCATTGCTCTCTAACAGGAAAAAAAAAACCCAAACTGTTAAGGTAGAGCAATGGGAGAGAAGCTAGTTTGAATCATGGATCTAAAAGACTGCAGCTCTGAGAAAAAAAAGGAAGCAAATAACATGAAGACAAACTAGGGACACCATCTATATGTATTTTTCTGCTAATTCCCAAATCATAAGCAGGAAAATCTCTTTCTACTCCATTCTTCTAGCTATCAAGTTGAAAACTGACTAGAACAAAAATGAATTATTCAACTTTGGAAATGTGGCAGATCACAAAATAAAAAAACCCCACAAAAAACAAACAAACAACAACAAAAAAAAAAACCACCCACAAAACCAACACCAACTTTAATCCATTTATTTTAAAATAGCACTATCTGCACCACTAGAAATCTGACCCAGAAAGAATAGATGTAAAAGTGACAAACAAAGGAGGATTGAGAGAATAAAGAGAAACAAGCAAAATTTACACAAGTGACCTTGGGCGCTGACTGATGTCTTAGCATGCCATTTCCTAAACAGCAGTCTGCAAGGCTATGGGTTCTTTACAGCTACTCCTTGAAATTGTACTAAACAGTATAAAACTGTAAGTCCAGTATAGGTACACTAGATACTATAAGGTAATTTCAGGGTAGGTAGAAGATTAGTTGGACTTGTGGGCCTAAAAGCTTTCTTTTCCAAAAGACACAAAATCCAAAGCAGTCCAAATCTCAGGGCACACAGGACTAGTCCAGGTTCCTAAGCTAATGCTAGTTTTAAGCTAATTACATCACAACTCAGTAATATTCTAAAATTTGTAGTCAAAATACCAAGTACAAGCTGAAGCCTAACGCAATCTCCCCACGTCTATTTTCTTGCTAAAATATTAAACAGCTTCTCTCTCAAAATTAGTTCTGCCACCGCTGCATTCCAAGTGTAACTTCTAGTAAGCTGCAGTCAGGATGAAGTGTAGACTGCTGAAAGGAATGCTCTTAACTTGCTGAAGCAGCAATAAAGGGTGTAGGACAGTTGGGGCTGGTGAGGAGGAAGCTGCTGTAGTGTTCTGTTTCCTCCAGAAACAGGAATGTAGAACTATACTGTCCATTATGCAGGTACATCCCACGTATCTTTTCAAGGTACTAAACTTTGTTACTATTTCCTAGAGATGTCACAGAGGCCATTTTTTACCTACAGAAAGCACTAGTACTACTTCAAAAACCTATTCTGAGCAGTGTTCTTTTCATGAAGCACAGGAATAAAAAGCTGTCTTAACTCACAAATGAGTTTTCCTTATAAGCAACAAGGTACATAAGTGGACAGCTTCCACTATCTAGGTAGTGACAAGACTGTTGGTGCTCCTTGCACAGCATTTCATAGATTCATAAAATGGTTTGTGTTGGAAGGAACCTTAAAGATCATCTATTTTTTAAGCCCCCTCTATGGGCATGGACATCTCATTGATCTAGGCCTTATCCAATCTGGCCTTGAACACCTTGAGGCAAGAGGCATCCACAACCTCCCAGAGCAACCCGTTCCTGTGTCACATCACCCTTACTCTAAAGAATTCCTTCCTAATATCCAGTCTAATTCTACCCTCAAGGTTCAACCCATTCCGTTTCATCCTATTACTACAAGCCTTTCTAAAACAAGTCCCCTTTTTAGAAGAGTTTTTTTGTTTGGTTGCTTTTTTTGGTTTTTTGGTTTTCACGAGAATTTTTTTTTCAGGATCTCTTGCCACTGGGAGTGCAACCATTGGTGGTAGTGGGAATAAACCATAAGCTTTAAGATAAATGGTACTGGAATTTGTTAAAAACTGCTTTCAAAAATCATCAGAGAGCAATTACCCTTCCTCAAGGCCAATGTACCAGCATGCCAGATGGTATGGATAACTGACGTACTGATGCCATCCAGTTACTTTGTTAATAATATCCAAAAAATTAAATAAAATCTAAATGCCCAACCAATAAAAAAAAACCCCAAACCAACAAAGAACCAGGAGTCAATGAATTACCTAACATCAAGTAGTACTGTCCATATTTTAGCAATTATCAAAAATAACATTCGCTGGTGAGGCTACCTTCATTGTTTTGCAAGCTTGATTTAATCTTTCAGCAGCTCAAAGAAATGCTCTCTGCCTACAGATATGCTTAAAGGTTAGAGAAAAAAAAAAAAAAAAACAGGAAAGAGAAGCTTAATTTTTGCAAAAACACTGTCTTCTAAATTTAAGACAGGGAAGAAAGGAGAGGAACGTATAATTAAAAAATTGAGGAGAACTGACAACACGTAGTACAGAAGATGACAGGAATGCCTAGTCATAACATAAATAAAATGAAAATTTGCAGATTGCTGTCAAACAAACAAACCCCAGGTTGCTTAAAGCAGCAGGTAAGGAACATGCACTGTACCTATTTTTAAAAGGTACCGCAGCTATGAAGTGATAATTTCTAAGGTTAATTTCTAATTGTCTTCATCCTTGCCAGCAACAAGTTAAATCTCTCAACACACGGCACAAGCATTCTACGTATTTGTCTTATGGAGAGAAAAATAGCGCATTAACATGGACAAGGGGAAACTGTTCTTTTTTTTTTTTTTTTAAAAAAAAAAAGGCTCCTGTAAGGCTGAGGCTAATCATCAGGTGTGAAGACAGCGGGCTGAAACTTCGGCCTGCACTCCAGCGCAGAACCCCTCAGGCCCAGGCTGCCCCTTCTACCCGCAGGGCCGGACATCGCCCGGCCAGGCCCAGGCCTGCCCAGCGAGGGGCGGCACCCCTGAACCCCCCCACCCCTGGGTAACCAGCCCAGGCCCCGTGCCCACCCCACAGATACGCGGCGAGAGGCACTACATGTTCACCTCCTCCGGGCTGCGGCCGCTTCGCCTTCTCGCCCTGAGCTCTGCCGTCCGCCATTTTCCCCCGCCTCCGCCTCCCGCGCGGCGCATGCGTGTAGTCCCTCCACGGCGCAGCCACTCAGCAGCCCTCCCCCGACCACTGCGAAAGCGCGGGCGGAGGCCAGGGCGGCCAAGCAGGCCCCACCTCTTACTGCGCAGACGGAAGAACGTTACCGGAAGCTACGCCCTCCAAGATGGCAGGGACAAGTCGGGCAGTGTGACGCACATCCGCACAGGGTGAGGCGCGGAGGTATGGGCTTAGTGTCAGCCACTCGCTCCCTGCAGACATCGCCCGCTGAACCCCTGCATCATAACTGCTCAGAGCCACATCCCGGCACCGCGCTGGCACTGCCATGCCCATCCCACCACTCCTGTTTAAGAAATTTTCTCGCGGCGTTTTACAAACATACGTTCAAGTGAACAATGATGTTACTTCATCCCCAAAGTGCAAGCGAGCTCATGAAGCAGAAGAGCCTGTTTTTATTAAGAAATAGCAAATAACTCCAGCAGCACACGACTCTGTGGCATCTCTTCCTCACGGGTGGCACAGTGGCTGTCCAAGTGAGGTGGTCCCTGCACTCCCAAGGCTTCACAGGGAGGTGGGAGGCAGCTCTCAGCCTTGCCTGAAGCACTACCCCAAAGCAAAGCTTCGCATATAACTCAACCGGAAGCTGGTCTGTCTCCATGCTCAGAGGCCCTGTACTTCACAAGTGGTGGAGGACAGCATTGAGACAGCACATCTCATCTTCCAAGCCCTCCTGACAAAAGAGGTGAGACAGGGTGTGGATCACCATCAACTCCTGGTATATTTGAAGTCTACTTTTAAAAATTACTCATTCTCAGATTTTTAAAATTTTCAGGACAAAACCCACCATCTGACATGAGGGTAGAAAACTAGACTAATGAAAGAATATTTAGACACTGGTAAAGAAGTCACTCCTCATCCTACAGACAGCAGAAAGAGCTGTATTTAGCAACATGTCCATTGTAGCTCTGCAGCCTGAACCCTTTCAGAGACACCAATCTGTACCTTTTCAGATGTAATACAAAAGGGGTGTTTCTGTAAGTATTTACAAATAGGACTCCACCAATAATCTCAAAAGTTTCAGAACTTTGAGAAATCTACATTATACAGAGAGAAAACAGACACTGGAGGATAAAAGTGTTACCCAAAAGTATGTAACATTTTTTTTTTTTTGGCAGAGTCATGAAATTTGGCTTATTCCTTCTGAAGAGAACTTTGATTCATGTCAGATTCACCCAGAAATAAACTGTTTTAACTCCCCAAATTCATGCTACATTTTAACCATTTGTATTTAATTCAGCTATTAAAAGGCAGTTCATATACACACCAAAATATGATTGCAGGAAATTAAGAGGAAAGTCCTCTTTTGTTGCAGCTAAACTTCAAGGAGACTGTGGATGGCCTCCCTCCACTGCAAACTCAGAGCACTGAGGTGGCCTTTGAAGAACCTTTGCTTTGTTATAATTACCCTTGTCTCAACACGGTTCAAAGGAACAGACTGAAATAATTTTTGTAGAACAGATAACATTAACTCATTTATATTACGTAATTTTGATAACATGAATAAACAGATGGAATACTAAGGAAATCTAAGGAAAAAAAAATCCCTAACATTAATTCTCTCAAATTTAACCAACAAAGGCATGTTTTTACAAATGAAGGCATTTCCAGAACTCCTGACAATACTGGAACATTCGATGACGCAGTTTGCCCATAAAGTTATTCTCTGTCTCATCACTCTACTTTTTGTGTTAGCTTTTTTGAATAGCTCTTAGCAAACTGCTTTCGTATTTCTTCCTGTCTCCTTCCAAGTTTAAGTGTGTTGATCAGGTTTAAGGTTTTTTTCAGTTCATGGACAGGCTTGTTTACAAAGCTAATATATTTCCTTTTTGGAACGAATTCCAAAGCCTTTTTCCAGTCTCCAGTATCCTTCAAGGTTAGTAAAATACACATCATTTGATCCAGTGTGAGATTTTTAGCACCTCTACTCCAAAGCAAGTACTTCTCCAGTGGAAGGGCCGCAGTCTCCAGCCCCAGTCGCTTTGCCCGTGCTAAAGAGACTCCTGTTTTTATGTTCTTATCAACCATTGACCCAATAATATAGATTTTATCATGATCAAATGTTTTCATTACTTTGGGAGAATCAGCAGTCAGATAGATAAGCTTA
Organism: Ramphastos sulfuratus; assembly: GCA_013399055.1. Classification (NCBI taxonomy): domain Eukaryota; kingdom Metazoa; phylum Chordata; class Aves; order Piciformes; family Ramphastidae; genus Ramphastos; species Ramphastos sulfuratus. Next base: position 80,790 of record WBNM01038971.1, on the reverse strand, counting down.
TCCTTGGGAAACACTTCTGTGTAGCACTGATCTGTTGCAGTGACAAGCAATCTGCTCCATGCTTCTCTGTAATGCTTGATAAATTCCTTCTGATATAGGCTGTCCTCTTTGAGGTTACAGAAATGGATGTGGAATGGATCTGCAGATCTTCGATTGACGCTTTCACTTAACACTATCTGTCTCACTGTATTTTTGACTTCTCGGATGGACATATCTTTTTCATAAGACATGTCAAATACTAGAGATTGTCCAAAGATCATAGACTGAGCAACCCTCCAATTGTATGCTTTATCCATACTGTTGGCCCTAAAATAAATGAATGAATTCTTCTTGGTATTATCCACTTTTGGATCTTGCTCTTGTTCTTCCAGCCTCCTTGCCCTTTTCTCAATCATCTTTTTTTTGTCATTTTTCTTGTACAGTTCCTTGAGATACAAGTATTTTAAATACTTCTTTTGGGCTGACTTAGAAGGACATTCTGTAAAGGCTTTTAGCTGTTCTTCAGTAATATTTTCTGGAACACATCTGCCAGCTAGCCTCCACATCTGCAAAAGATTACGTGCACCAGCCAAAGTGGAAAGCTCCTTATGCTCAGAGACTGTCTCACTGACTTCTTGCAACCCAGACTTCATGACCTTCTTCCATCCATCTAAATCTATTTTTTCTGAGGGACCACATGAATTGTCCTGCTTCATGCAAAGTGATAAACTCAGAGTTCTACCGAGTGGAAGAATGTCCTTTTTCATCCCATGCTGTGTAGCAAATGGAAGGATGGAACTTCTTAAAATTTTTTTCATGAGTGTATTAGCAGACTGCATAGTTATACTTGTGCTCTGTTCAAATACTTATCTGCAAAACACCAATAAAAGGGAAAAATGGTTGTCAAAAATCACAAATAAAACACATAGCAACGTTCATCCTTAGTAACACTGACAAACAATAACTTACTTCTTAGAGAATACTAGAAATTCCTGGTTCCACTATTACTTTTCTACCGTTTTCTAAATAAAAATGGTGTATATAGCATTACTGTGAAAAGACACAGAATGGTAGAATCACAGAATGGTAGGAGTTGGAAGGGACCTCTAGATGTAACAGTCCAATCCCCCTACCAAAGCAGGATGACCTAGGGCAGACCACACAGAAATAGGTCCAGGAGAGTTTGGAAAGTTTTCAGAGAAGGAAGCCTGGCCCAGGGCTCCAGAACCCTCACAGCAAATAGGTATTGAGGTGGAACTTTGTGTGTTCTAGCGTGTGTCCATTGCCCCTCATCCTATCATTGGGCACCAGCGAACAAAGACTGATCCCATCTTTTTGACATTCATCCTTCAGATATTTATGAACATTAATAAGATCCCCTCTCAGTCTTCTCCAGGCTAAACAGTCCCAACTCTCTCGGCCACTCTTCATCAGGCAGATGTTCAAATCCCTTAATCATCCTCATACCCTCCAATGGACTCTTGTCCAGAGAGAGACACAGCAAGCGAGGAATCACTATTGAAACCAGCATGCATTTTACAATGGATCATACTGGTGATTGACCTTTCATTTCCTCCTGTCAAGATAAAATGAACAAAAAAAATAAATCCAACCAATTTAATATATAGAGAGTAAGTGTAAAATTAAGAGGAAATCCCTAAATGTTAAAATAGAGGTGTTTGCAATTTTACATTTAGGCATTAAACATACTTGCAAAAGTAATAATAATTTTTTAAAAACACAATATAATCTCCAGCTTGCAGAAATCAAGGGATGAGTTCCAGAGAAGCTGTGGGTACCTCATCCCTGGAAGTGTTGAAGATAAGGCTAGATGAGGCCTTGGCCAACCTGGTCTAGTGGGAGGTGTCTCTGCCCATGACAGAAGGGTTGGCACTAGATTAATGTCCCTTCCAACCAAAATCATTCTATCGTTCCTCAATTAACTTACAGTACTGGGGCTCCAACTAAGTCAATAGTTGAAAAGCAGACTTGCGATCTGAATACTTCGTAAAAGCTTTTGATGAAAGCCCTTCGCTGCTTTAGAAACTACAGAATTCAGTACCTTCCCAGCTCAGATGCCTCCAAACGGATGTTTGAGCGCCGAAGGCAAGGCAGGGTGAGCAGCAGCCATGTGGCTTTTCAACAGAGCAGCACTGCGAGCTTCTTACCAACTTCAAACCCGGCCCACAGCCGAACCGAACTGTGAGAAGCCCTTTCGAGAACACTGGCTTGCCCCGCTGGGCAAAGCGGCCTCCGGGTCACCGCGCCGCAGGCCCGACCCGCGCCTGTCGAGGAAAGTTGGGCTGGGAAGCATGACAGGAAAGCGAAAGGCCGTTCCTAAGGTCCTTGGGGGGGGCCACCGGCGCGCCGAGGAGGGCAGTATGAGGGGGTCGGTCCCGCGGGCGAGTCTTTGTCGCCGTTAACCCTCAGTGGCAGGAAACACGAGTCGGGAGAGGCCTCACCGTCCAGCATCTACGGCCGCACCTGCCCGAGCTACGGCCGCGCTCCAGCCCTCCTAGCCTCCATCTCGTCCCGCCTGAGAAGGGAAAGGAGCGAGCGGGCGGACGCAGCTATCAATCGCCCCGCGGTAGCTCCAGCCCGGCCACTTCCGACTTACCTCAGGGCGAGCGGGCTCCGCATGCGTGGGGACAGCCAGTCTTCTGCGGCGCGGTGCTGTGCAACCCGACTGTCCGTAGCGTTACGCGTCCGCACGGCGGAGGTTCCGGGCCTCTCTTCTGCCCGCAGCCCAGGAGCCTGCGCGGTACGATGACCCGGCGGGGCAGAGGTGGCCGTGTGCACCGGGAATCCGCCGCCGGCCCCTAGACGGGGCTGCCAGTGGGGCCCTGGGGCGAAGGGAGAGAAGAGGGGTAAGGCCTGGCCCCGCCACAGTCCTGAGTGCGGCTGAGGAGTGAGACAAACACTGGAGCCCCAGTCGTCTGTCAGCTCAGTGTGGTGCTCGGTGATTTCGCTCCACACACACCCCCTCCACACACCCCCCCCTTTTTTTTTTTTAAACGTCGTGGAGAATTTTCTCTTGGTTTTGACACAGGATCTTTTTTGTTTGTTTGTTTTATTTTGATTTGGTTTTGGCAGGTTTGGTTTTTTTTTCCTATCAGGTAAGGATTTTAGCGTAAGCCGCGATCTGTCGAGATGAGTTTTCTGCTGCCCAAGCTGACCTGTAAGAGGGAAGTGGATCAGGCAATTAAAACGGTGGCCGAGAAGGTTTTGGTTCTCCGGTTTGGAAGAGATAACGATGCTGTTTGCCTGCAGCTCGACGATATTGTAAGAACTAATTTTGTCTTCCTCTCCTTCCCTTTTTAGTTTCCTTCCTTTTCATAAACTCTACTAGTATGTGTTACATACAAGAGAGAATGCCAGATACTGCTTTTGGATAACATGGTGCCTTATGAAAATTTTAATTACAGTTGTTAAATAATACTATATCAGTAAAACTGGCTGAAAATCAAGCAAATGTTACTGTAGTGAGTGTAAAAAGTGCTTGAAGTAGGTAAGACATTCTAGCCGTGGTAAAACTGATAAAACATAAGAGAAATGGGCTTTGTAAAGTTTGCCAACCTTTTTCCACTTGCGTGTCAATCCATTTACCATCCAATTTTTCTTTCTTTCCAGCTTGCAAAAACAGCTCATGACCTGAGTAAAATGGCAGTTATTTACCTGGTGGATGTCAACAAGGTTCCAGTCTATACCCAGTATTTTGACATCAGTTATATTCCTTCTACTGTATTTTTTTTCAATGGACAACACATGAAGGTTGATTATGGGTATGTTTTCCTACTTGACATTTTCCATTATGTGTATAAGACTTAGCTTTTTTTTCTCTAGGTTAGTGTGTCTGAGGAAGATAACATTTGAAAACTGCAATGCGATATGCATTAAGAACTCTGTAAGAAGCCAGAAGGTACTTTGAGGTATTTTGAAATATACTCTGATGCTGTAAGTAGGTGTTAGCTATGAAACATGCCTGACTTTGCAAAAAATACTATGGTTAAAATGTTTGACCTGACATTACACCATTTATGACTTTGGAGGTCACGGTATATTCCTGTCCTGGTTATGATGTAAATGACCAGATCAAAACTCATAGTGTCATTATACATATTGTCTTGTCTTGAGTTTTTTTTGCTCTGAATGCTTTATCATTACAGTTCTACCTTTATCTTATGCTTATATTTAGGTCTCCAGATCACACCAAATTTGTAGGAAGCTTCAAAACAAAGCAAGACTTTATAGATCTGATTGAAGTGATTTACCGCGGAGCAATGCGTGGAAAGCTCATTGTGAGAAGTCCTATTGATCCCAATAACATTCCTAAATATGATCTTCTCTACCAAGGAATTTAATGGGCTGACCAGAAGTAGAGAATTATAGACATGGCCAATGTTCTAGACCTATTTTTCCTTCAAGCATTTTTGGCCACGTCTGAACACTGTGGGGCAGTTTGAAGGATCGTATTGGTCTCTTTCTGAAGACAGATATTCTCTCACCTCATTCTTCTCTCCTAAACAAGCAACATGTTCACGTGTAGAATTCAAGCAAGTGACTGTTCTTTGAGTTGCATGTTGACCAGCACCTACGATACAGGCAAGTGGTATGCAACCTCAGTGACAGCATCTCCAGTGCAACTCTAAGTGAACTAAAATGTCATATAGTTTATTTATTGTCTCTTTAGCACCATTTCCATTCAACTGACTGTGCCTTTCCAATGGTATTATACACTTTTACCCATTACTGGATAACAGGATGGAAGCTTTTTTGAATGGTATTAGAGATTACTGAAATCTGAAATGGATGTAAACACAAAAGGGAAGTTGACACTCTCTTTTCTCTGGCACCCAGTATTACTGTTCTATAATATTACTATTTTTTGACTAAGATGGGAACTGAAGACCTGGAACAAAGTTTTGTCATTCTTCAGAAGTCTTTTGTAGCCACTGAACACCTTTTGATTCTCATTGGATTAAACTGTTTCTTTTACAATTGTTTTAAAGTTTGATTGCTTATTTGTTTAAATTGCAAACCTTGAGTATAGACATTTTAAAACTGTCTCTATTTCCCATCTGTCTAAAATTAAACAGCTGAGAGAAAACAAAGGCATTCTTCAGCATCAGTTTGGTAACTGCAGGTTGATAGAGTATTGTGTTTCTATAGCATCTCCTACCCAGTAACCTCACTGGTTTAATTTGCTTTAAAGGGGAAGTTACTTTTGCTCACTGCATCATGTTTGGGGCATAGCATCTATTGAGTGGAGTGAAAGTAATAGTGCATAGTTCTCTGAAGTATTGTTTAACTTAAATATTTCAAGGAGGAAGGTGAATGTTCGAGCTCTTAAAGCTGGAATTGGGGATTGGACAAGACAACCTTTGAGGGCCCCTTTCAACCAAATCCTGTGAAAGATTTTTCACAGAATGACAGAACATCAGGGATTGGAAATGGCCTCGAAAGATCATCTAGTCCATCCCCTCTGCCAGAGCAAGATCACCTGTTATATAGTGGGGAAGAAATAGATCCTTTACATCCTCGTTTTTTTTTGTTTGTTTTTTTTTCCAATTCCAGATCTGTCATTTTAATGAAAGCTATGCTTTGAAGCAAGTGTTTTCCTGATAGTTTAGGATTGGAGGGTCATAGCTGCAGAATGTTTATTTAAAAAATGAAACAGATGAGAGTTGGTATACCTTAACATCTTTATTTTGCACAGCTTTAAATTTCAGAGCTAGCTGAAGACTTGTGGCTAAAAGCTTTCAACACTGCACTTCTTTCCTAATAGTTAACTTGGTTTTGTGTTTATCAAAAACAAGCAAACTAGCTTCAAATTTAGACTGTAAGTTGCTCCACAGTGAGATAAAGGTCCTTAGATGACTGAAAGATAAGACAGTTATGAAAGGAAGAGACCACTATCAAGAATGAATCAGTATACCTTTATTGATTATCTTTTGTTACGCTGCTTCTGGTTGTGACAGATGATGTCTGGGCTTTCAGTGTATTCTTCAGGTACTTAAAGATGGCATATAGGCAGCAGGAGGGTGCTAAACCATACTTTTCTCTTCCAGCAGAGACAGTGGGAGTGGGGCAGTTCACTTTCATGCAAGAGCCTACAGCTTTATTTAGATTCTTCCTGCTCGACACCCATTCACGGCAGCATTTCTGGATCCATTCTTGTATTTGTGGATCGCTTCCAGTCTGGTGCTGTGTGTTGTGCACAGAGTCAATGAATGCCACAGAGCACACCTTGTTCATTACTTCCCATTTTCTCTGCACCAGCAGATCAACTAACACCAAGCCACCATAGCCATGGGCAATGAAGGCCACATTCTTAGCCACACTCTTTGAAATGAAATTATCCCATACATATATGGTATGTTCCTTGGGGCTGCTGCTGCCCCTTTTAGGGATCCAGCAGACAGACTGTGTAGAAGTTAGTGCTTTTTCCCTGGCAGAAAAGTTTAATGTTTCAGTCTTCAGAGCAGTGAAGTTGTCATTGGGATTAAGCACAATCACTCCCACGTGGTTCTGAGAGGCCAGTTTGATGATGGGATCTGTGTTCCATGCCACAGGCCCTTGCTGACAATTGTCCTCTGCCCCCACTGTCGAACACGGAAAACTCCATGATCTTGAAGAAGGATGATTAGGCTAGAGGAACTTGTTAGCGCATCCTTGCTCATGAAAAAGAAACTTCTTGGTGCGTCCTCTGTAGCATCAGTAGGAATATAAACCTGCAGCATGCAGACTCTTTCCAGGAGCTCATAAACATATTGAGTAATCAAATGTCCCAAAACTTGATAGTGCTTGTGGTTCTGCTCAGGTGCAGTCTTTTAATTATTGAAAACAAAGGGCTCATTTGTATCCAAATGCCTCAATTTCCCTTTTGTGTTGAAGTCATACTTCAGTTCCTCTTCATACTCTGAGCCCTTTTTCTCAAGCTTAGTTCCTGCTGTATTCATAACCACTACAAATAAAGAACACTGTGTTAATGTAGTGAAAGACCTCCATACAACACCTGCATAAAGAAAACCCATTGTATTAGAGTTCAGATTTAAAAGGGGTTACAAAATATTCATTAATACAAACTATCTCGTTTGTCTGTAGTAAACTGTCTGCTTGTAAAGCCTCTTAATGATTCTGGAGGCTAAATTCCAACGGCAGTACATTAACATTCATCTCTCCAATTATTCTTCATCCTTGTATGTGCTTGCAATGGGGGACTTTGTGGAATGGATTACAGAATAGCCACTGTGATCACTGTGGAGAAAATAAAATTCATGTGCCAAACTTTTGTGAGATTAGGCTGAGATCTGTAGTTTAATTTTTCATCTTGTGATTAACCAGAGAGTTAAAGCTTATCACAACCTCCTCTTTTCTTAAGAACTCTTCATCATACACTGTTACTGGCTGTAGAACGGTAAACCTTTGGTGTGGTTATAATCCTACTTTCATAGGATTTTTGTCCTAACAGTAGAGAGTTGTAAGCATTACATTCCCGCAGTTATTAGTATTTTAAAAATTAATTTATCATCTTTAAAAAATTGTTTTGGCAAATGGCTTAGATTATAATGGTTATATTTGCCAAATACATTGGTACAAGCTATTACGTATCTTTTTTTTTTTCTTGCTGAAGTAACAGGTGTTTTGAACAGTCACATTCTCATTGTGTTAAAACTCACTGTACCACCTGATAAAGCTAATTGCAAAGAAAGTGATCTGAAAATTTTCAGGTAAGCAACTTGAGCTGGAGCCCAACTACTTCATGGAATGCAAGTTTTCTTGAGTAGGCTGCTAAGTGTATTGAAAATTATTTCTTGCACTTCCAAATTAATGAAAAAAAAATCTTTGCTTTTCAACAGCATATACATTTTCCTTTTAAAAGATAACATCTCTGATCCAATGAAGATTGCTTAAGGGTCTTCCAATTAATAAATGGTGCTTTCTCCTTGTCTCATAATTACACATAGAAGAGGGAGGGAAGGAACCAAATTCTATGATATGTAAACCATTCACTGTCTTGCCAGTTTAGAAACGGCACAAAGAAATTGAAAATGCTTATATTCATATGTTTTTTTTTCACTCAGAAAAGCATGAAAGACACGAAAGAGTTTGTGGTACTACTGAAATATGGGCAGTTCTCACAAAAATTTGGTATAACTTCTCTTCCTAAAATTGCCTTCAAGGTGCAATCTGGAATGTTTTAAAGCAACTTGTAGATTCATTTGAATAGCATCTTAGAATCATACATTTACTGGACTGGAGGGCTGATTTGATTTTAATGTCATTTATAGAAGAAAAAGTCAGCAGTTTAAAGTTGTTTTAGATCTATCTGCATAATGCATTTACTTATTTTTGGCAAAATCACATCCTGAATCATCATTGACTGCTGTTTGTGCTTCATGATCTATAAATAAATGCAATATTCAAGGGTATTTATTCTGGCAGTCTTTACAATTGCTATTTTGATGTATGTAAATTACTATTTAAGGGGGAAAAAAATCCCTCTTCCTCTTTCTTCCACTTTCCTGTTTGAACTGTAAAATGCTTCACGTGTAAATGTAGTGTTTGCTTCAGTGGTTGTAGTATTCTAAACATAACTGCATGATAAGTATTACTCTTTTTGAGATTTTCCATTTTAAAAGACTTTAGTGAAGCCCAACATTAGGCAGTTTCTGTGCATGAGAGAAAAAAACATTTTAGGTCAGGTTTCCTTGTTTTGCAAACCTTTTTCTCTAGGATGTATCTATAAAAAAAATAGCAGCTGCTGATAGTTAAGCCCATCTAAAGCATTTAGTATAGAATCATAGAATCACCTGGTTGGAAAAGATCTGAGGATCATCATATCCAGCCATAACCTAATATTTCCCTGTACACAACTGTTAGACCATGTCCCTAAGCTCCTCATCCAAACATCCTTTGAGCACCGCCAGGGATGGTGACTTCACCACCTTCCTGGGCAGACTGTTCCAGTGCCTGATAATCCTTTCACTGAAGGAATTTTTTCTAACACCCAGCCTGACCCTCCCCGATGCAACTTGAGTCCATTTGATGTGGGTTTGGGAGTTACCCGCGCCCCCACACTTTGTAAAATGACCCAGGCTAAAACTCAGTCGGCTGGAAGTTTAGATGAAGCTCTGTTTACAGCTCAGCACAATGTACAAGCAGATATATACACTATATACAGGAATATTTACAGAAATATACAAGGTAAAGGTAATACAGAAACACAACACCCCTCCCAGAAATCAGAGACCCCAGGAGGGGCTCCCAACCACCCTTCCACCTTCTCCCCACCCCTATACCTTACCCCAAGGTTTTGAGGATCGGCCAGAGGAGGAGTTAGAAGAAAAGTGATTAGTGAAATTAATTTGTCGAAGAGAAGAAGCCAGAAGTTGCAGGACAGCCCCAGACACTGTACCCCAGAGCCCGTGACCAGCCCGACTGTCTTATCTTTTGTTTTGGGTTCTTTCTTAAGCATCACAGCAAGCCTATGAGTGAAGTAGACATCAACATTGTTTTCCTTTTCACAGCCTATAATTTTCTCTATTAAAATATTCCAATTAGCCTTAAACCAGCACACCATTTACTCTCATCCTGCCCCTTGTTACCTGCAGAAAATAGATACACATACAGCAACAAGCTAACATTTTGTTTGTAATTTACACCTGAAATTTACAGTTTAAATTAAAGCTGAATCTCTTGGGCATGGAACTAAGAAGCTGTCAAAACTAATTTTGTTCATCTTGCCATTGCTAGATACAAAGGCACTACCAAGAAGACGAAACAGAAAGCTACAGGCAAAATTCACGATTCTGAGACTGCCCTGGGAAAAAAAAAAAAAACCACACAAAAAAACAAACCCAGAACAATAGATAAATACAAAACTAGCCCAACAAACAAATCTTTGCCTACACTTGGCTGTAGAAGGGCTTCCAAGGCCATCAACTGAAAACTGTGGCTACACCTGGGGTTATGACTGCTGATGCCAAAGAGCCTTCAGCTGTGTCCATCTTTGTTAAAAGTACTAACATTTCTCGTGATTGCTTACACAAATGTTAATATCGCATGGTTGCTAGCCTGAGCTTCTTTTAGCTGTGCTTTATTGTGTTCACTGAACTGCTAACATTGTTTTTCATTTGTTCACAGAGCTACTATGATAAGGAGCAGGAGCTCTTTTGTAATTTCATAATTACAGGTAGTCCAGGTGTGCCTGCACGCCTGGACTAACGAAGAGTAACAGAAATAAGGAAACAACTTTTGAAATATCTGCCTTGAGACACCCAGATAAAGGCTCTCACAAAACCCTGAGAACCGTCCAAAACTGGCTTAGCAGTTTGTCACTGCTCAACTCAACATATTCTATAGCTGGGGTAAAGAGGACAATACAAGGAAGACTGCCAGCCTTCATCCCGAAGACCCCCACAGAAGACCACCAGAGGGTACTGCGGCTATGCAAGAGGGCAGGGACTGCCGGAGAAGTAGATGCAAAACATTTCTTGGAAATACTTTGAATATGTATAACCTTTCTTGGAATTTCTATGAATATGCAATGAGTAACATTTAACTGCAAGGATAGAGGCTGGGGTGTGCACGTATGTGTCGGAGAGATCCCCCATGCACTAGTGCGTTAATAAAACATACCTGCTTTATAACCTTTTGGATTATAAGGTCCTTTCTCCGCGTGTCAACTACCAGTTCGCAAAACTACTCGGTAGCTTGTAAATTGCAGGGAGATGTATGGCACAAGATACCTGTGGCACCAGTACTTGTCCCGTGCCATTTACAATCTTTCCCCTCAAGTTGAAGCTAAAAACTCCTGGAAGTCAAAACCTAGGGCGGTTGCAATGGTGGGAAGAGAAGGAGAAAAAGAAATCCTAGCTCCTGCGGGCCAGCAGCCTGAAGCGAGCACGGGCTGCCGCGAGGCAGTGCCTCAGCGAGAGCGCGGCGAGATGGTTGTTGCTGTTACCGATCAGGGAGGCGGTTACCGCCGTTACGAGGCGGGGCGCGGGCGGTCCTGCCGGGCAGAGGCGGTGCCCAGCCCGGAAATACCGAGAGAAGCTGCGCAGGAGGTGGTGGGGCCTAGATAAACAAGAACAACGGCAGCGGGAGCAGAGCTGTGGTGGCGAGGTATCTGGGTGGGAGGTGTCAGTACTGCTTATTTTCTGCCTGATACTGGTGACTTAAAGATGGTTGGTAGTGCTCTGATGGGTCCTGCGCGGTCGGTGTCGCTGGCCGGGGTACCTATCGTGAAAGAGCGGAACCGGCAGGACACTAGGGGAGAGGAGAGAGTGCGAATACGCTGAGCTGCTGACCCCCAGCTCTTGTCCATGGGTCAGTAAGAAGCCCCTTCACTTCACAGCGGGACAAGCCGATGAGCTGAGTGAGGAGATGGGGTATGGAGCGGCCCCGCTGTGCCCGAAGCCCTCAGGCAGTGACAGCCCGAGAGGTGCCACCCCTGGGTGGTGCCTTTGTTTCCCCCTGGAGCTGTCGGAAGGCCGCCGTTTGTCAGTTTCTCCTCTCTGCGGGTACCGGCACAAGCAGTAGTTTACCGGGTTTTTAAAGGTCCGTAGACGTTCTTCTGTGTGACTTGCCCCAGGCGACGCTGCTCTCGCAGGGGGGTTGGACTCGATAATCTCCGGAGGTCCCTTCCAACCTCTACTCTTTTGTGATTCTACGAAAGTACATGAACTTAAAGGTCTTCTTGAGAGACTTCGATTATCTGTAAGATTTTACGTTGGAGTCACACAGAGTATTTACAAGGACTGTAAACCCTTATGAGTGCTGGAAGCTATGAAGCTGTGTTCTGAAGTTTATCTGTGAATAGGAATCCTTGATGTTGTTTATTGGTAGAGTTGTTGTAATATTACATATGTTTTTTTGTGACTCCTTTTCACTTAATAGTCAAGGCCTGAATTGCTTACTAGTTGTGTGCTTGCCAGGGTGTGGACTGAAGTAGTAGGTGTCTTCATTAGGGGTAAATTCTGGTGAAATTTTTCTGTTGAAAATGTCATTAATATTTTTGTCCACACTGATGATCTAGAGCCTTGCTCAAGTCTCTCTTGTATTGTGTCTGTCTGACTTTTTACCAAGGCCTGCAGTGACAGCAGAAGGGACAATGGTTTTAAAGTGGAAGAGGATAGATTTAGGTTGGACCTAAGGGAGGAGACTTTTACTAGGAGACTGATGAAACACTGGAACAAATTGCTCTGAGAAGTTGTGGATGCATCATTGGAAGTGTTCAAGGTCAGGTTGGATGGGGTCTTGAAGAACCTGTGAAAAGATGTCCTTGCCCATGGCAGAGGAGTTGGATTAGATGATCTTGTAAAGATCTCTTCTGACTCAAACCATTTCATGGATTGAGAGGTGCACTATTGGACCTTGTATTACCTAATAAAGAAGGGCTGTTTGGGGACATTAAGGTTGAGAACAGCCTTGGTGACATGTTGGAGTTTAGTATTATACAGGGTAGAAGCAGGGCAATAAGCTAACTACATACTCTTCAGAGATATACTTGCAGGAATCTCATGGGCTAAGGCTAAGGGTAAAGGAGCCCAAGAAAGTTGGTCAGTTATTAAATGCCACTTCCTCCATGCCCAAGATAGGTGCGTTCCCTTGAGTAAAAAATTGGGTAGATGTGGTAAGAGACCTGCATGGGTGAGCAAAGAGCTTCTGGAGATAATCTCTTGGAAGAAAGAAGCTTACAGTTCAAGGAAGAAGGGGATTGTCACTTGGGAGAGCTATAGAGAAGTCAGGACATGTGGGAGGGCAACAAGGAAGGCCAAAACCCCCTTTGAACTAAAACTGGCAAAGTAAAAGAGAGTAAAAGAAGGGCTTCTTCAACTATATCAGTAGGTAAAGGAAGAATAGGACACTTTGGCCCACTGCTCAATGAGAAGGCAGCACTGAGAACTGAGGATGCAGAAAAAGCAGAATTGCTGAGTATCTTCTTTGCTTCACTCTACTCCTAAGACTGAATTCCCCTGTGAACTCCAGACCCTGGATGAAGGAGAGGAAATCTGAAGGAGGGTTGACTCTCCACTAGTCAAAAAAGACTGGGTTAGGGTACAAAAACTGAATATTCACAAATCCATGGGCCCTGATGAGATGAACCCAAGAGCTTTGAGAGAACTGCCTGATACTGTTGCTCTGCCACTCTCCATCATTTTTGCTAAATCATGGCAAACAGGAGAGGTGTCTGAAAACTGGAGGAAAGCCAATGTCACTCCAGACTTCCATAAAGGGAAGAAAGAGGTTCCAGATAACTATAGACCAGTCAGCCTCACCTCCACTCCTGGAAAAATTGAGTAGCTTCTTCTGGAGGTTATCTCTTGGAAGAGAAGAAGGTTATCAGGAGTAGTCAGCATGGATTTACCAAGGGGAAATCGTGCTTGACTAATCTGATAGCATTCTATGATGACATAACTGAATGGGCAGATGCAGGGAGACCAGTGGATGTAGTCTACCTTGACTTTAGAAAGGCTTTTGACACTGTCTCCCATAATGTCCTTGTGAGCAAGCTCAGGAAGTGTGGGATAGAAGAGCAGACAGTGAGATGAATTAGGGACTGGTTACACAATAGAGTGCAGAGAGTGGTGATCAATGGTTCTAAGTCCAACTGGAGACCCATAACTAGTGGAGTCCCCCAGGGATTAGTGCCAGGTCCACTGCTGTTTAACACTGTTCAACATCTTCATCAACGACATTGATGAGGGGATAGACAGAGTCTGCTCAGCAGGTTTGTGGATGATACCAAACTGGGAGGCTTGGCTGACACACCCGAAGGCTGTGCGGCCATCCAGTGAGATCTGGACAGACTGGAGAGCAAAGAGGAACCAAATGAGGTTCAACAAGGACAAATGCGGAGTCCTGTATCTGAGAAGGAATAATGAACTTCACCAGTATAGACTGGGAGGTGATAGGCTGGAGAGCAGCCCTGTGGAGAACGACCCGGGAGTGCTCGTGGACAACAAGCTATCCATGGGACAGCAGTGTGCACTTGTAGCCAAGAAGGCCAGTGGGATCCTGGGGTGTATTAAGAGGAGTGTGACCAGCAGATTGAGGGAGGTTCTCCTCCATCTCTACTCTGCCCTGGTGAGACCTAGCCTGGAATATTGCATTCAGTTTTGGGCTCCCCAGTTCAGGAGGGTCAGGGATCTGCTCAAAAAAGTCCAGTGAAGGGCTACGAAGGTGATAAGGGGCTGGAGAGCTGGCCTGTGAGGAGAGACTGAGTGACCTGGGGCTCTTTGATCTGGTGAATAGAAGACTTAGGGGAGCTCTAATCAATGTTTATAAATATTTGAGGGCTGGATGGCAAGAGGGAAGGGACAAACTCTTCTCAGTTGTGCCCTGTGATAGGACAAGGGGCAGTGAATATAAACTAGAGCACAGGAAGTTCCATCTCAACATGAGGAGGAACTTCTTTACTGTAAGGGTCATGGAGCAGTGGAACAGGCTCCCCAGAGAGGTGATGGAGTTTCCTTCTTTGGAGACTTTCAAGACCCATCTGGATGCATTCCTGTGTGACTTGCACTAGATTATGGTCCTGCTCTGGCAGGGGGGTTGGACTCAATCTTCGGAGGTCCCTTCCGACTCCTAACATCCTGTGATTAATTAGTTTTCTTTGTTCTGGCTTGCTTCAAAAATTTCTTGTTCTTGCTTAATGCCTACTACTGTGGTCCTGCTTCCCTCTGACTAAATAAACCACAAATCACTAAACTTATATTGTATGTTTTGGTTGAGGTTCAACAAGGACAAATGCGGAGTCCTGTATCTGAGAAGGAATAATGAACTTCACCAGTATAGACTGGGAGGTGATAGGCTGGAGAGCAGCCCTGTGGAGAACGACCCGGGAGTGCTCGTGGACAACAAGCTATCCATGGGACAGCAGTGTGCACTTGTAGCCAAGAAGGCCAGTGGGATCCTGGGGTGTATTAAGAGGAGTGTGACCAGCAGATTGAGGGAGGTTCTCCTCCATCTCTACTCTGCCCTGGTGAGACCTAGCCTGGAATATTGCATTCAGTTTTGGGCTCCCCAGTTCAGGAGGGTCAGGGATCTGCTCAAAAAAGTCCAGTGAAGGGCTACGAAGGTGATAAGGGGCTGGAGAGCTGGCCTGTGAGGAGAGACTGAGTGACCTGGGGCTCTTTGATCTGGTGAATAGAAGACTTAGGGGAGCTCTAATCAATGTTTATAAATATTTGAGGGCTGGATGGCAAGAGGGAAGGGACAAACTCTTCTCAGTTGTGCCCTGTGATAGGACAAGGGGCAGTGAATATAAACTAGAGCACAGGAAGTTCCATCTCAACATGAGGAGGAACTTCTTTACTGTAAGGGTCATGGAGCAGTGGAACAGGCTCCCCAGAGAGGTGATGGAGTTTCCTTCTTTGGAGACTTTCAAGACCCATCTGGATGCATTCCTGTGTGACTTGCACTAGATTATGGTCCTGCTCTGGCAGGGGGGTTGGACTCAATCTTCGGAGGTCCCTTCCGACTCCTAACATCCTGTGATTAATTAGTTTTCTTTGTTCTGGCTTGCTTCAAAAATTTCTTGTTCTTGCTTAATGCCTACTACTGTGGTCCTGCTTCCCTCTGACTAAATAAACCACAAATCACTAAACTTATATTGTATGTTTTGGTTTTTTTTTTTCAGTAGAGAAAACCATGGAAGGAAAATCATCAAGTCATGGCAGCGTAAGTGTTCCTACTATTTGCAACAGTTTACTTCGAGGCTATGGGTACCCTAGGGTGTTCTGAAGAATTTGCACAACCAGCTTCATTCTCCAGTGGTCCAGCTTTTGTTTTGTTGAAACATGCTTTTATAACAACAATTGTAAAAGTTTTAATCACCAGTTTATTCTGGTAGCAGTCAGTGGTAATATCTGCCGTTGAATGTGGGTCAATGCAATCAAATGTATAATGTACGGAAACGATGTGTGTGTTAGTTTAAGGCCTAAGCTAACAGCTAAAATATTGAGTAGTCCTCTTAAGAGCTGCATATTTACTTATCTCTGGAGATGAATTTATTTTTTCTGAAATATCCACATTGGTATTTCAGTTTCTAGCAGTTTCTAGCACAGTTTCTAGCAATGGAGGCACTGGTGAAAACAAAATATATGCAAAGCATCTGATTTGATTGGGTAAGGTCAGGACCGTCTGGTGTTTTAGAAACAGCATGCTGTGTCCAGCCCCTTCTTTGCCTCTATGTTGTCACTTCCTCTGACCCTTGCACCCACAGGTGAGAATTGCAGAAAAGTAATCTTAGTTTAGATAAGGAGTCTGCTAAGTGTGTGTGTGTGTGTACATCTATGTGGTGAATTAGTCACTTTGTATTAGGGAAGAGCTGAGGCAGCTACATACCTTGCACTTACCATAGATACAGACCTGTGTTGTCTCTTGACTTCGTGCTGCTTCTGTTGGTTTGCAATGCCCACAATTAACTGAAATACTCTTTAATGAGTGTAAGCATTGGGAAGATACTGTACAGTGAGGTGGAAATTTTACTGTTGATCCTATCTTGTGCTTTTTTACCCCTTTCTGTCTGTCCATCTCTCTGTTTTCTGTGTCTGACCTTTGCTGTTTCAGTGGTATCTGTTATTATAGAGGTTTTCTGAACCTTTGTAACTTTAAAATGCATGTTAAAATTTTCAGATAAATATGTGTTTTCAGGATGTTGATAACAGAAACCACTAGTCTGGCAGCAGGTGGGTTTCTGAAGAAAAATAATTGTACCTGACCATTAAGGTGTAGGTCAGAAGAATGCATTCTGACTGATAAAACATGTTTATAGGCTACTTCTCAACCTAAACCAAAAAAAAGTGTGTTTCAATCCTTAAATGCTAATGGGAAGGGAAGTACTTTGTGTTAGAAGTGTTGCTTATGTGTAACATTTATATCCCATATAATTGGAGGAATCTGTTATTAAAGGTGTATTTGTTATTGCAGTTTGGCCAGCAAAAGCAGTTTGAATTACTGTATAGAAACTCAGGTAGTTTCAAAGAAGTGTGGAGAAGGAATAAGAAGACTTGCAATTTGAACGGAAGGATTATCTCATTATAGAACAGTATGCTTTGGTTATGGTCTGTAGGTACAGAGTTAACAAATAAACTTTCTGTGTTAATTAAGCTTTAGCATCACTGTTGTAGAGTCCTTGCTTGTAATTTCATGTTACAAGACGCAAGACATCTGGAAGTTTGCAAATTAAGTTCATAAAATGCTTGACAGTGGCTGTCATAAAGAGTAGCTTCAGCTTTTTCCTGGCTGAGGCACTCTGTTGTCTGAAAGATGTAAATATCGCATTCCCTCTCTGATATATTATGATCTGCTTGCACTTGCAGTTCAAGATTTTGTTTCTCAGAACACTTGAAGTGGCAAGGCTTGCACTTCTGTTCTTTCAATTGATTTTTTTTTTTTTTAATTGGCCTAATTAACTGATACAAAATGTGACCCTCCTGTGTCTTGATGAACTGGTAGGAATTTTGTTTGGCTGTTTTTGTTTTGAATGTTAATGCACAAAGATTTACTTTCTACATATATTTTTTTCTGAATTGGTGAAATTCTACAGATTACTAACTGCTTTATCTTTCAGTAATTTTCAAAATGCTGATCCTGTTTTTACAGAGGTTGGCAATGACAGTAGCTGATACCATTTTGAGTACATATATTGATGCAAAATAATCATACAAAGACACTTGAAGACATAATTACTTTTCATCTTATTTTCACTTGAGAGAAAACCTGGTGTGGCATTTGTCATGCCATGCAGCTATTCTGCTTTCTCTTTATCATTTTCTAAGTTTATATGATTAAGTTAGAGTGTAAACAACTCAGAACTAAGAAAACTGAAAGTGCTGGTAGGTGGATTCTCACCTTTTGGGCACTCATTTGAAGTGAGTTTTTTGAGGCAGTTCATATGTTAAAACTAGATGGTATGACAACGTGGTTTAGAATCCAGTATCAAGGAGGAATGAATTTAAATTTAGTTACAGTTCAGTGCTTCCCTTTCAGCTTTGTTATTTGGCCTGACAGTTAAAGGAAACTTTTGTACATGGCAGTATGTCATCTCATAGCACCAGTGGATAATTTGGTTTTATCGTGTGTATAACATCCTCTATTTTCAGTTTCGTATACCAAAAAGGAAAACAAACACCCAGTCAGAGGATGTTCAAGTTCAGTCCCCATTGGCAAGGATCCCAGGCTCCCAGCATTGGGACTACCCTTTAAAAGAGGTAAAGAGAAGTTCTTCCCAGTGAAAAATGTGTAGATGAATGTTATATATGGTTTTATTTATTTTTTTGGAGGCCAGATTTTTTTTTTTTTACCAATATAGAGTACTGCCTTGTGACCAATATCTGACACAGATTGTCTTGGAAAGGGACAAGTCTAGTAGGTCTGGAATCTGCCTGCAAGAATATGATTACAAAAATGGAAGTCTTAGTGCCATATTGCCTGCCTCAGTCATTAAAAAGTAAAGATGATCTTCAGGTGTAGCTTGAAGTGATCTCAGTAATAATTGATTTAAAGACAATTTTTTTTTAAAATGTGAAGTTAATTATCTCCTGAATAGTCAACTTTTTAGGTTATCATGAGGTCAATTACAAAGTCTTTTGTTATGATATGAAAGCAGTTTTTATATTGAGTTTTCAATTAGTCATTATTTATGTCCAAGAGCTTAGAGTTTTAAGATAATGTATTAAATACTCTATGACTTTTGACAGGATTTTAGGTGCTAGTATAACATTTTAGTATTAAGACTAAAAGACTAGTTTTATGACATTTGTTTTAAATGACTGTCATGATCATCTCAGTCACATATAGAAGCAAATATTTGCCTCTGTAAATCCATTCCATTGGAAATGCATTTTGCTACTCTTGACTCCTTCAGCTCATCATTGACTTTGGTGGTGGGTTTAGTGCTTTCAGAATCATGGGACTGAGCAAATGGGGTCTGCCAGACAGGAGTTTTAAAAACCTAGTGAGGTAAGTTAGGAATTTTTTTAATTTAGAATAGTGATGGTAATGGGCCCCAGGTCTCTTGGTAGGCCTGGTCATTTGATCATGCTGCAGTACAAACTCACTGTGTAGTTGTATTCTCTATGCTGTTAATAATTTGAGTAAGCAAAACATCCAGTTACAGTCAGGATTTGAGGTTGAAAGTGGTGTCTTCTGTGGTTGCAAGCAGCAGGCAGAGCTCTTGGGTGGCAAAGTCAGACAGAGCTTTCATGGAGTTCTTCCAGTCTTTTTCTCTCTGTAAAAATAGTGATTATACTGGGTGAGTTGGAAAATATTTTTAAATTTATTATTTCCTGTCTATTTTTCCATTTCTTTTTTTCCTGCCTGTTTCTATAAATTCCAGACATCTATGTGGTAGAGAGCTTTATGTGCTTTAGACACTGACTGGTCTTTATAGTCTGTTTGAAAAGATTGCTCATGAGGTATCATCATTAAATGTTGTTGCTTTATCCAAACAAAGGTCTGTCCTGGTTGTAGTTAAGTGTTGCTGGAATTTGATCTGTGTTGTTTGAGAAATTTTGTGCAGCTTTCAGTGTTTTGGCCATATAGGTCTGTTAACGTGCTTGAAGACCAGTGCTGTGAGGTGAACTGGATGTTTGATGGCAGAAGGGCAGAGCAACTTCAAGGCAATTTCTTGCTGCCAGCTGTTTTAATAATGAAGGTATTTTCCATTAGGGTTTGCCCCTATGGTAGGGAAAAGATTGATTTGGCGTGCACTTTTCATGGTTCACTGAAGTATCTGAAATATTCATGGGCATCAATTTTTCAGATGCCCTTTCACTCCAACCTTAAGCAGAAAGGAACATGTTTGTTTGCTTTCGGCCTGACAGACATGATTTTCAGATACCTCTTTGGTTTATGATTTTTTACATTAAAAAAAAAAAAAAAAAAGAGAAATTAGGAGAAGGTAATGGCAGAGGGAGATAGGTTTTCTGCAATTCCAGAAACCTATGTTTTGGTGAGGCTTCATTTATTTAATTCAAGAATATAAGTGCATTCTGGTTAGGCAAGAGAATTTGGAAAAAATGAAGTCTGGCTGCTGTTTAATTTTGCCACACAAGTACCAAACCTTGAAGTTCCTTTTCCTTCTCAATTTTATATCTGAGCGGAATGTAATTTAGTTAAGTGAATGGAGGTAAAGTGAGTATGTAAAACAGGCCTGATATTAAAGTCCCTGTTTGGAATATTACTCTTTTAAATAAGGAAGTTATTAAATTGTCCTCTATTGTCAAATTTCTTCAGGAGAAAAAAGTTGTATTCAAGATCAATGGGGGAGTGCTTTTAAATCAAGCAAATTTTATTCTTTGCAAAATTGTCTCTCTGCTTCATTTGATAAGTGGCACTTCGATGTCTGGCATTGTGCCCTTTTTCTGTTGGAAGCTGTTAATTTTATTTGGGTTTTTTTTTCAGTGGAAATTAAGTCCCAACAACAGAAAGTCTTCCACAAAAGGAAAGAGGAAAAAGTATGGTGACAAACACAACTGTAATGATGAAGAATCAATTGGGTAAGAAATCATCTCAAAGTTAGTTCTTCTCTACTTTCATATTGAGAGTTGTATTCTTTCTTGAAGATGGGTGTCTCTGATCCCTAGCTAATTGTGTCGTGCTGAGATGGTTTTCAAGCTATTAGGTAGCCCAGTTTTGAAGAATCATGGTTAATTGATGGCAACCATAATTTTTCTTTGCTTTTAACACAAAACTGTGTCGTGGTAGGCCTAAACAGGCCTCCTGGGCTTGTACATGTCCTGGCTTATGCAGACATGTTTTTCTGCTCTCTCTCCTTCTGTTATGGGGAGAGAGCAACCGCGGGAAAAGGGACAAAGGACCTGGCGCCACTAAGTCTGGGGTCCGGGGTCTGTCCATCACCTGTGGTTGCTAGGGGGCACATGATTGCCTTGTGCAGGGCCCGTGATCTGCCCAAAAAAGGATAAAGCAAGCCTATGGCTTCACCCAATATGGCCAAATCTTGGCTAACTGCCATTTGATTGGCTATCTTGTGTCCAAAGGTCCAATTGATCTTTGGGCTGTGTTAATAAAAGGAGCAGGGAACACGGGGTGCGTGCCTTCCACCATTACAGGTGCCTGCTTGCATCCTGCCTGCTGCCTCCACGCATTCGCCAG
The DNA here is from genome assembly GCA_013399055.1 of Ramphastos sulfuratus. Classification (NCBI taxonomy): domain Eukaryota; kingdom Metazoa; phylum Chordata; class Aves; order Piciformes; family Ramphastidae; genus Ramphastos; species Ramphastos sulfuratus. The sequence goes on along the minus strand of WBNM01038971.1, from coordinate 59,685 downwards.
CGTGATACCGTGAGACATCCTGCCTGTAAGAGCCTGCTTCCAGAGTCAGCCAGGATCAGGTCAGAGATTGTCTCCTCTTCCCCAGTGCTCAGGAGCCTGGAGAAACTTTAAAGCCTCCGGCAACTTTCAGCCCGGCAACACGGGAAACCCCGCCACGTGCTTAGGGTATTATTTTCCTGTGATATATTTTTGTGAATAAATACCAAGCCTCTTGTAATCATTGATTGCCTTCTGCCATAAGCAGAAAGCTGCTTCTCGGGTCCATCTAGTGAACAAGCGGCGTACTGGCCGCAGGTGGTATATTGACCACAAACCTTCTCTTTTCCAGTTTGGTTTGAGTTCTGTTAATATATATATTTAACAGTTATTTCCAGATCCTGTTATAACCTGTATATTGTTTCCATAACGTTGCAAAGAGCCTGTTACTATTAAATGGTGGTAGGGGGTGGTGCGAGTTCCAATTATTTAATGTTAATAAATTATATATTAATATTTTTATAATATCGTCTCGCAGTACCTAATTACCCCTCCCCTACAAACTGTGACATCAGAATAGAAATTCAACACTTATGAGAAGTACTGCTTGTTTACCTGCTTGGAATTCTGAAAAGTGTTCATTACTCTAAGTGTAAATTATCATTCTAGTCCTAGATATTTTAGGTATTTTAAGAAGTTTCTTGGTTTTTTTGCTTGTCATTTTTTGCTTTGTGATTCATCATTATTAGATTGGCTTTGTCAACTCTGAAAAACAAGAATCCCAAGTAATATGATGATTAGTAGGGAAAGGCAGTAAAATCCTAGAAATTTCACCTCTGTTACAGTCAAAACACCAAAGTGTGGATGATCTGCCACTTCTTTATGCTCTGTTGCCGAGACTGGATGTGTTGGCTGCTTCGAGATTATGGCAAATTCTTAAAAATATCTCCGTGAAGCCGAGCTGATTGAGCTTTTTTCCAGAAAAACTTTGAAGCTGTAAGTGCTGTAGTTGTGAAATGGAGATGAAAACGTAGAATTAGATTCATTAACGTCAGGTGGGAAGCACAGTGACCTTGTGATGGAAGTATATTTATCTTAAGCAAATGTTATTCCACAAGCGATTCAAATCTAAATAAGTAAGAGCATGCATTCTCTGTACCCACTTGGACTGGAACTTAGCCATAATAATCACTTGAAGTGATTTCTTGTCTGGAGAGGCTGTTAAAAACAAAGCAGACAGTTCCTAGCTATACAAGGCTGTGCTCTTATTCTTCTAGCACTCTGTTATTGAGGGGTAATTAATGCAGTATGTGATTTTCAAAGATTAATATTGTTTATTAATATTCAATATTCATAACTCTCACCACCTCTAATTTTAATAATACTCAATACTTAGCATGGTCATGGAAACTTTATACAGATAATAACATAGGATCTAGAAATAACTGGTAATAATATAATATTAATTGAACTGGAAGAGAAGGTTCCTGTGGTCAATACACTACTTGCCCACTAGATGGACTCAAGGAGCTCCTTTCTGCTTATGGCAGAAGGCAAAGGTGAATTACAAGAGGCTTGAAGTATTTACTCTCAAAATTATCTCCTGACTCGTGGGGCTAGCTACAGCTTCAGACAGTACCCAAACGCTTTCACGGAATTCTGTTACTGCCTTGTTATCTGTTGAGACCTCTGATTCTTCCCAGGCTTCAGGGTGCTGGGGAAAGGAGGCAGACAATCTCTGACCTGGTCCTGATCTCCTCTGGATGATCTGTGTATCTCCAGGACTTCCCGTCCTGGCAGGAGACTTTCAGGTACAGGCAGGATGTCTTGTGGTGTGCAGTCTTAGCACAGATGTCACACTGGCTATGCAGGCCGATCATGTGGAGGCTTTTAGAACCTGTTCCTGGTAAACTGGATGCAGATGGTTTCCAGGCAGTTCAGAATACAATAAGGCAGTAGCAAGCACGAATACAATGGCAGAGCATGTTGTGCCACCTCCTCATCTCCTTTTATCAATACAGCTCAAGACTAATGGGCCTTTGGACACAGAATAGCCAATCAGAATGGCAGTTAGCCAAGCTTGACCATAACAGGTGAAGCCATAGGCTCGCTTTGCTTTACCCTTTTTAGGGCAGAACACAGGCCTTGCACAAGGCATACACAAGCTGAGCGTGTGTACCTTGTTTACCACAGGATGCAAAATGAGTCTGGGCAAGCCAGAGTCCTTAGACTGAGTGGCTTCGAGTTCTTTGTCCTCTTTCCCATGGTTGCTTCTCCCCAAAACAGAAGGAGAGAGAGCATCAAAACATGTCTGGACAAGCCAGGACATGTATAAGCCTATTTTGGCCTGCTTAGGCCTACCATGACAAGTGCAAAGGATTGTGCTGAGTGACAGCAAGTGATTTCAGCGCTGCTAAATTCAGTGTTATTGTGAACTGTGAATAGTCACTTAAGCCTAATCTTTGTACTCAGAATGCTTCAAGCTGTTGTAAGGAAGAGCAGAACTTCACAATAGAATCTTTATATTTTGTACTTTCTCAGAGACATAGATCTTAGTTTACATCTACTTAGCTCAAAATACTTAGTAACTTTACTTGAGGGAGCAAGTCAAAAGGTCAACCTATCATAATTTAAAAACTATATTAATTGCAGTTTCCTGAGTTTTAATTATTCTGTGGGATGTTATCTGATATCAGTCTCCAAAGGTTTTCCAGTAAGCTTTGGTCTGGCTTTTCAATTTTGAGAAGCTTTGAAAAAAATAGTGGTTACTTTTAGAACTGCTACATATTTTAGTTATCTGTTATATATGTTAATAATGTAAGAGACTTTCAAGTAGTGTTTGTGGGTGTTCCATTATTTCTTTACCAAAATTCTTCCTAGCACATCAGTAGGAAATGATTTAGACTGTAAAGAGATAGTAAATATTGAGACATTAAACCTGTGCATTTTTTTTACTTTCAAACATATGTCTAGATACTAGATGGGTGTTCTATGTCAAACCGAATTACTGTTTGCAATAAAGCTTGTTCTATGTATTCCATTTGGATACAAGATGTTTCTTAGAGTGATAAATCAACACCCTGATCTTGCATAATAAGTAGAAAGAACACACAGGTTCTAAAGTGGTGCTGTTTCAATAAAAGCCTGAAACTGACAAAACTCAGAGTGATGTGCTGAGAGTTTTTCTAATGCAGAAGTTTCTCTAGTCCCTCTTTCCAATAAGGAATTCTTTATTTTTGTTGAAAAGCAGGAAATAAGTCTCAGTGGCAAACTCCTGTTAGTGCCTGATATTTTAAACCCTAGTAATCTTTTTTTATAGGGATTAATCTTAAATATTCAGGGAGGCGTGCTTCATCTACTCTGCTTGAGCATTGTTATGGCCACCTAATTTTAGTCAGAAAAGACAAAGTGGATGTGTTAGCACAAGCCCCCTTCTGCCTGTGCTTTTAACTGAAGTTCTAGATTACAAAATTTGGGAGTTGATGGCTTTTGTCAGGCCTGCTCTGCCATAAGACAGTGGGGGCTGGAAAGAGCAACCGCAGCTGCTGTCACCTGAACACCTCTGCTCATGGCCTTGTGAAAAATCACTGTCAGGTGGTTTGTGTTTGATCCCTGATGGGGCTCTCAAGGCAGATTAATTTCTAGTCCTCACACACTAGAGATCTCTTACACATTAGTATCATTGTGTCACAAAACAGTTGGATTTTTGTGTAATTGCAGAAAGATAGGTATGATGTTTATATTTTATATCCCACTTATGAAACTTCTTCATTGTCAAGGAAGTATATAACACTGTATTAAGGGTGGCTTTCACCATCCAGAAACAGAGCTTAGAGACATCCACTTATTTCAGCTTGTATTATTCTCTTGTTTTCCCAAGAGGGAAATAGAAGGAAATAAAACAAACAAAAGAACAAAACATAACACTTGTGCAATTCAAACTTCTCAAGCTGGTCTGTTAAATTTTCTTTAGGGGGAAGATCAGAGAAGCACTTCAGTAAGATCTGTGCTGAAAGAATTGCACATTATATTAAACAATATTTGAAAGACATCTAACTGCTGAATCAAGTACTGACCCCATAGCAGTCAGGTTTCTGTGGCAAACACTTACATACTGGCTTCCTTTGCCCTGACCAGCATGCTTTGGTAGTAATAAGTTCCTCATACAGCAAAGCCAGGAGCTTAGTAGGAATGTTCATGTGTGTTGTTAAGACATTTAACTTTTAGTCAGTTGATGGGAAGTCAGGACCTTGAAATAGTAGGACAGACAGAGGCTTTCTTCTCAACAGGATGGTGGCTGTGAATGTGGCAGATTTTCCAGTTAATAACAGTGTATCCGTATTATTCCTTTGGACTCTGAAAGGCCAAGGACCTCCTGAGCTGTACACATGCTAGAGAAGCTCAGATAATACACAGCATGTCTATATCAGTGACTTTATTCTGTAAAGCCCAGGCAGATGTTTAGCTTTTATGGGACCTGATGGAGTGACCTTTGCATGGTGGCATCAATCTCTGAGGTCCCTTCTGAATTAAGCCATTCTATGATCCCACTATTAAAGTATTTATTTTCCAGACCTTTTGTTCACCTGTAAAAGAATGCAGATGTGAAGATGGTGGTGCAAACAATAATAATTTACTCCAAAAGGAGTCACTGGCCTTCAGGTCTCATTTTGATTACTTCCTAATATAGATTCAAATAGATTAGAGCTAGTGGTTACAACTCTGTGTACACAAGTATGATCACTGAGAAAGGGACTGGATTGCACAGCTCTGATTATTGGGTGAAACAGAGATCAAACATTTCACCCAAAGGAGTGCAAATGATTTACAGCTTTTGGTCCTGTGCTTTCTAAGGTAAGATAGTCTGGTTTTGCCTGTGGAAAGTGACATGAGACTTGCCAGGAGAAGCCAATAGCATTTTTCATAATATTTGAGTTTTGTCTGTTCTTTTTGTATGTGAGTATGTTTTCATTACCTTTACTTATCTATCCTCCCAAAACAGAAAAAGTACATGAGTATGTACAGAAGGTGCTTACTTAGGAAACAAAAATAATCACCTTTGTTTTTCCTTCACCAAGATGCCTCCAAGATGTCTTGCTATTGTGCAGATTACTTACTGGATCTGCTAGTGAGACTTGGTTTTAATGTGTGATTTGCTTGCTTTTTTCTGCTTGACACTGCTGTTTATATTTTATAATGTCTTCTGCATGACTTGCTTGCTTTATTCTGTAGACAATTTAACACTTAATTTAGGCATCTGTGTCTCAACCATTGTTTACAGATGTACAAGCTGAATGAAGTGTAGATGTCTTTCCTGAATCTATTCTATGCCCAGTTTTAATGATGTGAGTTTTTAAGATATGATGCCAGACACCATTCCTCCTTCAGAAGGGGAAGCCATTGGAAGCTCTGATGCCACTGTACAGCTCTGGAAATCAGGTCATAATCAGTTGTTTTATCAAGGTCATCAGACAAAAACTTGCGCCTTAGCCTGATGCTGACATTGAATCATAGAATGGTTTAGGTTGGAAGGGATTGTAAAGATTATCTAGTTCCAACCTCCCTGCCGTGGGAAGGGAGCACCTTCCACTAGACCAGATCGCTCAAAGTCTCAGCTAAATGTAAACTATTTTCTTCTTTCTTTGTTGAAGATTCCTTTCCTTTGCATGGATTTCCAGTACAAAGCTAATTGCGCAGGGGTGTCTGTGCTCTACATTTTAAGAAAATTTTTGCAAAGATGCTCACTTAAAATGTATAAACATTATTTGAATCAAGGGAGTAGGGCACATTACAGATTGTTTATCTAATAACAATCAGCTAACCAAATCACTGGAAATTCTGCTTCTTAGTCTTTTACCTCCTCCTGGTGGGTTTTCTCTGTCACAATCCTTTTAACAATCCTAAAGTTTGGAATCTTTAGTTATCATTACAGCTCCTGATTATAAAATATACTCTGTGACCATCCATATTCCCACTGGACTAATTACCTTGCAAGCTGTCTAAACTTTGTAAAATATCTTTATATCATCTTGTGTTTGACCAGTAGAAAGAAAAATCTGACATTTCTGCAAGGCATAACAATGCAAAGGGAAACAGTTTAGGTCTGGGAAATAGACTGTTAGGCTTGGGACATGATTCTAATAAGGACACTGAAGGGTTTCTTAAAGAATGCCATTTAGATACTTAAAGGTTTGATTTGTAATTCAAAGTCCTGTTAGAGGGGCACACCAAAGAAAATATTTTTAATTATAGTTCTTTAGTAACTGGACCTCTAAAGTAGTTTGTCTTTCTTATATTTAAGGAAGAAATTAAAGCACAAGAGAAAATACGTAGTTTCATAAAATGAATTTGCATGAGTTGCTTGATAACTCTTAGCTAAAGAGTTATAACTAAAGGCAATTGCCTTTAGCTCCATTTAGAAGTTGTAAATTTTCCTAACAGTCTAATAGGTTCTTGTGTAGTTGGATTCTGAATTTTTATCAGATTGCTTAAATGCATATATTTACGCATATAAAAGTATATTTATATATGATATGTAGTATTTGTTTCCTTAGCTATTGCTTGTATACTCCTTATGTTTAATATAAATTACAGCTGGGCAAACACCAGATCCTAAGTCTGGTTGCTGTAAGCTCTTCTGATCTGTTCAACTATGGTTAATGTATCAACTCTGAACATTTGAGAAGCCCAGAAAAAAGCTAAAACATCTGACTCAGTGGAGACTTGCATAGAAAACAAGTGTCTTGCTTTTTTTGCAGGCTTGATACGTGTTCACTAGGCTGCCACAATTGAGCTCCAGCATCTAAGATGTTAGTATTACTAGGCTATTCCTCACATGTATTTGCTTTCTAAGCTTTTCAGTAGTTAACTCCTATCTTTGAATGAAGCTTCACCTTCTGTATCCTTGGAGTGTAGAACTAACTTTTTTTTTTTAGGTCTACAGTATTTGAAGCACATGCTCAGACTCTGCAGTAAGTTCTGAAAAACAGTAATTTGAACTGGTAGTCCTAGAGTATATCCAGGTCTAGGTGAAAGATCAAATGTAGACTCTGCCTAAGACATTCTGTAGCAATTCTGTGGTTCGTTTAGGTCAGTTGTCTAATGAGACTGTTCATATGACATAAGTACAAAAAACCTCCCATTATCTTCACAGAGTCGATTTCTTAATTCAGAAACCCTGGATTAATTTTCCATCAGCTACTTAGGACCATTCCCTTCTTCCTTCTCCTCTGTCCATATTCTTGGCATCAGAGTACCTTCATTTAGGAATGCTTGGGGTTTTTTAATCCCTCGTTTTCACAGAATCATAGAACTTTAGAGGTTGGAAGGGACCTCCAGAGATTATAGAGTCCAACCTCCCTCCCTCCAAGGCAGGATACCCTAGAGTAGTTCGCACAGGAACACATCCAGGCAGGTTTTGAAAGTCTCCAGAGAAGAAGGCTCCACAATCCCCGTGGGCAGCCTGTTCCAGTGCTCTTTCACCCTCACTGTAAAGAAGTTGCTCCTTATGTTGATGTGAAATCTTCTGTGTTCCAGTTTGTGGCTGTTGCTCCTTGTCTTACTGCTGCTGACCAGCCGCATCCACTTGACACCCATGCCTCAGATCTTCATATACATTAGTAAGATCTCCTCTCAGTCTTCTCTTCTCCAGACTAACTCTCTCTCTTTTTTTTTTTTTTTACTTTTATTTTTTAATTGAAGCAAAGCTTTAGCTCTGCACCACTTAGTTTTTCTTTGGGAAACCAGAGTGGAGCAAACTGCCTATCACTTGAGGTGATGTTACCCAGCTACGAGTGTCAACCATTTAGTTTTGTTGTTCATTGGCTAGATAGTGCTCTCTATGGTGTGGTATGTACCAGACAATTCATCGGAGTGCCAGGAGGAAACACTTTTTGTATCATTAATAAATAAAACAAGTATTTATTTTTTAATTGCATCTTTTATGTACATTATAAAACACAGATTTTTTTCTTAATATTAGTACATCTATGTAAATTATAATTAAATGTGTACTGATAAGAGTGCATGATCAAAAAAAAAAAAGTGGGAAGAAAATACATAGCAGTGCTCCAAGAGAAAACAATTAGTTGCATACACATCATGGCATTCGGTTATTCAGATCTTAGAAGACTGCACAGCTTTCATAGCTTATATGCAGGTTTGCTAAGCTGTGCATACAAACATTACTTTCTTTTCGAGTTCAATAAGGAGTCACGAGTCTTGTTGAAAATTCTTTCCTCTGCTTACCGTGTTACCGTGTTAACATGTGGTAACTACTGAAAAAGCCAAATACAGTTTCACATAGTCCTTAAGTTCAATGTATTTGTTTAGAATGGCAGTTCCAGATTTACTTTTTTAGGTTCTACCACATCTGTTCTTCAGCACTTTTCACACAGTACCTGTAGTTGTTTACCACTAGATATCATCTAACCATGCTTTTGAGCTGAGTGTAGCATGTCACTGGGACAGCTGTAATTCCTAAAAATCTGAACAGTTGTCAGCTCGCTGAGGAATAGCAAACACTTGCTTAAGAAAGGGTAGTGTAGCTATGCAACTAGTGAAAGATTTTCTGTAGCTAGCTATAAAGAGGGATTCTTACTCTGTTATGTGAGCAGTCTAGTTTGTTGTGCAAGACATGTAATAGAAAAAACAATTCTTGGCTCTAACCTTCCAAAACCCAACAAATGAGCCTGAGCATTAAATATCTTCTTAGGACCAGCCCTGGAAAAACAAGATTGATTCTCATCTGTTTGAAAATAAAGTAAATCATGACAAATCATCTATAATCCATACTACTTCTCTACCTTACAAAGAGTCTGTCGATAATACTGATGATGCTGCAAAATTGTTTTTCTATGTGAAGACTTCAGTACCAGTCTAGCAGAATCAGGAAATTATGAATACTTGTTTTAAAGAAATTCAGGTTTTTACCAACTTCGTAGTTCATAACTGCATGTCATGCTTCAGTGAAATTGAATAGAAATCAGTTGGAGCTTCAAGACTAGGAAATGATGCTAGCTTTTATTTTTTCCGGCAAGCTCATAATCTGATTTGTGATGTGGGAGCCAGTGCTTCTAAAATAAGATGCCACAATATGAGTGCTTGTTTTCATATTATAGATTCATAGAATGGTTTAACTTGGAAGGGACCTTGAAGGTTCTCTAGTTCCAACCCCGCTGCCGTGAGCAGGGACACCTCCAACGAGACTCAAGACTCGGGTTGCTCAAGGTCTCATTCAACCTGGCTATGAACGTCTCCAAGAAGGGGGCATTTGCAACCTCCCTGGACAATACATTTCAGTGTCTCACCACCCTCACTTCCTAATATCTAGTCTAATATCCTGCACATACTCAAGTGTACACTTCCAGAATAATTTGTAAGGCCACAGTGACGCAACTTCCACCATTTGCCAAGAAAAGGTGCACCAGCATTTCCATGCTTCTGCACTGAAATTTCCATCTTCAGAATCACCCATGAATGTGTTAATCATTGATACCAGAAGAAGAAACCTTGGAAGGCTGTCTTCATTAAGAGATATGTTTGTGCTTCCTCTTCTCCAAAGAGAAAGCTTTGTAAATTGTCAGGGGAAATTAGGTTAATTCTGTTGAAGATAAAAGGTATCATGCAGAGACAGGAAACTTGTAGAGAAGCTTTGTTGAATTCATGCATCTTAAGAAATTCTCAGCACCCTATTATTGTTCACTTCTTGTTATGTGTATGGCAGGCAACCCAAAGTTATCTTGACGAATGTCCTGATGACGAAAATAGGAAGAAAATATACACAGGTGCAACATAAAACTGGTGCTAAGTTTTCTGATGCTGGCAAGCTGCAGTCAGATCAACTACCCTCATCATCTGCTGCCAGCCTAAAGATATGGCAAATTTTAAACCCTACTCTCCAAAGCATTTTTCTCTCTGAAAGGTACGTTATCCTTGCAGTTGTTTCCTCATGAATATACTTTGTTGTACCACAGCTGTCTTGTTCATGAACTACATTCTCATCCTCATCATCTGATGTGACTGAGTTTCTTTATACCTGGTTCCTTTTGATAACCATAGAGGGAGATGGTGCCAGGCATGTTGTAGTGGGTTTTCTGATCAGGTGGCTTCTAGATTGTCCTATACTGACAAGACTAACTCATTCAACCACTGGACTTTCAAAATATTTGTGGCTTTTTTTATTCTTGTGAAAGGAATACACTTGAATTTAACTGCCCTCTCTTCTCAGACAAGGTATCCAGGTGTATTTTAACTGTTACTGTTTCAGACTGCTCATGAAAATGGGAGAACTGGTATGAAGGATGAGAGGAAAAGCGTATCAAGTCCAGTATCTTTCTGCCTCTAGCAGTGGTCAGTTACAGATACCCAGGGAAAAGTAGAGCTAGAGTGAATACTTTTTAAACTGAGTTTTTTGCTCCTGAGTTTCTGATGGCAAAAAAGCATAGGGACTTCCTTTATTGAACTTTACATCCAGACTAGAGTGTTCTGTATTAGACTTTTCCTCTCAGTCATATCCTCATTGTATGCCTCTGCAACATCTTGTCTGTAAGGTAGTCTCCTGATTAGAATCAAATTTATGTTTTGGTGCAAGAGAACATCTCACTACTCTCCAGACATATGTGCTGGAGTACACTTTGTGGATGACAGTAGACAACAGCAGAGTTAAGCAATCCATACCTGAAAGATAACGTTTGTAACAGATTCAAAAAAGCCTATAACTTTACATCCTAATCCAAAATGAATTCTAATGCAAGTGTTAGAATTTGAATCCCTTACTTTGAGAAACTAAGTGGATAGATCAAGGGCTATACAACAGGCTGACTGCAGTGGCATCATATGAACTAAGTTGGGCTGCTCTAAACATTTGTGCTCCAGTGGGCAGTTGCATTTCCATGTTTCCGATTAGCTTGGTTTTGATGTTTGTAATGCTTGCAGGTGTTTTTCTGAGCCTTGCTATTGGTATTCTGAAGAATGCCGCCTGAGAGTTGAGGAGGGAAGCTAAATCTAACACTGCCTTTTCATGTGCATGTGACTTTTCTGCCTGTTGGCCAAGTGCTTGAGAAAATTCACTCTTGTACTGGAAGCTTCTTGTTTACAGGAAAATCAAGATTGTTCACTTTGTAGTTCTGAGAAATGTTTACAAATATTTAATGAAAGCTCTTAAGAGAGAAACATTTACCAGTTTTTAATTGATACTTGGATAGTAAGGTTAGAGACAATGCAGTGTGACTTGTATAAGGTGAAATTATTTGGCTAGCATTTCTTATCCTGGTTTCTTGTTGCTTTCTTGTGTTTATCTGCTTACTTCGGATTTTAAATTCCGTGTCACATCTTGTTTCCTCTCTAAGACACTGAAAGCAACGATGTTTGATGATTATCAAGCCTCTAAGATACAGGAATTTAACAAGCAGTTTATTTCTCTGGATTTCAGTGCTATATTTGTGATTTACTGTTATATATGTATGACAGGCAACCTCAAGTTATCTTGACGAATGTCCTGAGGACGAAAGTTGGAAGAAAATACATAGACAGCCATGTAATAATTGCTACAAATTTATCTGATGATGACAAATTACAGTCAGGTCAACTACCCTCATCATCTGTTGCCAACCTACAGACATGTCAAATACTATGCTCTCCTCATGAAAGTCCTTTTCTATCTAAAAGGTATGTTACTCACTGCCAATTTTGCCAGTCTTCTTGAAATTATGTGAATTTCACACTGGAAAAGAATTTTCCCGAAACATTTTTATTAGACTTCTATGTTGAAGCAAGAGATCAGTTTTCTGAGTGCAAACTAACATGCTGCTACAATGGGCCATTGCATTTATTCTGATTTGCTGTGCCTGATGTTAATAGGCGAGTTTTCTTTCATAGAAGGAATTTCCATTTGCAATAGATCATCAGTGTTTTCATTTGTAACTTAGACACATTTAAGTTGATTTTATGTCCAGAATAATAATCTTATTTTCTTGTTAATGTGCTCTAGCATGATTTTTAACTAACTTCTTTTGCAAAACTTCTCAAAATTTCTCTCTGATTGTTCAATTCTTTTAGCATGGATTCACCAGTGGTCTCAATCGCAGCAGACTGCCATTGTCTAAGGGCTGTGTGTCCCCTTGTGTTAATTAGGATCTGCTTTTCCTCTTCTCTTTGTATGTTTAGACTTAGCATCACAGTAACTCTTGACATATTAAACTAGAAGAAATCAGATATTATATATATATATAATAATATTAGAATTCTGTTAGGTTTGTTTGGGTCTAAGATGGTAGTTGGAATCAGAGTGAGCCATTTCCTCTTACTTTTTATGACCACCTCTGCTCAGCATCAAAGTATTCACATGAATGAATAGCAATAAGTTTGGAGGACAAAAATAGAAAGAGGAAAGGAGAGAAGAGTGATTTGTGAAGGCAGGAATAATCAACAGTTCCCAGGTTAAAGGAATCTTAAAATTTCTTGAGAAAAGTAACTCATATTCCTTATTGTGATACATGAGCATCTTCAAGAACCTAAATTAGTAAGAATTCCTTTGTCTTTTTCTGTTGGGATTTCTGTTGATGATTAGTCTGACAAAACTGTGATTTAAATAAGGAATTTAGAGAGTAGAGGGACTCGTTTTAGAAGCATTACATTTACTGCTAATAAATAACTTTCCATAACATTAGACTGACTAAAGTGTGGCAAGTTTGGATTACTGGGGGAGCTTTGTGCACAAAATCATTTAGATCTAGAGTATTTAGTATTTCATTTTGCTACTTGGTATTGTTTTGGATGATGTGAGGTAGTTGGGAGTTCATAGAGGAGAAAATATAAACTTCTTGTATATATTTCTCCAAATCTGAGGAAATATTTTGTGTATTTTTCAAGCTTGTATCTGGAGGGCAGAAGTTGAATTTTATGTTAAAAGTAAGAATGGTTTGAACTAGTCAGGTCTTTTTAGTAGTTACTGTACTCAGCTTGCTTTTGATCTGGAGTGGTTCATTATTTGAAGGATTCGTATTCCATTCTTTTGATATCTTTTTTTCTAATGTGTTCAGTAAAAGGCTTGTTATTAGCAGCAACCTATATTAGGAGGATTTTCTGCTCCTGAGTGACTGGCAAATTAATGTGGGACGTAATGGATATCACATTGGAAATGGAGAATTTAGGAATTATTTCAATGAGGAGATGGTTTGATCATGGTCACCTGTGTAACTAAGGTCTGTGCATGAAATAAACTTAGCACTGATTCTTTCAGACTCTCTTCAGAGGAGACTGTAAACTTCCCTCTTGTAGGGTTATGCATGTATATATGCACACAACCATAGTAAGATACTTCTGTATCATCAGAGTAGCTAGAACACACACTGTATTTTGCTGCAAATTGTGCCAGTTTGGTTCTATGGAAATTTTGGATTAATTTAAAGACTTGTGAGTGATCAGAACAGGGCAGTAATAAGTTGGCCTCTATCGGCTAAAACCTGTTACGAGTTCCCCATTTCGTTTCTTGCTTTTAGTATTACAGAATTGGTGGATTTTGAGTTGCCTTTTCATTGCAAGCCAGTGTGAAAGGCATTTAAGTCACCGCTGGTCTATCAGTATAACTAACAAATTTGGAGTAGGTTTTAAATGGAAAGAAACTTAGGATTTTTAAGTATCTCCTGCTTGTTTCTCATGACTGCTGAGAACACTTTCATATAAACTGTCACTGCTTCTTACATTGTGCATGTATCATAGATTCATAGAATGGTTTGGGTTGAAAGTGACCTTAAAGATCGCCATATTCCAACCCCCCTGCTGTGGGCAGGGACACCCACCTCCTGCTCAACATGTTAAGATATATTAAACTGAGTTACCAGTGAAGATTGGAAGTGAAAACAAAATGTGCATAATTTGTATATAGATTAAACAATATAGGGAAGTCTTTTAGCTGAAACATTCCCACTGAAATGTTTCCTGATTTTGAAATTAAATCGGGATATTGATGTAAAACAAATGCTAAAATCCACGTAATGCTTTTGTATGGTCTTTTAAGTCAGTCAGATCTATATAGGTTGAGAGAAAGTTTTCTGTAGTGAGATTGTTCCAGAATTCCTGATCTGTGGAAGATTTTGTCATGTATCAATATGCAGAATGAACATAGTGCTTACCAAACACTTGTTCTATATCTGGCCTGATTCATGGTTCTCTGTGAATGGAAAGAGAATCAGTAATTACTTCACAGTAAGTGACACAGCTCATCACTGTCATATTGGAGCACTCTGGAAATCTTTATTTGTCTTTACAGTATTCCTGAAGAGCAACAATAACGTACAGACACAACACTGAAGAACAGGCATCCGTTCAAATAGTGTCCAAGCTAGAGATGGCAAGAACATTCTCTCCCATGTTTGGCAGTGTCCTTTGCAAGCCCATACTCAGCTGTCAGTGATTTCAGTCATTGTGGTGATCACTTAGCTCTTTGCAAATTTGAAACGGCAACATTCTGTTTTAGGCACATTATAAAAGAATGAACACAAAATCCCTTTGAATTATATGAGGTGGCAAAAGTAGGAATTTTCCAGAGCAGCATTCAGTTACTTTATCTGTGAAGTCTTGGTTGAGTTTTGTTTGTTTGTTTTGGTTTTCGTTTTGTTGTTGTTTTGTTTGTTGTTTGGTGGTGGGTTTTTTTTTTGTTTGTTTGGTTTTTTTAATAATTTTGCAACTCTCAGAGAAAAGCAGAGATCATGAAAGTTAATTTCTTTTGTCTTGTAACCCTGATAAATTTTCAAAGGATGTCATGTGTAATGAATGTAATTAACTTAATGTACGAAAACCTCACACAAACATATAAATAAATGTTATTCTAGTGCATACACTAGAAACCAAAACACGGTTACATAGACTTTTTTCAGGTGTAACTAGCCTCCAGAGAAACTGGGCATAGGTTTACAAGATCAAATATCAAATGCGAGGATATCATACTGGTGAGTCTGTCAGTACTTCCTGAATGCATTCCTTTAGCTTTTAAAAAAGCAAATAAAATTTAAACCCCCAACTGATTGCTTTCTTGTATGTCCTTCTTTTTAGAATAAAGCTACACACTCAACAGGATACCTATAGGTTACTTAAGTTTCTCCTGCTGTAATCCTTGCCTGTTTTTAACTCATTCATGTCCTGACTCCTCCACCTCTTTCAAAGATACCTTTTCATGCGCTTTTGAACAAGAATCATAGAATCATAGAATGGTAAGGTTGCAAGAGACCTCAAAGATCATCTAGTTCCAACCTCCTGCCATAGGCAGGTCACTCAAGGCCTCGCACTAGTACAGGTCACTCAAGGCCTCATCCAGCCTGACCTTGAACACCTCCAGGGAGTGAGCAAACATGTAATTTCTATTTCAGATCTTTTCACGTTGAAGCAACTTAGTCAGGGGATTTTATTAGCAGTCTTAAATCTAAAACAAAAATATGCTATATAGCCTCATTCCCACTATATTCGTAACAAAGGCAAAGATATACTCAAGTGACTGCCCTCTTTTTTGTTCTTTTTTTTCCTTCCTCTCCCCACCCCCCCTTTTTTTTTTCTTTTTATTTCCTTTTCCCTAGTTGTGTGTTCTTGCTGCAGTCTTGCTTTATAGGAGAATAGTATTTCAGTGTGCGATGTCAAACATGCCAGACTTTTTGTATGTTGCACCTTTAAGAAGCATCCAAACTGAATTAATTTGAGTTTGTGGTCTAACCAACTCCTGTTTCTGTTGGGATTTTTTTTCAGTATGCTTTCAAAATTCAAAAAAAGTTACAGTTATTATTTGTTACAGGTCTGAGCAATACCTGAGAAAGAGAGATGATGATCTATGTAAATTGACTAAGGCTCCTAAGGAATCAGAAAAAAATGTTGTCACTTCTAGAAGACGGGAGCTCCAGAAGAAAGGTTTGTAGTGAGGAATAATCTGACAGTTAAATATGAATTTTGGAGAACACTGGGAAATTTTTAGTCTAATATTAGGAGGAGAAGGCAGAAATAAAATAGGTGTTGGCACACGGTGTATGTGTTTCCTCAAAATGCCTGGTTTTACAGATGTGGTAAAATAGCTTTTTTTTTAAAAAAGAATAAAGTCCTAGTGGATCAGATCTGTGGAAGAAGAAGAAAACTGGGGAGAGCCTCACTCTACCATTATAAACCTGATTTTATAAAAAGTCTTATTCTCAAGAATGTAGTACATTAAGAATGCTGAAGTGTTTTGTGACCCTGCTAAAATGTTCATGCTATATGGCAATATTTGTATTCACTGCTGAAAGCGTCGAGAACTTTGCATACGGAAATGGTGACTATTGCATCCAACGGAAGGTAAAAGAAAGACTTTTGAGCATGGGTTGATAATTCTTACTTGTAAGGAAGCTATGAATTTGATTATACCCTTAACTACTTGTACAAGAGTAATCTCTAAGTGTTTTAAGGAATATATTTTGGCAGTCACATACAATTGAAAAAAGGGAAGGACTATTGTGGAAAGTATCTTCTTCCATACGTTTTATGTAAGACATAACTAATACAAAGAAATATATAAAAGTTTTTTTTCCTAAGGATAACCCATTAAATCACCTTTTTTTTTTTTCCTGACACAGAAAACAAGACTTGTGATGAACTAGAAAAGACAAGCAGAAACATGAACAGCACCTCTCCTAGACAGAAGGAGTCAGGCTCTTGTGATTCTGAGAGAAGGAAAAGAAAATCTAGTGGCCATATTTCTGATGATTGTAACACACACATTCCAGAAAATTCACCTCTACCCTTTGTAAGTTACATTTAATATTAATATATGTGTTTGTGTACAGACATGTACACACACTTCAGCAGCAGCAGCAGCATCAAAAAACAAAATAATTTTACCTATAAATAGGCATACTATTTTACCTCTGGAGGACAAGTAGTTCAGTTGCGCATCAAGAAGAATTGAGTATATATTCTTCTGTCCACAACATCAGAATGCAGTTGTAGCAGAAAGATTGTGAGAGATGAATGGCAGTGTGACCTTTGGACAGGAGCATGGAGTAAAACAATTTGGCAATAAGGCATCTAGTTACTTAAGTGAAGCTTCCTTCACAAATGTTATAGAACTAGTTAGATTTTGATACAACAATTACAAATTATACCTAGGATTATTGAAATCTTGCAGATGTCATCTTTCTCCCTCCCCAGTCTGTTGCACCCTTCCCTAAAGTTTTATTCTTATCCGTCATTAAGATTTGGGGGGAAAAAACCCAACAAAACCCAAACCAACCAAACACTCACCAAAAAAAAAAACCCAACCACAAAACAAACAGTCAAACAGAAACAAATGCCAAACAAACAAATCTCAAACAAAAAGAAAAACAAAGAGACAAACAAAAAAGCCCCAAAACACACACAAACCCCCCCCACACGACCCCTCCCCCTTCCAACTCTCCTCCCCAAAACCGAGAAAGGCAATCAGTCAGCCAAATACAAACTGTAATTTATATACAAGCATTCAAATACCATAAAGGCATCTCTGTAGCCTTCTGATTAAAACTCCACAGAAACAGGTAGTACCTGAATCCTGTGCACTCAATTGACCAAGCCACACACTTATGAAGCAATGAACATCACTCATAATTGGTCTTTCAGTGGTAGACAGAAAGCTGCTAAAAAATCAGCAACAGTTGTTTATTTAGTTTGAATAGGGTTGATAGCACACTTTTAAAAGGTTATCTCTTTATGTGGTAACATTTGGAATATGAGAAGAGAGAAGTTACCCCAACTTGAGCTCTAAATGCAGATGCATTAAGCTATAATTATTTTGTGTATCACAGAGCTAAGTCTTAGTGATCACTGATTGGAACCATCATAGCAATGTCAAGAAAAAAAACTTATATCCTGTCTCTGATTCCTGTTTTGTAGAAAGAGCAAAGACTGAGTTCAACTCAGTCGTCTAGCTGCAGAATGCCCTGTGAGGATGAACCAGGTTCCAGATTTAATGTAATACTGGTGCCAGATTGTATTCCAGAGTCATTAGAAAAAAAACTTAAAGACACTTCCAACCGGAACGGCTTAAGTCCTGCTAAGAGCTGCACAAAGGAACCTGTCTCAGAGACTCCTTCCAGAGATTTGTCAGAGAAACAGCTTTCTGCCACCAGTGAAGATGGGATTTCACCACGAGTTAGTACCATCATGAAACTGGGCATGGATGCATCACAGTACCTGAGCAAGCTGCGGAACGCACTCTGCAGGGGTAATCGGCAACTTGTTTCAGTTGACCCAAGTATGTACTGGATTGGTGCTGCTGACAGTTACTGTTGGTATGCTTAGGTACTGGGAAAACTCAATGAAACATATGGAATGAAGGATTGATCATGATCACGTTGTTTGTAATGCAGTGTGTAGGTTAAAGAACAGTACCTAGTGCTGGTGTCCTCTGCTGGAGTGTAGAGGGTGTCATACTTGAGGAACAGGAGAGACAGGACTTAAAAATTCCAATCCTTATTTGCTGAAAATCAAGGTTGTACTTTTAAATGATTCCTAAACTGAGAAAAAAGTATTCTTTGAAACTATGAAGTGGCCTGTTTCTTTTAATAGTCAGATAATTTTGAGGATCTGTGCTAAAAAGTATTGATAAAGGTAGGAAGCAGTTGTTTCACGCAGGCCTTGGCTGTTTTCTGCTATGTACTTTGATGTTACGTACAGCAAGAGAGAATCGTTTGCTCATCTGAAATCCACAGTGAATGAAATGCTCTCAAGTCTGGGCATTGCAGTGTATGTATATTTCTTTTTTTCCTCTTTAGTTGTCCTCTCTAGCGATGATGAAGATGCATCTTCTGAAACAGAACACTCAAAGCTGCTGCAGGATAATACCACGGACAATAAAAAAACAGACCAGCAGCCTGAATTACCTATCTCAGCAAAGCAATTGGAAGATGAGGTGAAAACTCACACAGAGCAGGTAGTCCAGTTTTTGGGCTATGTGTTTTTATGCTAACCCTTTAATTTATTTCTCCCACGTTTGTTTTTTCTTGCATGTTAGGACAAATGTGAAGTGCTTAGAACAGATATGATTAGCCATTTCACAGATGGAATTCTGGACAGTCTTCAGAGAAGATCTCTGGCTCTGAAGCTGCAGTTGTTTTCAATATACAATGTATTTCCTATTTTGAAAATAAACATTTGGAAATGCCTAATAATGCAGAACAAGAAGGATCAGATAGTAATCTGGCTAGAGGTGGATATGGTGAAGATATATCTTTGAAAACATTTTTTTTTTGCACACGATGTTTTATATTGATCATTTCAAGGTCAGTAGTTTCTTCTTGACATTCATTCAGCCCTCTGTTGTGATTTTGTGCATGGAGAAGTACAAGGATCTTTGTTGACAGAGTTAGGTTAAAGTTCCTTTTCCTGTGTGGCTAACAGTAGATTTTGAATCTAAATATAGCCATAAAGGTTGTTGCTCCATTTTGGACTTGATTACCCTCATGCTGCTTGCTTTGACCTGGGTTTTGTTCATCTCCGTCATCCTGAGACAAGTCAGATGGGCCATTGTTGCCTTTTCTCACAGAAGCGTCATCTTGATCTGAAGTATTGAACTGTATGCTATACCTCTGATACTAAAAAGAGTAGCATTTTTTTTCTTGCTCCATTGTTTGAGTTTTCACTTGGCTCTGTATTAGTGAAGAGCACAGGTTCTGTCTATGCAATAGGAACTGTAGATCATAGAATCAACCAGGTTGGAAGAGACCTTCAAGATCATCCAGTCCAACCTATCACCCAGCCCTAGCCAATCAACTAGACCATAGACTAAGTGCCTCATCCAGTCTTTTCTTGAACACCTCCAGGGATGGTGACTCCACCACCTCCCTGGGTGGCCCATTCCAATGGCAAATCACTCTTGCTGTGAAGAACTTCCTCCTAATATCCAGCCTATACCTCCCCTGGCACAACTTGAGACTGTGTCCTCCCCTTGTTCTGTTGCTAGTTGCCTGGGAGAAGAGACTGACCCCCACCTGGCTACAGCCTCTTTTCAGGTAGTTGTAGACAGTAATGAGGTCACCCCTGAGCATCCTCTTCTCCAGGCTAAACAATCCCAGCTCCCCCAGCCTCTCTTTATAGGGCTTGTGCTCCAGGCCCCTCACCAGCTTCATCACCCTTCTCTGGACATGTTCCAGAACCTCAACATCTCTCTTGAATTGAGTGGCCCAGAATTGGACACAGTACTCAAGGTGTGGCCTGACCAGTGCTGAGTACAGGGAAAGAATAACCTCCCTTGTCCTACTGGCCACACTGTTCCTGATCCAGGCCAGGATGTCACTGGCTTTCCTGGGCACACTGCTGGTTCATGTTCAGCTACTATCTACCAGTACCCCCAGGTCCCTTTCTGCCTGGCTGCTCTCCAACCACTCTGTCCCCAACCTGTAGCGCTATGTCCCTCTTGAACTGGAGGGCCCAGAACTGGACACAATATTCGAGATGCAGCCTCACCAGGGCAGAGTAGAGGGGCAGGAGAACCTCTCTCAATCTACTAGCCAGACCCCTTTTAATAGACCCCAGTATGACAATGGCCATCCTGGCCACAAGAGCATACTGATGGCTCATTACTTCTCATATTGTTGTCTATTTCCAAAGCAAAATATGCCCCGTGTGAACTTTCAAAACCACAGAGAATATTCTTTAGAAAAAGAAAAAGAAAAGTGACACTACCCACCATCTGACCATGCCAGCATGTCTTTGACTCGTTTGTTGATAGCCTCAAGCTCTGACGTTGTGGCAGTAAGAACTGTGCCACCTTCCGTTTCTCGAAACTCATTCAGTTCTTGTTCCACTTGATCCGGATGTGGAACAAGATACTGTTAAACCCTTAAGGACGTTGTCAGTAATGATTGTAATAACATTTACAGCTTTATCTTACGGAATTTTTGTTTGCAAGGTGGCTTTGGAAGTGAATTCTTAACAACATGAAAAGAAAGCTCCTATGGTTACAGGAGGGAAGCATCTAATTAAAAACCCTTTAGTAAATACACTCTTTTTCCCCTCCAGATATTAGCAGAATCAATTGAAGATAAATGTCTTATCAGCTTACCTTCTGGAAGCACACCTAGAAAACAGATGAAGCCATCACTGGATGTTAAATTTGATAGTCTATACATTGGAAAATTTAAATGGTTATCAACAGATCCTGCTAGGGTAAGTCATTCTGTGATGGTGGGATTTTGACGATATTTAGAAGTTAAATTCTGGTTAAGCAGAGCTAGTGGTACTTAATATGGAAGCACTGAGTTTCAACTGTTGTTATATGAAATTGGTTTGGCTGCAAAATGGAGTGTGTAGTCGACTACTATCTGTATTTGGATTGCTGTGAGTGGAAAAGCTAACTGAATTTTTTTGTGGCCATGTCTTTCAGAGGTTCTGTATAAATGCTGTATTGGAACAGAAATCATACTGAGGAAGCTTTTTATGCATTCTGATGGAAAATACTGGCCATGTTAGAATTAATGTTACTTGAAATAAACACCAACTGCTTTTCTCAGAAACATAAGAAATTTTAGAATAAAGTGATCCATGGCGATCAGAGTTCAGATATATACTATGCACTGGTCTTGCCTTTTAACAGAACACTACTTGGTTTGTGATGTGGGTTTAGGAGTTACCCGCCCCCCCCCCACTTTGTAAAATGACCCAGGCTAAAACTCAGTCGGCCGGAAGTTTAGATGAAGCTATATTTACAGCTCAGCACAATGTACAAGCAGATATATACACTATAGACAGGAATATTTACAGAAATATACAAGGTAAAGGTAATACAG
>WBNM01038971.1:25533-37220 GCA_013399055.1 Ramphastos sulfuratus | reverse complement strand
AGGAGACCTTAGAGTAGCCTTCCAGTATCTGAAGGGGGCCTACAGGAAGGCTGGGGAGGGACTATTTATAAGGTCTTGCAATGACAGGACAAGGGGCAATGGGTTTAAACTGGCAGAGGGAAGATTTAGACTGGATGTCAGGAGGAAGTTCTTTCCAGTGAGGTTGGTGAGGCACTGGAACAGGTTGCCCAGGGAGGTTGTGGCTGCTCCCTCCCTGGAGGTGTTCAAGGCCAGGTTGGACGAGGCCTTGAGTAACCTGTGCTAGTGGGAGGTGTCCCTGCCTATGGGAGGGGGTTGGAACTAGATGATCCTTGAGATCTCCTTCCAACCTTACCATTCTATGATTCTATGTCTTTTGAATACCTCTGGAGATGGTGACTCCACCACTCCTCTGAGCAGCCTGTTCCAGTGCTTTACAACCCTATCTGTGAAGAAATCTTTCTTAATATCCAACCTGAACCTCCTCTGACACTGCTCGAAACCCTTTCCTCTTGTCATAGGACAAGAGAACTTGGGAGAACAGGCTGACCCCCACCTTTTCAGAACCTCCTTTCAGGTAATTAGTGAATGAGGTCTCTTTTCGGTTTCCTTTTCTCCTGTCTAAACAACTCCAGTTTCCTTAGTCACTCCTTATAAGACTCATGATCTGTGCAGCAGTTCCCATACAGTAATGAAAACCCTTCATAGAGATACCCTGAATGAATATGCCCGAATTACTTGAGGGGCAAGTTGAAATATTTTTGGAATCAAGAATCAATGCTTTTAGGTGGAAAGTGAAAATTTTCCTTGGAAAAAAGCAACTTTATTCTTTGTGCATAGTGTGGTAACACAGGAGAAACTTCTCAATATATATGACAACCTTTTGTTATGTGACAAGAAACATTCTTTATACAGCCAAGTCTTTTTAACATAGCATCAGTGTAAGTGGAAACTGTAAAGACATTTAATGCAAAGGTTAACTGTTTATAGCTTATAAGCCTTCATCAGTTTTATTTATTTATTTATTTATTCTTTCCTTAGTGAGCTTGTAGACAGCACCACAACTAATTTCTCAGTGCTTAGCACCTATAGAAGTCACTTTGTAGACTGCAAACTGTGTTGGGTTAGAAAGGACTCTCAAAGGTCATCCTTTCCAACCCTGCTGCAGTCAGCTCCAACTAGATCAGGCTGCTCAGGGCCACATCAAGTCTGATCTTGAATGCCTCCGTAGATGGGGTTGCAACCACATCCCTGGGCAACCTCTTCCAGTATTTTACCACTCTCATTGTAAAGAACTTCCTCTTAATGTCCAACCTAAACATACCCTGCTCCAGTTTCAAACCATTGCCCCCCATGTCCTATCACTGCAAGCCCTTCTGAACAGTCATTCCCCAGCCTTTCTGTAGGTTCCCTTATTGAAACACAGCTATAAGATCTCCCTAGAACCTTCTCTTATCCAGGTTGAACAGACCTGATTCTTTCAGCCTGTGCTCAAGCAAGAGGTGCTTCAGCCTTCTGATTATCTCTGTGGCCCTCTGCTGGAGCAGGTTCATGTCTCTCTTATGGGGCCCTCAACACAACTGGACACAGTACTCCAGGTGCGGTCTCATCAGAGCAGAGCAGAGTGGCAGAATCACCTAATAGCCTCCCTTCTTTTGATGCAGCCCAGGATGTGATTTGCCTTCTGGGCTGCAAGTGTGCATTGTTGGCTCATGTTTGGCTTCTTGTCCACCAGTTCTCCCAAGTCCTTTTCTGCAGGCCTGCTGTAGATGTCATTATCCCTCAGCCTGTTCTAATAGCAAGAATCGCCCTGGCCCAGGTGCAGGACTTGCACTTTGCCTTATTGAACTTCATGAGATTCTCGTCAGCCCACCTCTCCAGCCTGTCCAGGTCTCTGTAGGTGACATCCCATCCTTCAGTCTTATCAGCTGCACTACTCATCTTGGTAACTGTCATTTAGATTCTATAGGATGTATTTAGAAATGGTTTAAATGAAACAGACAATATTAAGTCTCAAACTAGACATATTTGACTTAGCAGTGTTAGGTTAATTTGGACTTGATGATCTCTGGGTCTTTTCCAACCTAAATGATTCTGTGACGTTAATTTCAGTTTATTTGGCTGTAAGAAAAGACAGATGTGCAGATAAATAAAAATTCTTGCTTTGTTTTAATCAATTTATAAAAAGCAAAATAATTTATATGTTTTTAATTTTATTTCAGTTTACCACCAAGTGTATCACAATCCCATTTCAGGGTAAGAAAATTTGTTTCTTTAGCCTTCTCTCACTCTAAAGTACTGCACTGAAATAGTACATATGTATATTATAAATAGTTTCTAGTATTATTTGCTTTCACAAGTACATACAATTTTAAATTTTCCCTTTTCCATAAATAAAAATGTCAGTGTCTCTACTGTAACCATTAATAACTTGGCAGCTCCTTATACTTTTAAGGTGAACTTGTCGTTTTAATGGCCTTGCCTCCCACATTCCTTTATATACTAAGTGCTGAACTATAGTAAATGTGATTACATGTTTTTGAGGTGAAACAATCTTTTCAGATTAGAGTTTTAGAACCTTAGGTTTACTAAAGAAAGAAATGGATGAGTTAACTGTAGATTTACATTCAGTCCATTTCCTAAAGATGTGTTATTTCTCTTGTAGGAAAAGAGCAGTTTGAGTTGGATTGACTAAAAGCAAATGGGAGTTCATGATTTGCAATTTTTTTTTTGGGTGTTTTTAGGTAGTAAGATTATTATGAGGAATTTTTTTTTTTTAATGAATCCTGCATTCGGTATTACAATTTGGTAACTTTGTTTTACATAGTTTGATGTAACTGATCTAAGTAGTAAATTCACAACACATTTCTACAAGTACTATTTTAATATACTCTGATCGTACTTACATTTTAGCGTATCATTCCTCTAAAATGTGTGAATTTATGGCTGTGAAATATACACTTATTTTAAATTCTGTTTTCTACAGTGGCTCTTAATAAGAATATTAAGCTGTCAGTGGATACTCTGGATCTGAGAAGGGTTGGCTTGTGGAGAATTGATGGTAGCTGTTCTTCAACAATGATAATTTTCCTTTGGTTGTCTGTGGATTATGTAGAAAAACTTGAAACCCAATTAGGAAAGTCAGTTATCAGCAAACCATGTGAGTAATTTCTTTCCTTAAATGCAGTGGAAAGGTCTCATATATACATGTCAATACAAGGTTATTTTACAATTGTGCTTCTGGAACACTGAGAAAGGCCTGATTTAAGACGAACTGGTCACTTTTGCTGTTTTAAAATGCCTCACTATACATGTATTTGGAAGAAAAAGTTTAACATCATGTGAATCAAACACACTGATATTTAATGGAATCATAGAACTGTTTTGGTTGGAAAACACCTCTAAGATCATTGAGTCCAACCATCAACCTAACACCGCCAGTGCCGTTAAACCATGTCCCCAGGTGCCATGTCCACACATTTCTAGAACATGGTGACATGCCTGACCAATAAGGTTACAGACTAGGTGTCCCTTCCTCCCAGTCCTTAATTTGGGTTCCTGCCTGCTACTGTTTCTCTATGCTTCTTTGGTCTTTTTGTGTGGACTGATGGCCCCTATGATGAACCTGATGGGGTATTTTTTGGGCTCCCACTCCTGCCTGTCTCTCTATGCTCCTTCTTGGATGTGCAGACAAGTTTTTATCCCATAACATAATAGTTAGTACTCTCCATTCTCTCCTCTTTTCCAGCCAAATCTAATGAATTTGTGTTCCTTGAGCTGTCTGAACTGCTCACAGAATGTGAGGAAGACAAGCTGACTAAACTGATTACAGTTGTGAGCAAGAAGAACAGAGCACCAGATCTCCCTGAGTTTTTGTCTTTGAAGGAAGCGTTACCCTTGTTTAAAGACCTTTCTCCGGAAGAAAGCTCTTTTATGAGCTACAGTAAGGATCCGTTGAAGCAATGTATGCCAAAAAGGAATACCTCAGATGCTCATCAGCCTGCAGTTCAGGTTAGTGTGTAGCTGTTCCTCGATTCATCACCTTCTGTTGGCATTCACAGTTATATTTGGTGTTTCTCTCTCACAATGGAGTGAGACTTGCAGGAAACTAGATTGAGTCCACAGAGAGATAGGTGATAGACCTTGTAAATGGAAAATGCGAAACTTTTGCTTGATTCATGGTTGGGTATGACTCGAACCACAGGGATTTCCTGCAAGGGATTTCATCCACAATTTGAAAATGCTGAATGATTCCTAAGGCTGCTGGGGAGATTAATTGTGCAAGTCAGTGTGTTGAGACACTCCCTCTGAGGAAGAAATGTTTCAGCCCAAGCCCATGTAACTCTAACTTCATAAATTATGTGTTTGCTCCCATCAGTAAAAACCACAGAGAGAACAAATCAATCTGGCTGTGAAACTGGGAACTTAGAAATTGAACCAGTCAGCTCAAATCTGTATCATTTTTAGGCATATTGTTAAGAACTAGAGTTTTCAAACTTCCCAAGCATATGCAGCTCCTGGTAAGACAGTCTGATGCTTGTCTCTACCGTTTTAGGTTCTTGTTTCTTCTGCAAGATTAATTTTGCATCAGTTGCCTGAATAAGGCTTAAACAGTTTTAGAGAGAAGTTATGAACAGGTGAAGAACTGTGATCATTCTAAATGGGACATAATATTTTGACTATGGTCAGTAGTGGCACACTTGACTCTTATTTATGCTACTACTCTCCAGCAAGATTCCTACTCAGTGGTGCAGGGTACTCCTGTGGGCTTCAGGCTTGGGTTTTGTCTCTTCTGTTTTACATATCAAGCTGTATAATGCATTCTACTGTTGTTGCTGTTTGGATTTTTTCTACTAGGAATCAAAACTAAAAGTGAGCAGACCCAGTTATGTGCTTGCAAATAAGCAAAATAGTGGTTGCTACTCTATCTCTTTGTCCTCTGCACTGAATGAAGAATGGGAAGAAGTAAAAGAAATTGGAGCAGTTAAGAAGTAAGTATGTTTCATGTAAGTTGGAAGGTAAAAAATAGAGCAAAGTGAAGAAACAAACTGCTGGGATAAAAGTCCTTCCTTAATTGCCATTCTCTAGCTGATTTCAAGGTGTTGTATGAAAATGTCATCAAGGATGAATGTAATTATTCCTGTTTCTGTCCTAGTTGTTAACAGCAAAAGTTAAAGGATGTGTTAAAGGATGGTGGGAAATCTCACAGAAATTAAAAAATACCTGGCATGTGGCTACAAGTTTCTATCATGGATGCATCAAGGGGAGAATAGTGACCTCATGGCATCTCCGAGGCCATTTAAGTCCATATCACAGCAAAACTTGTTAGGTTGATCCTTTTTTCAATCTGGAAAATGTTTTATTTCACAATTCTGTCCAATGTATTCTTATCTAATTTGTTGTACAATTTGCTAGTTAGTATAGGAACTTGATTAACAGGACATTAGAAAAGGAAAATGCACAAATGTGTAATGCAGCTAGATACTCATACTTCTAGTATGGCAAACATACTAGCTCCTAAAACTTTAGCTCCTAAAAACTCTTGCCTTTTGCCACCACCATTTTACAACAGCTGGTTTTGTTCCTGAACAGCAAAAATACTCAGTTCTGGTTCCAGTTAAGTAATGTGGTCATTAATCCAGAGCTTTTAAAAAACTCACATTAGAGGTAGCTTGAGTAGTTTCAAACCACTTACAGCACAAGTGTTGCATAGTGTGTAAACTCAAGTTTTCTGCTTGGAGTTGTGGGAGTCCTTATTGGGAGTCTTTAATGAATAGTAAGTTGCTGTTCATTCCTGAAGTGTGAGAATATATCCCTTATTATTTCCATTTGTCATTTACATTTATCAAAAGTAAAAACAAACAAACAAACAAAAAACCCTGGAGCCCCAACCAAACCAAACCAATACAACAAACAACCCCCCCCCCGAAAACCAAAACGAACCAAATAATAAAACCCCACCCTCCAAAACAAAACAAAGAAACAAACAAAAATCAAGATGAGGGTTAAAAAAAAATTTTTGAAAAACTGAAATGAAAATGTCATGAGGCAGCAGTGCATGCTTGCAGTCCAGGCGGCCAGTGGCATCCTTGACTGTATCAAAAGACACATGTGCAGCAGACAGAGAGAGGTGATTCTGCCACTCTGCTCTGGTGAGACCTGACTTGGAATATTGTCCAGCTATGGGATGCCCAACACAAGAGAGATGTGACCCTGTTGGAGCGAGTCCAGACGAGGGCCACAAAGATAATCAGAGGGTTGAAGCACTTCTACATGGACAGGGTGAAAGAATTTGGGATGTTCATCCTGGAGAAGAGAAGGCTCTGGGGACACCTTATAGCTACATTTCAATATCTGAAGGGGACCTGTGGGAAGGCTGAGGAAAGACTGTTAAGAAGGGCTTGTAGTGCTGGGATGAGGGGCAGTGATTTGAAACTGGAGCAGGGTAGATTTAGATTGGATATTACGAAGTTGTTTACAATGAGAGTGGTAAAATACTGGAAGAGGTTGCCCAGGGATGTGGTTGAGGCCTCATCCCTGGAGACGTTCAAGATCAGACTTGATGTGACACTGCACAGCCTGTGATCTAGTTGGAGGGGTCACTGAAGGGGGGGTGACAAGATGACCTTCAAGGGACTCTTCCAACCTACTCTAATCTGTCAATCTGTGAATGTTTCTTTTGTAACACTTAACCATTGGAGTAAAAAAATGCTAAAGGACTTTTGAGTTAGCCAACAGTTCTGAGGTCTGTCAATTTGGACAGGTTTTCTAGAAAATATTTTACATATGGAGTAGCCATACTAAGAAGAATGTTATGTAAACACAATTTGTCACTGTTATAACGTGATTTCTGTTTTCCAGTTTAATTGTTTATCCACCCCCACCTGCAAAAGGAGGACTGGGAGTCACAAGAGAAGACCTAGAGTGCTTAGAATATGGAGAGTTTCTCAATGATGTCATCATTGATTTCTATATGAAGTAAGTAATTGCAGCCTTAATTGTACTCTCCTTTCTGGGACCTGATCTGAACTTCACTGTTACTGGAAGTGCTAGTCATTAAATATGGCACAAAAAATTCAGAATTAACAATATGACAAGTTTGTAAGTTGGACTTATTTTAAAAGCTTTTGTTTATTCTCAACAGTTTAATTTGTTTCAGTTTCCTCCTTCTTTTCCCTCTAAAGTGCTGTGTATAATCCAAACAGAACAGCTGAGGGGGAAAAAAAGCCTCTTGATGACCTCACAGAGCAGAAAGAGATGAGCAGTTTCAGTCAGACAGTTGAATGGAGGGTCTGTACTAATAGTTTATTTACAGATTGCATGAAGTGCAGCATCCTCTGCTATACTTTGTAAGGGTTCAGGAATGCCTCTGATGCGCAACTCTAGCGGAAGGGAACACAACCAACACTTCTTGAGAGAGTTGTGCTTGGCTTACCTGCTACATGCCATCCTGTTAAAGTTGCTTGTGAAAGCAAGTTTTCCAGAACCAGCATTGTGGCCCACGAGGAAAGGCTGAAACCTGGCACTGCTTAGCCAGGAGAAGGCTGAGAAGGGGATCTGATCAATATTTACTAATACCTTAAGGGTGGGTGTCAAGAAGAAGGAGCTAGTCTCTTTTTACTGGCGCTCAGTGATATGATGAGGGACAATAGATACAAAGTGGAACACAAGAAGGTCCACCTCAATATGAGGAAAAACTTCTTTGCTGTGAGGGCACCAGAGCACTGGACCTGGCTGCCAGAGAGATAGTGAAGTCTCTTTCTGTGGAGACTTTCCAAACTCACTTGCAGATGTTGCTCTGAGGCCTGCCTTAGGCGATCCTGCATTGGCAGGGGGATTGGACTGAATGACCTCCAGAGGTCCCTTCTGGCTCCTACCGTTCTGTGATTCTGTTGTTCTCTAAAGCTGAGGTTTAGCTTCAATGTGCTAATTTAAACCTAAGCAGAATCCTGGCTCTTCTGAAGATTGTCTACAAGAATTCCATTGTACTTGGCATCCAGCATGGCTGCAATAACTGTGACCAATTAGAAAGCCAGTTAAAACATTTTATCTAGAGGAGTGGGAAATAAAATGTGTACCAGAGTGTTTTGATGTGGTTTTATAGCTCTAAACTAGAAATAAATCATGGAGCAGCAGCATCGTCTCAACAATAACTGTAGTTTCATCTCACCAGAAAATGAAGAAAATTAAATGATTCTACAATCATTGTAGAAACCACTGCTTTTAAAATTTGCTAACCTTCCCATGTTCTCAGTGTTCCTTGTGTCACAAGCTTGTGGCTTGTGGATAACTCTGTTGCCCATGTCGTTGGGTGAAGTTCACCTCCAACTTCAACTGTGAAAGTTGACTGCAATTATAAAGGCTTTGGCCATCCAGGGTGACAGAAAAAAAAACACTTAGAGTGATTTTTATAGTAAAAATGGCCAACACTGAAATTATGATGAGTACTACATCATACAGAATGAGTATTTATATTGTATTTTAATTAACTTTCACATGCATAGCCTGCGGAAGTAAAAGAGACAATCTGTAGGGCTGACCTGTGCTATGCTTTTTGTATGCACTCAAGTACTCCATCAGTTTACACTGGGTCAGGTTTTCCAGCCTGTCATAATTGCAAAGGCTAGAAACCTAACTCTAAAAATAAATTCAGAAGCACCAATACTGGTGCACAAATCTGAAGTGAAAAAATAATAGATCACATTCTTTGTAGCTACTTGTCTGTTACAAACTCTGGTGATTTCCACCTATGTACACACTGAAAACAGAGTAAAGAGAATGATAGAATGACTTAGATTGGAAGGGACCTTAGAAATCATCTGCCTCAACCTCTCTGCTATGCAAGGGACATCTCTCAACTAGACTTCTTCCAGCCTGGCATTGAACTCCACTAGGGAGGGGGCATACACAACCTCTCTGGGCAACCTGTTAGCAACCTCTGGCAACCAGAGTCTTGCCACTCTGGTACTGAAAAACTTCTTCCTAAGATTCCGTCTAAGCCTACTCTCCCTTTTCCCTCTTGTCCTGTCATTAGACACCCTTACGAAAAGTCCCTCTCCAGCCTTCCTGTAGGTTCCCGTCAGGTGTTGGAAGGCAGCTATAATGTTCTCTGGAGCTTTTGCTTCTCCAGGCTGAACAACTCCATCTCCCTCAGCCTATCCTTATAGCAGAGGTGCTCCAGCCCTTGGATCATCTTTGAAAAAAGTTTGGCCTGTGAAAGCAACTGATAGCAAGCATAACCAGAGGATGACAAGTCATTAAAATAGTTGTCCTTTGGTTTGTTGTTTTTAAACCAATAATGGTACTTTCTAGAAAAGGAATGTAATAATAATGTCTTTTTTTTTTCACCTTTGATAGATACCTGTTGTTGGAGAAGGCACCAAAACATCTTGCTGACCGTACACACATATTTAGCAGTTTCTTCTATAAGTGCCTGACCAGGAGAGAAAAGAACTCTGAAGGGGATCTCAAAGTTTCGTAAGTTGATTTTAGATGCTGTTATGACCAGAACTAAGCTATCTATTGATCGCACTTGGAAGTTCTGCGGATCATCTCCTAATTAACACATAAAATAGTAATCCATGTTCTCCAAAGGATTAGTGGTTAAATGCTGTAACTAACAATTTAAGCGTACTAATGGTTTTCAGAATATGAATAAAAACGTTACTGCTTTTCTCCCAAATTCATCTGAACGTTTCTGTGGAAACTTTACTTCAGATAAGTAAGTATTTTGATCTTTTTATTATAAACTCAGGTTTTTGAAAGGTGTGCATAATTGTAAGCAATGTTACTCCTAAAGGTATTTTTAGATTTACCCCATATTTCGTTTTGGTAATAAGTTATGGATGAAATTTTTAGTAAGAAAATTTACTGCACACCACATCTGCACATTTGTTTAACAATTGAGCACACTGGAATTGGAGACTTTCACAGAAAGCTATCATGAATGACTCAACTGCATCACTGCCACTCTGCTCTGGTGACACCTCATCAGCTCTCTGTGTGTCTAACTCTCTGGCCCACAGCACAAGAAGACATGGATCTGTTGGAGAGGGTCCAGAGGAGGGCCTCAAAGATAATCAGAGGGCTGAAGCACCTCTTGTTTGAGCACGGGGTGAAAGAATTTGGGCTGTTCGGCATGGAGAAGAGAAGGCTCTGGGGAGGCCTTATACCTACATTTCAATATCAGAAGGGGACCTACAGGAAAACTGGGAAAGAACTGTTAAGAAGGGCTTGTAGTGATAGGGCAAGGGGCAGTGGTTTGAAACTGGAGCAGGGTAGATTTAGGCTGGACATTAAGAGGAAATTCTTTACAATGAGAGTGGTAAAATACTGGAACAGGTTGCTTAGAGATGTGTGAATGCCCCATCCCTGGAGGCATTAAAAATCAGACTTGATGTGGCCCTGAGCAGCCTGATCTAGTTGGAGATGTTCCCACTCACTGCAGGGAAATTAGACAGGATGACCTTTGAGAATGACCTTTGCATTCCAACCCAATGCAATCTGTGAACCACCTTTGTGTTTTCAACTAAGGGCGGGACTATCCCTAGCACTCTTTCCATTCCTTTCATTACTCTGATAGTTGAGAGTTGTGCTTGCCCTGATACTTCACTTAATAGTAATGACTTGCCAACAATTTTTATTCTACTTTCATCATTCAGCCTGTGCAAAGTTGGGGATTTTTTTTCTATTACAGTCCCAAGTGAATTGTCTTCTGCTATCCATGAATTCCCTAGGTTTTTCATTATTCTGGCAAAGGAGACTACCCGAACAAAAAGGTGTGCCATCTGGTTTATGTTAGCTTCCCCCCAACAGTGACTGGGTGAAATGTAAATTAATATAAATATTCTTCTGTAATATTCTCAATGATGCAGGGGGTTGGAACTAGATGATCCTTGAGGTCTCCTTCCAACCTTACCATTCTATGATTCTATGATTCTATGTCACAAAAATTCAAGGACCTGTACTGGAGAGAATATCTTCCATCATTTTACTGTCTTCTGACAGTATATTCTGAGGTGGAGACAAAATTACCTGTTAAGAATGCTGTTGTGCCTTGATCTGATTCCTTTTTCAAGGCTGGACTGTCCATAACCTACCTGAGGGACTTGAATGGCACTTTTAATTCACCTTATTTCAAGGACTGTGGCTACTCTAGTTCAGGAGATGACTCCAGAAATTTGAGTTTAGGCATAGAGTGCTGCATGACCCTATGCAAGACAGTAGCTTTTTCCTTCAAAAGATCACAGGATCACAAGATGTTAGGGGTTGGAAGGGACCCAGAGAGATCATTGAGTCCAACCCCCCTGCCACAGCAGGACCATACAATCTAGCTTGGATCTCAGAGGAACGCATCCAGAAAGGCCTTGAAAGTCTTCAGAGAATGAGACTCCACAGCGTCTCTGGGGAGTCTGTTCCAGTGCTCTATGACCCTTACAGTAAAGAAGTTCCCCCTTGGGTTGAGGTGGAACCTGCTGTGCTACAGCTTATAGTCATTGCTCTGTGTCCTAAGGTTGTTTGGATGGGCCTTCAAAAATGGTCTTGTGAAGTTTAATTCATGGATGCTTGTAAATTGCTACAGATCTGTGTTTACACTGGCTGGTGTTTAGATAAGATTTTTTGCATTTAGTGTAGTAAATAATAATTACTGGATAAACAAATGCAAGAAATGCTTTCAAATCTGTGGGTGATTTCCCCCCCCCCCCCCC
>WBNM01038971.1:0-25134 GCA_013399055.1 Ramphastos sulfuratus | reverse complement strand
CACAAAGATGATCAGAGGGCTGGAGCAGCTCTGCCATGAGAACAGGCTGAGAGAGTTGGGGCTCTTCAGCCTGGTGAAGAGAAGGCTTCGAGGAGACCTTATAGTAGCCTTGCAGTATCTAAAGGGGGCCTACAGGAAGGCTGGGGAGGGACTATTTGTAAGATATTGCAATGACAGGACAAGGGGCAGTGGGTTTAAACTGGCAGAGGGAAGATTTAGACTAGATGTTAGGAGGAAGTTCTTTACAGTGAGGGTAGTGAGGCACTGGCGCAGGTTGCCCAGGGAGGTTGTGGCTGCTCCCTCCCTGGAGGTGTTCAAGGCCAGGTTGGACGAGGCCTTGAGTAACCTGTGCTAGTGGGAGGTGTCCCTGCCTATGGGAGGGGGTTGGAACTAGATGATCCTTGAGGTCTCCTTCCAACCCTACTGTTCTATGATTCTGTGATTCTATAATTCTATGACTGTTGGCCAGATTTGTGGTTATAGTTGGTTTCCTTCAAAAAGAAATAAAAACCATGCTTGTGACTGTGCCACTGAGTTATGATGCACTGTCATCCAGTGTGAGATTTTGGGAAAGCAATCTCTGGCTGTTGGAAATCCCTGTGTACCCTCTTGTGGGTGGCCCATGGTACAGAGTAGGCAGAAGGGCACCACAGTGACATAGGGCACTACTGCTTCTGGCAAGGGTTGCTCAGAGTGAGCCTACCCCGGACAGTGACATTTCCTTACACTTTTGAGACTGTTGACTTCCAAACATTTTGGAAGTCAAAAAAACTCACTTTGTTGACTTCCAAGAACTTTGGCCTCGTTGAATAGATGGCCTGCACATGGAAACTCCATTAAAACCAAATAACCGTATCTTCATCTATATTCAAAGCTGGGATCACCATCAGACTTTTTTGGTTTTTTTACAATGTGGGATGGGTGGCAGGACACTGATAAATTGCTCTGTGGGTTTGTTGCATTTGCAAAAGGAATCAATACTTATTTTTGCTGTTATGCCGCAATGCAAAATAAAAAGGTGTGAGAGGATCAGCATGAGGTGCCATGAAGGAACATTATAACAATGGTTATGTGTCACAGAACAGTTGTCCAGGAGCTCTTGATGTTGTAAACACTTTTCATATCCTTTTCAGAAACAAATGTTACAAATTTTGGACCTTTTTTTAATGTTTTTTTTAAATTATTATTATTTCTTCTTTTTGTCTCCCCATTGCTGGTTAGGTCTCATTGGTACATTGCAGTTATCTGCTTTCCTTGGTTAGAAGAAGCTGTGTATGAGGATTGTCCCAATGAGGATTCATTAAATTATCAGCCTCAACAGTCTTCACTTCAGTCAAAGAATGAGAACATCAGGACTGGTTCAGTATTGGTATTTCCAGGTAACTGCAGGAATAAAGAAGACCTGGATGCTAACAGAGGCTTATTCTCAAAGGGTAGGTAATCTAGAAGAAAATTATATTAAGCCATATATGGTTCTGATAGTGTCTTAAATCTTGAAGGAAGGATATGTTGTAGAATGTATCTTTGTTGTCACAATGGATGCTATATAGTTTTGTATTACCTTGCGTAACAACTACTGCGCTGCACTCATGTTAGGAAATACTTTCTTAAGGCTTGTTAATTTGTTCTTTTGTACTAGGTGGCAGTGCAATTGCTGCTTTTGCTTCAGTCCTGGATTCAAGTATTTCTAATGTAAGTGCCTTTTTGGGGGAAACATTTATTACTTTATTTCTGAAGGCTCTGGGACTTGGCCAAGTGATTCTTGCCTTTTTTTTTTTTTTTTTTTTTTTAGCAGGTGTTGATTTTTGCATGGCCTGCAGCATGTGCAAGGCAGTTTGAACTAGCCTAAAATCTTCCTTTGCTATGCTTTTATCAGTTTAAAAAAGTTATTTATCAGTTTTCCCCTTTTTGAAGTGAAAACCTCTCTAGCATTATGTTTAAATCTCTGAAGACCTGTGAGTTTATAAGTGTAGGATTTTTAAGTTTACTTTTATTTTCTCTTCCCCAGATCTCCCTACATAATTCCAAGAGGCAGATTTGTAAAAGGTATGTTTCATCCTTAAATTTAATTGCAAAATTCTGCAGTATTTCATAAAGCCACAGCTTTATGACTTGTCTATTCCCCACATTTGTTCAGATGTTGATGCTCTTGTTAAGCTGCATTAAAATATTTGCTTCGATAGTGGTGGTAATGAAAGACTACAGTGATTTGTTTGGTTTTGTTCTTCAGGCCTTGTATACTCATCTTAGATTCGTTGAAAACTGGTTCTGTGCAGAAAACAGCTCAGATACTGAGAGAGTAAGTAACCACAGATTCTTCTTATTAGCAAGAGGTGCTGCTGGTCATATTTCTATGTCAAAAAAACCTCTCTCTGTAAAGGTGAACATTTCTAATGCTGAAGGAAAATCCATAAGGAGTCATGACAAAGAAAAGTGTCATAGCAGTACAAGAGGCTTGAGTGAAATGCCTGTCTTTGTGCTGCAGCCCAGATAAAATGCAAACCTTGTGAAGTGGACAGTCTCGGAAGTGTCGAAGCCATTGGAGAAAGAAGAGATTAACCAATTTCTTTGGCAGAATGTGTTGTTTAAGATGATGTATTTTTTCAGCCCGCTTCAGAACGATACTGGGTAGTATCCCAAAATGCATCGAGCTTGGGAGTTTAGTATTTAATGTTTGCTTTCTTTTGTAGATACCTTGAAGTGGAATGGGAAGTTAAACGGAAAACACATCGAGAATTCAATAAATCAACAATGATTGACCTGTGTCCCACTGTGCCTAAACAAGATAACAGCAGTGATTGTGGGGTCTATTTGCTGCAATACGTGGAAAGCTTCTTAGAGGTAGGAAAGGAAACTACCTTCTTTCCCCAAAATTACCTTAAACACAAATAAACCTCTTTCTAGGGACACAGCCAGACACAGAAGCCTAAAATATGTCAAATCCATTTGAGAAAGAGTAGGTAAAACCAATTGTCAAGCAGTGGCAGGGAGCTCTATCTGGAGCACAGTTTCTCATCTGTGTTTGCTGACAAACATTTCTGACTTTGTAGTTTAATGTTGCTTTCACATTGACACAGTAAATATCCTGTTTAGTTTACACATCTTGTTGGTGCGCAGTGACATTGCAAGAGGGCAGTGGATGCAAGCTGAAATACAGGAAATTCCTGTGAACGTGGCAATTTTTTTTTTTCCTGTGGGGGTGATCAAGTGCTAGTACAGTTTGCCTGAAGAGATTATGGAGTACTTCTCCTTAGAGATGTCCAAAAGATGTTTGAATGTGGTCATGGCAACTGTTTCTAGATGGCCCTGCTTGAGCAGAGGGGCTGGACAACGTGACCTCTGAAGTTCTTTCAGTCCTCAACTATTGTGTCATTCTCAGCTTCCTTGTCTCCAGGCTAAACAATCCACATTCCCTCTTTTTGACTGTCACTGTGTCATGTAAATTTGTTCATGCCTCCTTGGTCTTGGCAATAATGGAAGGATTTGAAATTCTTTTTGAAGTTTACTTCAGAAAATTCATGCTGTAAATATTTATTTTTCTTTTACCAGAATCCCATAGTTAACTTTGAACAGCCACTGAACCTCGAGAAGTGGTTCCCTCGTCAGCTGATTAGAAGCAAAAGAGAAGAAATTCGAGACCTGATTTTGCAATTGCACTTTCAACAGCATAGTGGCAGCAGCAGCTTACAAATCTAAGAAGCTGTACCTGTATAAAGTAACTGGAACTCTGCTTAGCAGCATTTGGCCTCTTTCTGCCTTGCAAGAAAGAAGGAAAAGAAAAGAAAAGAAACCCACAAGAAGTATCTTATTTGATCAGTTTATTTATTTAAATAAATGTTTTCTGCTTGGATTGTGTGGTCATAAAATGCAGTTCTGGGAGAAAGGGAGAAGGTTGTAGATAAAAGTATAAATATATATTAGATAAAACTAATATGTACAAATTGCTAATTGATCCCTTACTTGGAAGATGAAAACTACTTATAGAGGTATGTGCCACAAAAATGTTAAAAGACTCTTTCAGAGCCTATTCTTTAAAATTCTATATAAATATGGATGATAATATGGGTCAGACGTCAAGACAGGATTTTGGCCCTGTACAAAAATCTCTTTTTGATTTTGCAGCTCTTACAGATAGCGTGAATACTATGTATTGTATTAATGTAAGGGTCTAGTACTGACTCTCTTCAGAAATGTTTCTTTTTTGGTACAGAAGTAGTCTGCATGTGTCAGAAAATTCTGCCAAGATTGGAGGCTGCTGGATTTTGATGTTTTTATCTTTATTGTTTTCCCTCCCTAACACTTCCATTGTAACTTTTTTCTTTTTTTCTTCTTTCCCCATGAGGGGAAGATATTTGCTTGAGACTCATCATTGAAATATTTTTAAAGTCAAGAGTGGATTTAAAAAAAAATAAAAATCTCGGATTTTTAGAATAAGTCTTGCTCTCAAAGTACACCTCTATACAATATGTATAGGCAATAGATTTTTAATCCTAATTGCCTTATTTTTAGGATTTATTCCTGTGAAGCTTATGACAGACTTGCATTAGAAATGCAAGCAGTTTGAGGTGTTTTACTGAAAAATCAAGCCATTACCATCGTATGTAATATGTCTTTAAGATATAAGACACATATATAAGATGAACAGTATTTATACTTTGCTCAGGAGAATTGAGTAAAGATGCCTGAATGCTTGAGTGTTTGGAGTTGAACTTGATTTGATAAACTAGATACAAGTTTATCATTGTCAATAAATGCTTACGTAGGTTTTCCTCAAACGCTGATCACATGGAAGTTTTGTAACATTCTGACACACTTTTTTCCCCTGTAGTTACTGCACAATAGAAGTGACTTCTAAGAGAATGCTTTATCCTGTACCCTGCTTTAAGTAGAAAGTGTTACTGTGTCCTTTGGAAGGTTAACCACGCGTCAGATAACCACCAAACCCACCTGTGTCATAAATGCATCTACAAAAGCAGAGCTCTTAAAGCTGCAGGTGGGATAGAGAGGTAAAACAGAAATTGAGGGCAGCCCAAAGATGTGTGAATTTTAGGGCATCACAGAATTCTCAGGGCAGCTTCCCCCAAGATAGGTCTGAAACCTAGCACTTGGGAAATCCAGTAATTACTACATGTTCTGTACAGTCCTCCAAAAAAAAACACCCCACTATTGTTTCTCAAGCTGGGAAATACTTTTTCTGGAGAAGGGAGATGATTTAAAGTAATTATTTGCTGAGCACAGTTACCTTCTGTATAACCTTGAGCAGCCTGGTGCAACTACTGTATGGTATTTGTCTTTTGTTTCTAATTCCATTCTTGTCACAGAGGTTCCCTGCCTTTCATCACCTAAATCACAACTTCAGTGTTACTTACAGGGATCATAATGCACTTATTGTGAGACAGATTAAATGTAAAAAGCAGAAATGTGTGCCCTTTCTGTACACCATTTTAATTGATTAATATTTTCAGTGTTCCCTTATGAAAAATAATTTGGGCTTTTTCTTATGGTAAAGTTAGTTTTTATCATTAAGTGATTAGTTCTTTTTTTTAAAAATGGACATGTTTATAGATATTTAAAAACAAAAGTCTTGTATAAACTTTTCTAAATTGCCTTTTGTAGCATTAAAGAATTGCCTTTGTAGATTTATTAGATATGTTCCATGAGAATGCCAATTCATTTGATATTAAAATAATCTCCAGAAGTTGCTGAATGTGATTGTCACCATTCTTTTCCCAGCTGCCACAAATATGCAGTGAGCTATGCATAGGACAGGTCATCTTACTACTTTTGAGGTGTACATACATGTGTGTCTTTTAAATCTCTGTGACAGTGATTATGTGCTTTGCAGCCCTTGTACAAAGGCATGCAGCTTCTTGTGGTAAGTATGAAATCATAGAATTGTTTCTGTTGGAAAAGACTTCTAAGATCTTCAAGTCCAGCTGTGAACCTAAGACCACCATGGCCATCAAGTTATTCCTTGAAGTGCCACATAGGTGCGTTTTTTAAACACCACCAGGGATGGTGACTCCACCACTTCCCTGGGCAGCCTGTTCCCATGCCTGACCACTCTTGCAGTAGTGAAATTTTTCCTAGTATCCAACCTAAACTTCCCCTAGTGCAACTTGGGTCCGTGTTTTCTCATTGAATCACCTGATACTGTGGAGCAGAGACTGACCCCCACCTCACTCCAGCCTCCTTTCAGGGAGTTGTAGAGAGCAGTGAAGTCTCCTCTCAGCCTCCTTTTCCCCAAACTAAATCCCAGTTCCCTCTTTTTGACTCATTTCCGTCATTAGGCTAACAGTCTTAACAGCCCAAATGAGTGGCTGGGAAGTACCTGGAACCATGAGCTGCAACCTACTCCATTCCTGCCATTTCCATTTAACAGGTATCTGGTGAATGCTAAGAAGTGTCTATGGATAAAGTTACACTCCATGTACCTCTTTTTCATAGAATCATAGAATCAACCAGATTGGAAGAGACCTCCAAAATCATCCAGTCCAACCTATCACCCAGCCCTATCCAGTCAACTAGACCATGGCACCAAGTGCCTCATCCAGTCTTTTCTTGAACACCTCCAGGGACAGCGACTCTACCACCTCCCTGGGCAGCCCATTCCAATGCCAATCACTCTCTCTGTCAAGAACTTCCTCTTAATATCCAGCCTAGACCTCCCCTGGCACAACTTGAGACTGTGTCCTTCTGTTCTGTTGCTGGTTGCCTGGGAGAAGAAACCGACCCCCACCTGGCTACAACCTCCTTTCAGGTAGTTGTAGACAGCAATGAGGTCACCCCTGAGCCTCCTCTTCTCCAGGCTAAGCACCCCCAGCTCCCTCACCCTCTCCTCATAGGGTTTGTGCTCCAAGCCCCTCACCAGCTTTGTTGCCCTTCTCTGGACACGTTCCGGCACCTCAACACCTCTCTTGAATTGAGCGGCCCAGAATTGTGGCCTAACCAGTGCCAAGTACAGGGGAAGAATAACCTCCCTTGTCCTACTGGCCACACTGTTCCTGATCCAGGCCAGGATGCCATTGGCTCTCCTGGCCACCTGGGCACACTGCTGGCTCATGTTCAGCTACTATCTACCAGTACCCCCAGGTCCCTTTCTGCCTGGCTGCTCTCCAGCCACTCTGTTCCCAGCCTGTATCACTGCTTGGGGTTGTTGTGGCCAAAGTGTAGAACCTTGCACTTAGCTTTGTTAAATCTCATCCCATTGGCCTCTGCCTACCCATCCAGCTTGTCCAGGTCCCTCTGCAGAGCCCTCCTACCCTCCAACAGATCGA
Organism: Ramphastos sulfuratus; assembly: GCA_013399055.1. Classification (NCBI taxonomy): domain Eukaryota; kingdom Metazoa; phylum Chordata; class Aves; order Piciformes; family Ramphastidae; genus Ramphastos; species Ramphastos sulfuratus. Next base: position 17,857 of record WBNM01038971.1, on the reverse strand, counting down.
CACCTGCGCCTAATTTGGTGTCATCTGCAAACTTAATGTTGCTAGACTCAATCTCTTGTTACAGATCATCAATAAAGGTATTGAACAGCACTTATCCTTGGGGCACACCACTAGTGACAGGTGCCAACTGCATGTGGCACCATTCGCCACCACTCTCTGGGCCTGGCCCTCCAGCCCGTTCTTGACCCATATCAGAGTCAATCTGTGCAAGCCAGGAGCTGCCAGCTTTGCCAGGAGCTTGTTGTGGCAGAGAGTGTCAAAGGCTTTGCTGAAGTCCAGGTAGACTACATCCACAGCCTTCCCTGCATTCACCAGGTGGGTAACCTGATCATAAAAGGAGATCAGGTTGGTCAGGCAGGACCTGCCCCTCCTAAACCCATGCTGGCTGGGCCTGATCCCTTGGCCATCCTGTAGGTGCTGTGTGATGGCACTCAAGATGACCTGTTCCATAACCTTGCCTGGCACTGAGGTCAGGCTGACAGGTCTGGAATTTCCTGGTTCCTCCTTCCAGCCCTTCTTGTGGATGGACATCACATTGGCCAGCTTCCAGTCTTCAGGGACCTCTCCAATGAGCCAGAACTGTTGATAAATGATGGAGAACATCTTGGCCAGCTCATCTGCCAGCTCTCTCAGCACCCTAGGATGAATCCCATCTGGTCCCATGGACTTGTGAGGATCCAAGTGGCTCAGCAGGTCCCTTACTGCTTCCTCCTGGATTACAGGGGGACTATATTGGTCCCTGACTCCATCTGTCAGTTCAGGAGGCCAGTTGTCCTGGAGACAACCTGTCTCACTATTGAAGATTGAAGCAAGAAGGTGTTAAGTACCTCTGCCTTTTCCTGATCTTTTGTTACTATATTCCCCTCCGCATCTAGTAAGGAGTGGAGGTTGTCCTCGCTTCTTCTTTTGCCATTAATATATTTATAGAAACATTTTTTATTCTCCTTTAAAACAGTGGCCTGTCTAAGCTCTATATGGGCTTTTGCTTCTCTAATTTCTTTTCCTACAAGACCTAGCAACGTCCTTAAACTCTTCCTGGGAGTTCAGTTGCTAGAACTCCCCCTAAGATAGCTTTTTGGCACATACAAGGAACCAGACTGACTCAGGGACCCTTTTTGCCTATCTTCTGCATCTCCATTTCTCATATTAATCTCTGATCTTTGTAAGGCTCTTTACACTGTAATTTTGATCTCAAGGCAAGTGTTAGCTGTACCTATCAGATTATTTAAAAGAAGCTGCTATATTCTGGCTGTGCAGGACCAGAAACTGGCTTCCATGAAAAAAAAAAAAAAAAGGAGTAATAGAAATCTCTTTAAGCTATTGTGGTGCAAGCATGACGCAAGAAACAAGATGGAAGAGAGGTAACTCTTAAGAAGTAAGTCTTCCAGGAGAAGTATCAAACCCCGCCAAGCTTTCATCAAAACTTGGAGAAGTGAATCATGAAACTGCAAGTTTTAAAAGTATCTGTGGGCTGCTGTGTTTCCCCTCTGGAATTGTAGGCATAGATTTGTTGCAGTCTACCTGTCCCAGCCTCCTAGAATTTGATGCTGAAATGAGCTTGCAGTACTCAGTAAGTACTACACCTTTAAAAATCAGAAAAACTTTAAAGCTACAGGAGTAAGACTTTTACCTTGATTAGGAATAGGAAGCAGAATATTCTGCAGAATGTTGTGTGGTTCTGGCAAACCACACCCCAAAAAAGACTCTGATCTAGAAATCAGATGGAAAAGTAGAATATTCTCAGAATTGAAAATGTTTCCATTAATGTCTGAATGAAACCAAGACCAAACAGCAATAATTCTGTCCCACCAAGCTGAAGTTGAAAACATATTGTTCAAAGATGAAGTGCAGGCACTAGGATAATCCTTGATTGTGGAACAAGGTCTGATCAATGGTTCAGGAAAGGAGCAATGATGACAATAGGTTTACATTAGGTGGACAGAGTAGATAATTAAGTGTTAATTAATTTGATTGAGCTCACTTCCTGATTTTGTTGCTCCAAATATTGTCTGATGGAAGTATTTGGATGGTGGCAGTAGGACCATGGTGTGGTGGGCTAGATCTGAAAAGCTAAACATCTGAAAGGCTAAATAGCTTCAGACCTTACTTATTCTTGGGAAATGGTTTATAGAATCATAGAATGGCTTCAGTCAGAAGGGATCTTTGAGATCATCTACTCCACGTCTCTGCATTGGCAGGGACACTTTTCAACTAGATTTGATTGCTGAAGACCTCATCCAACCTGTCTGTGAACAACACCAGGGAGGAGATATCCACAGCCTCTCTGGCCTAACCCGTTTCACAGTCTCACCAACCTTGTACTGAAGAATTTCTTCCAAGGAGCTAGTCTAAAGCTACTCTTCCTCAGCTTAAAACCATTCCCCCTTGTCCTCTCACTAGACACTCATGAAAAGTCCCTTTCCAGCCTTCCTGCAGGTTCCCTTCAAGTATTGGAAGGCAGCTATAAGGTTCCCCTGGAGTCTTTTCTTCTCCAGGCTAGGCAACCCCAGCTCCCTAAGCCTTCTGGTCTGCATGATCACACTGCTGGCTTATGTTGAGCTTCTCAGCAATCAACCCTTCTGAAGCCTGTTGTGATCCTTCTGGTTCATCAGAGAACTCTCCAGAACCACAAGCAAAAAGTGGTAATGTTGAAATGGTTGACAGGAGCAACCACAGAAACTGAACAAATGGAAAGGTTTTGTATAACCTGATTGTTTCAGCTGCACTGATTAGGAACTTTGTTGGTGAGTCCTGTGAAATGCTACAAAGTCAGTTGCTGTAGTCCAGTCACAGGAGACAATTTATAATCTTGGTGTTAAGTCCTGGAAGCTTGGAGATAGAGTGTCTGCCAGCATGTGACTCATCCTTAAAGACATTTTCTTTAAAGTGTACCTTGATTTTGCAATTNGGGGCAGAATCACCTCCCTTGCCCTGCTGGCCACGCTTCTCTTAATGCAGCCCAGGACTCAGTTGCTGTCTGGGCTGCATGCACACACTGCGGGCTCATGTTGAGCTTTTCATCAACCCAGGCCCCCAGGTCCTTTTCCTCAGGGCTGCTCTCCAGCCATTCACCACCCAGCCTGGATTTGTGCTTGAGATTCTCAGTTACAGAAGAGTGGATTTATCTTTTTAAATAAATTGCATCTGAGAAACAAATTATTTAGTATCACTTAGTAATATGTGTGTTGTAGCAGAATTTCAGTGACCATTTTGTAGAGAGCTGTAATTCAGCTAATCACTTGTGGTGTATGAAAGTGTGTGTCCTATCTTTTCAGAAACACAAACTGGAAACACTGGAAAATGTTCTTTTTCTGTTTTGATGTAATCTTGGCATGTTACATCACTAGGATTATACTTACCCTATCCTCCCGGCCCCACCCCCCAACTCCCCTGCAAGAATATACTTTTCCTGAATACTTCTGAGCAGATGCAATTTGGCTGCTGGAAATGAAGAATTATGCATCTTCTGATGCAAAGTTGGTCTCTTCTCCCAGGCAGCCAGGGGACACAGTCTCAAGCTGCACCAGGGGAGGTTCAGACTGGATGTTATGAAGAAGTTCTTCACAGACGGAGTGATTGGCCATTGAAATTGGCTGCCCACAGAGGTGGTGGAGTCAACATTCCTGGAAGTGTTTTAAAAAGGACAGGATGTGGCACTTGGTGCCAAAATGTAGTTGATTAGATAATACTGAGTGATAGGTTGGACTTTGATGATCTCGAAGGTCTTTTCCAACCCGATTGATTCTGTGGTTCTATGAAAGTGTGACTGTAAAGGCTTTAGTCAAGTCGAGGAAGGTTATTCTTAGAAAACTTGTTTTGAAAACTTCAAAATATGATTGTGCTTTCAGTTTTGCTTTTCCTATCATAAATATAGGAGATTTTCAGCTGCTGCGAATCTAAATTTCAGTGCTGGAATCAGTGTTGAATTTAAAATTGATACCTTGAGCTAATTCAAATAAAGTAATTTAAATGCTTTAAAAACTTTAGCACACAGAAGCTGATGTAGCCATGTCACAAAACAGTATGACAGATGTATTTTATCTTATTCACTCTCTGAATGCCTTTGAGTACTTTACAGATGAAAAAAATCTGAACAACCAAACCAACCCAAAAACCAGCAATGCCATAAATGTGAAGACTCTCCAGGAAAACTTTCAATTGAGTGTCAGACTCTTACTGAGGCATTTGTATGGTGAGAATATTCTCTACAAGGATTAGTTTTCATGCATTCCTGAGGTAAGTTAGCTTTTGCCTTTATAAGGGCGTATAGTATTTCCAATCTTCTTTCAGCTGCATTTTTGAAGGGTAAAAAAAAAAAAAAAAAAGAGAAAAATAAAGTGGATTTATGTTCATAGAATCATAAAATGGTTTGGGTTGGAAGCAACCTCAAAGATCACCTAATTCCAACCTCCCCACCATTGACAGGGACACCTCCCACCAGACCAGGTTGCTCAATGCTACATCCAGCCTAGCCTTGAACTGGGCAACCTGTTCCAGTGTCATCTGTAAAGAATTTCTTTCTAATATCCAGTCTAAATCACCCTCCTCAAGCTTCAATCCATTCGCCCTTGTCCTATCACAACAAGCCTTTGTAAAAAGTCCCTCCCCAGCTTTCTCGTAGGTACTTTAAGGCTGCTATACCCTGGAGTCTTCTCTTCTCCAGTCCTAACTCCACAGTCTGTCCCCATAGTGGAGGTGCTCTAGCCCTCTAATCATCTTTGTGGCCCTCCCCTGGACCTGCTCCAGCAGTTGTATGTCCCTCTTATTCTAGGGCAGCAGAGCTGGACATAGCACTCCAGATGGGGTCTCATGAGAGCAGAGTAAAGGGGCAGAATCACTTCCCTCATTCTGCTGGTCACACTTCTCTTGCTGCAGCCTAGGTGGCAATTGGCCTTCAGGGTTGCAAACGCACATTGCCAGCTCATGTTGTGTTTTTCATCAGCTGACACTCCCAAGTTCTCCTCAAATCTGCTCTGGAGCAACTCCTTGCCCAGACTATATTTGTGCTTGGGATTGCCCCAACCCAGGTGTAGGACCTTGTGCTTATCCTTGGTGAACTTCATGAGCTGGTCCCACCTCTCAAGCCTGTCCAAGTCCCTCTGGATTGCATCCCTTCCTTCCAGTGTGTCCACCTGACCGCACAGCCAGGTATCATCTGCACGTTGTTGAATTTTGCCTAATAAAGGCACCCATGCTAGCCTCAAAAGTTGATCTGTCTGGAGGTAACTGAACAGGACTTCAAAACAGTTCATGGGCAACCAGTGCAACATTGTCCTTGTGCCTTGCATCATTAGGACCATGAAATTTATAGCTCCAGTATGGAGTATTTGGTGCTGCTGCCAGTGTTGTAGCTAACTTGACAGAGCTATCCTAAGCAAACAGTGCTGGTTTGATAGATCCAAAATATCTGCTTGTAAGAAAGCTGTTTTGAGGTGTCAGAGCAGCTCAGTGATTTAATTTAAAGTGCAATTTAGTAGTTTGGCAGAAAAATGAAAAGGAAAATATGTTGGTTTGGCTAGAGTCTGTTAAACATCAGAAGACTGAACTTAAAAGCAAAGGTTTTATTTGATTCCTGTGAGTGCCCTGTGTCTAATATGAGGGATTATCAGCATAATCTGAAGTGTTGGGAGTTCAGCAGAGCACCTAGAAGAGAGGAGTCAGCGCTGTCTACCTGAGGAGCTCTGCGCAAATGCTCTGCAGAGAGTCAGCTGGGAAGCCCTGGGAATGCAGCCTTGAAATATTCATGCAAAACCACTACCACAAATAGTCACTTCAGACAAACCAGCAGTATACTCAGTTTGATCTGAATAGAGTAATCAGCGAGTCCCAAGTAATAGCACCCAGGATTCAGCCCTGTTGGGGTTTTTCTAGTGATCTGAATGCAGTCTGCCATTGCAGGACAGCTTCTGTACACGTTTCCGTATGGAATGAGATGACCCTGGACAAGAGGGGAGCAGAGAGTGCTTCTGTTTTCCTACACTCTGTCTCTTCTGCAGTTCTTCTTAGATGATTGTTTCTTCAGGTATCTGTAGTGATTCATTCTTACTGCTCATGTCAGGTCATCCCTGAAGAGATGAAAGAATCCCAGCTCGCCCTGGCTTTATCTCTGGAGGAAGCACAGCTCCTAGGACATGAGGGACATTGCTGTAGCAGCACAAGATTTCTCCTCCTTTAGCACGAGTTTGGGCAGCAGGGCTATCTTAGCTCTGTCAGCAGAAGAAACAGTCCTGCAGAATACCTGATTTGACCTTCTTTGCATAGGCATCGGTGCTGAAAAAAGTCAGTGCATTTTTACATATACATATCTGTACTAGCAGAAGAAAAAACACACTCAGGCCTTCCGCTGGAGACTAACATGCTCCCTCTGATGTCCTGTGGCCAGCAAGGTTTTCAAAAAGGGTAAAACCTGAAAAGCCAATGAAAAAGAATGGTTAATTAAATGTGAAAGGTGCTGTCCTTGTTTGGACTGTCTCTTAACGGTATGGCAAGCTCTGGTAAAGAGCTTAGCCGGCCAGATTAAAATTAAAAAATTGTCTCAGTCCATCTGCTGGCTGCAAGGAGTTTACTTCCATCACCTTTTCTTGTTTCTTCACTAAAGAGGAATACTGCCCTCAAAAAGAACATTCCCAGGATGTCTTGGCTGACATTTTTTACCAAATGTTTTTTCCAAAGATAATTATATGTGACATCAAGATCTGTTCAAGAAGGGCAATACTCTTGGTTGGTTCAGGACAACAGCTCTTTCACCACAAGGAATCTTCTTTTTCTTTCTGCCTTTTTTGTTTGTTTGTTTGGTTTGGTTTTGGTTTTTTTGGGGTTTTTTTTTTGACACAAGGATGCTTGGCTTCATTTGGAAAATCTTCCTTTGCCTCCCAGTTTTTGGAATGATGAAAGATGATCTTCCAATAATTGCAGGTAATGCAGAAATCATATTTATATTCTTGTTTTCAAAGTTTATCTGTGGCAGTGTGTGGAAATAAAAATACCTCTCCGCTTTAATTATAACATATGCTTATATGTATTAATTAATACTGAGAAATGTTTGGTCAAATCTGTGCCATAATGTCAGTGTAAATATGGAATACTCGGAGTGAATTCCAGGATGTAGTCCTACACGTTTGTGTAGGTTTGAGTGTAGCATGTAGCTAAAGGAGGCAGGTTTTCCCAATTTCAAGAGACGTTAAATACTGTTAAATTTTTCACTTGGTGCTTTTTTTCTTTATATTTCTGTATTAATCTTAAAATGTGAGATTCTGTCTTCTGCTTATGGACCCAGAAGATGTGTCAGTTTGGGTAAAGACTGGGCTTTTAGCTTTAGTGACCTTTTTTGATATTCTCTTCTCCCTCTGAGGTAGCATCTAGTGGTGTTCTTTTGCACTAGACATGACTGTTAATACACCATCAAATTAAGCATGTTGTTCATCTTTCAGTCATTGAAGTCAGAGCTGTTGTTGACTTGGAAACTGCAGGATAAGCTCCTAATCTATGGGATGAAAAATGCCATGCATTTATTACTCTTCTTTTTATAAAAAAATGTTTCATTGTGATTCTTCTTCAGCAGAAAAAGAGAAAGAAGTTAATTCACTTCGTACCAGCTGACTGCTGACTGTGGAGGACAGATAATTAGACTGTCAGACCAAAACCAAATAGGCACATTGTCCCCTCCCCACCGTAAAGCACTCTCTGGAGTGATGTGGAACAACAAACATAAGAGAGAATGTAAAAGCAAACCTAAAGCTGATGATCTCTCTATTTCCTTTTTCTTTTTTTCCCCCTTTTACAGTTGAGTTGGGTCTTATCGCCTGGTGGTGAAATGTGTACTTGTTAGCTGTCAACTCAAACACATTTCTTTTTGCAAAGGATATAATTGTTTCTTATGAAAAGAAAATATGACATTCAGTGAATTACTTATTAATTAATTCATTCATTTATAGCCCTAAAAGCAGCTAAATACATGTTTATTCACAAATGTAGTCCCATTGAGTTAAGCTACATCACAGAAGGGAAGTTAAACACAAAACATGAGCGTTCAAAGGGTTAGAGCTTTAAGTTGTGTTACCACTTGCTCAGATGCCCTAAAGAGCTTAAGGTTATTTATAACAGTACAGGCACGCAGACAGGGTTTGTTAACAGAAAAGAAGTACATTTAGGTCCTTCAGAAACCAGAGCAATAACATTAAGATACAAATGACTGCATGACTACGTCATCTGAAACATTTATGTGTGATTTTAATTTTACAGCAGAAGGTTATTCAGCTCCAGGAGAACAGGCTAAAGATGATTCACCAGCAACCCCTCAGGTCACTGGCTGGCAGATAGCAAACCCTTCTCTGCCTCCCGAGTTGAAAAAGATTAATGGCAAGGTGAAGGCTGACCAGGTCAACAGGCACTTGCCGTTGCGAAGGAAGCGCTCCGTTCTGTTTCCCAGTGGAGTTAAGATCTGCCCCGATGAATCTGTTGAGCAGGCTATTGCCAACCATCTGAAATATTTCAGGCTCAGAGGTAAGTCATTGTAAGTCTCAAGAGTCATTGATAAAGAGCATTTATTTATGGAACAAATAATATATGAAGCTTTAAAATGTAATAAATACCAGGCCATAGGAAATACAGTATTACCCAAGAAACTTAGTTTCTGTCATAATCTTCCTTACGACAGCTGTTCTGGGCTAGAAAAGCACTTTTTCTGGTTACGCTTACATATATCACAAAAATCCTGAGCCCTGATACTATGAAGCCTTTCTTGAAGAACAATTTGGACTCTAAGAAAAATAGATGTCATGCACGGATTAGCTGTGTGACAACAGCTGCTTTGTTTTCTTTAGTGACAGCAGAATTCTCTGAAGGATCTTTTAGAAAAGGTTCAAGGCATTGGTGTCTCAGGCATGTGACTGACTCAGAGCCAATCTCTCAGTATCAGCCTGAAGTACAAAACAGAGAAAGCTGTCAAGATCAATAGAACGGTTTGGGTTGGAAGGGAACATAAAGATCATCCAGCTTCAACCTTCCTGGCATTGGGAGGGATCCCATCCACCAGATCAGGTTGTTCAAGGTGCTGTCCAACCTGGCATTGAACACCTCCAGGGAAGGGGCATCCACAACCTCCCTGGGCAATCTATTCCAGTGTCTTACTACCCCTACTGTAAAGAGTAAAAGTTGGTGTGACAGAGATTTCTCTGAAAAGCTGAAGTATTTCCAGTAACAGCTTTTATCATGTGATGAAATATTGCAACAATATGATGTGTTTTAAACCCTTACATCTGACAACATTGGTATGGGGCATCAAGGTCATGTGGTACTCCCCGGTACTTGTGTGTCTCTGTATTGCAGCATTCAAACAATTCATAACGTAGTAAAATGTTTGCATGTAACTAGTGAAATGGGAAAAAGCTGCTGTCAACTAAAAGAGAAGGAAAGGTGAATAGAGACTCATGTTTCATGAGATTTTTGGTTGCTTCTAGAAAAAACTCCTACTGGTAACTCAATTTATTCACTTAGAGCAGTGAAAAATAAGCCCAGAAGTTGCAGAGTGTCTGTGTAAAAGGAATGTATTTGGAGAACAAAGTAGAGTTCTATGTGGTCAGAGACTTGTTCAAATACAGATTGTACTCAGCTTGCGAGGGATGCTGATGTTCATGATCACAGTCTGACAGGCTTTGCAAGCTTTGTATCATAGAATCATAGAATTACTTTGGTTGGAAAAGACCTCTAAGATCACTGAGTCCAATCATTGACTTAACACCACCATGGCCATTAAACTGTGTACCACAGAACCATAGAATTGCCTTGGTTGGAAAAGACCTCCAAGATCGTCAAGTCCAACCATCAACCCAAGACCACTGTGGCCACCAAACCATGCCCCCAAATGCCATGTCCACACATTCCTCTCTTTCCATCACCTGATACTGGAGAGAAGAGACAAGCCCTCACCTCACTCCAATTTCCTTTGGATATCCTCCAGATATCCAATCTAAACATCCCCTGGCAGAACTTCAGGACATTTCACCTTGTTCCACCACCTGATATTAGAGAGAAGAGACTGACCCACACCTCACTCCAACCTCCTTTGAGGGAGTTGTAGAGAGCTATGAGGTCTCCCCTTCTCTTCTCTTCAGCCTTCTCTTCTCCAGATTAAACAATCCCAGTTTCCTGCTTGTTTATGTCCACCCTGTAACAATAAACTGCTCTTTGGTTTGGTCAGAGTGAGTCCATACCATGCTTTTATTGCTGTCACTCCTCAACTGTCTGTGGTAGGGGTGTGTAAGGGCAGTAGCAAATAAACAAAGCTGTGAGTGATAATAAAAAAGGAAAAATCCTGTAAATTAGATTGTAAAAGCCTATGTAGAACTTAATTATCCTAGGCTGAACCAAAAATCCATGTAGTCCATCTGCTTCCCAGCTGAAGCTACAACTTCCACAATTCAGAAGGATTTCTTGAGCGGAGAGAGATGCTATGGCTAAATAAAGGGATCTGGAGAAAAATCATTATTATCTAAAATGTCACCCTTCAGCATATTAAAGTCTGAATAATGGGATGATTAGTCACTGGTTGTTGTTATTATTGCTTTAGTAGTCAGAAGAACCAGCCGAGTGTGGAGGTGGATTTACACTTGTTTCTCTACATTTTCAGTTTAGAAGACAGATTTCAGAAATGCGGATTTATTCCTGTGGTCAATTACATTGCAGAATATACTGTAATTTTCCTTATCAAAGGATATGGTTCTTAGGCTCTTTTGAGACAAAGCTGGGATTTGGGTTGTCCCAAATACTCCCCAGTATGATACAGTCTCTGCAACTCTTGTAGCTGTACAGAATCATAGATTTGTTTCAATTGGAAAGGACCTCTAAAAGCATCTAGTTTAACTATTAACAATATGAGGAGGTTGCTGGTTTTGTATTTAGTTTCTCAGAATATGGAGATGGCAATCTGTCACAAATGCTTACAGATTGGCTTGTGGGTTGGGTCTACCCAAGTGTTTTTAATACATGGCCTTTTAAATGCTATTAATATTATGGTGGCTGCTGGAAGAGCCAGGTGAATCTAGTGGTGCTTCATAGCCACCACTATTGGACACACTGCATTGGAATGAACACAGTGTGTCCAATGAGCAGCTGGAGATTCCACAAAACAGATTTTTCTGGAAATTTAAGAATGGCATTTCAGACAGTGAGTGTGCTGACATGGAGATGGTGGCCTGAGCTGGTTTTAAATAACACTTATTATATGAAAAATAGTCACACCTGCTCAAACTGAAAGTCCATTGTGACCAGTCACCTTATGTAGAGAGTTCAGTGAATCCAGACATTTCCTTTGGTGCAAACTGTTGATAGATGGCTGTGGATTGTAGTAGACTTGGAAGCTGAGTTAGCCAGTAAAACAGAAACGAGCACTGTGGCTTGGTCCATTTCACTATACTACACCTGCTAATTGGGTAGAACAAAGGCTGCTGGATTTTGACACTGGCTCAGGCTTAGTAATGCTGCTTTTTGCCATCTCTGAGATGTAATTACTTTGGTGGCTACCATTCCCAAACTGGTTTGCATTTTTCCTTCTGTGAGCCACTGTCTGAATTCATTCTATGGACATGACTACATCTTCTTTTCACATGAGTAGATAGAGTGGTGTCTCTACCAGAATTGTTTTTGACATCCAGAGCTTCAGATAAAGCTGAAAATCTAAAGACAGTGTTTAAAGATAATGACTAAAGAGAGAAATAGACTGTAATGGTTTGACTTTATAGTCTTGAAGGTCCTTTCCAACCTAAATGATTCTAAGATTTTTACTGTTTCATAGCTGATGAGTGACAACCACATTATGAAACTCTGGAAAGACTAAAAAATATTTATCAGGAATTAAGTTCTATGCATGACTATAATTCTTAGATTTGGTAACCTTGAACTCTCTTATTTTCCCCTTTCTTGGCTCACTTCAAATTTTTCTACTTAAGTGTTAGAAGTAATGATGTGTCCTGAACAGGGATGGAGTCAAGGGCAAAGTTTCAATTTAATGTTGAAATATTTAATGTTTCAAAGTATTCAAATCTTGCTGAACAATGATAAAAGCAAAAGTCCTAAAAAGTATTTGGCTAAACAAATATACACTAAGGTGAGACTTTTCTCCCTGTTTCCCCCTCATTCTTGACACATATTGTGCACAGCTCATACTCAGCCAATAAATTCCTGGAGTTTGTTTATAGAAGGTCTAATTTTGTCTCCCTCTACATTTAGTTTTTCTAGATGTCATTATAGACTTACAAGCAGTTTGACTTTCCCTCTGAAAGACACTCTTTTGTAGTTACAAAAACATTACTGGTGAGAATGGCTTATGTGCTGGAGTTTAGCATGTTAGCGTTCAAAGAGCACATCTTTCATGTGCGTTAGCCGATTCACATTTAACTATTTTAATTTAAAGTCCTGGTTTGCTGTGCATATTGTTTCAGAGTCGCTATGTCAGAGGCCATACACAGCAGCATTTCAGCAAGAGATGAAGTGATTTCTCTGCATGTGATTATATTAATTTGTTTAGTGAGTGCTAATAAGGTCTAAACAGGAAAGATCTCTTTGGAGTTATCAATCTCCCTGTAGTCCTCATCAAAACCCGCCGCAATTAAGCCATGCAGTTGTGCAGAAATTATTAGAGGAGTTTGCCTACTGTTGCCTCAAAATAGAATACTCAGCCTGATTCAGTGCTCTCAGTCGCTGTACACGATTCAACTCTTAAGAAGCACTAATGGGATTTAACTGAGATTAAACTCCAGCACTACCCACTTACACAAATGACCAGAAAGCCACCCTACCCCCTACTAGGTGCCTAGTGCTGTCATGTGGTGCCCCTTCTCTTAACCTCAGAAATCCCCGAGCACAGACTGAGTGTAAGAGGCTAATTGCCTCTTATTTCACAGATAAATGCATGCCAAATGGTGAAGCTGGAGCAGCAGAGATGCTGGATCATACCCACGTGCATGAGAGGTAGCCACAGAGGAGACTTTGAGAGATACCAATCATCTCATCACAGATCTTAGCTGGAGGTTTTGAAAACAGCAATGAAGTCTTTTGGAAAGGAAGCTTCAAAGAAACTTTTTATCTCCCCTCCTTGCATATTTATAGAGCTTATATGGATTTTTTTTTTTCTGAAAAGCAATTTAGCTTTTCAGGATGTTCCCTACTATTTGTGTTAATTTGAGCATAAGCACTACATTTGAAGGAGGTAACCTCCCAATGGCTGGGCATTTCGGCTTCTGGAGTGAATATGCTGGGATTCACATGATCTTACTACACGTGGATTTCTGAGTCAGCCTTTGAAATCTATTGTGGCCTTTAAAAGTCAAGACCTTGCCTACTTGAAATGCCTGTGCCATGTTGCTCAAGGGGAAGTTGGCACAAAGGCATGGGACAAACATGCCGATCTTTCGATTTTTCCTACCTCCTCTCTTAACTTGAAAATTATTATTTCAGTGATGGGTTTGGTGACTTTGGAGACATTTCAGGATGGAGTACATGTAAAATGTAGTATGTGCATGTAAAATGGACTTTGGAGAAAAATTTCAGGGCAAGCTGTTGGGGTGGAAAGGGACCCTTGAAGGTAATCTTGTCCAACCCCCCTGAAATGACTAGGCACATCTCCAACTAGATCAGGTTGCCCAGGGCCCCATCAAGTTTGACCTCGAATGGCTCCAGGGAGGGGACCTCAACCAAATCTCTGGGCAACCTGTTCCACTATTTTACCACTATCATTATAAAGAACTGCCTCCTAATGTCCAAGATACATCTACCCTACTCTAGTTTAAAACCATTGCCCCTTGTCCTATCACTACATGTGCTTTCTTGTAGGTCCCCTTCAGATACTGAAATAACATTCTTGGTTTGAATTCTGATACATCTTCTGAATACCTGCTTCCTTTCCTCTAGACGGCTGTAGTGGTTGCATCTCTGTAGCAGGAAGCCTCTTATTATCTTGTAAACCTGGGGGGGGGGGGTTGTTTGGTTTTGTTTTTTTTTTTTTTTCTTTACATTTGAATTCTTCAAAAGAAAATGGCAAAGCAGCCAAAAGGTCAGGTAACACTAAAATAAAAGTTACATATTACAGCAGTCACAGGATGGAGGAAGTAATGTTTGAGAGGAGCTTACCTTCACACCCACATGTAGCTTCAAGGCTTTTAGCTCTCTGCTTTAAAAGATTGATCTTGATTCTATGATGCTTTTAATCAGTATTGTTTGCCAGGGATTAGAGGCCTCATTGCAAATCCTGTCTCCTTCAGGACCTGGGTGTTGCTAATGCTGTCCCACATACCTGTGCCTGTGACTACCCTTGGAGCAGGTTAGTGAAAGTTTGGTGAGAGATCTAGCCATGAAGACAAGTTCTTCTCTCACGCTATGAGGTCTGATCTGCCATTCGGATGGCACTAGCTGGGCCTGCTCAGCAGTTCCTTCCTGAATCTGGATGCTTGATTGGTTTTGAAAGGTTTTGCAGGTAATCTTAGGAAACCTAATACCTGGAAAGGTCATAACACAAAGCCTGTGCAGCAGATTTGCTTAATGGTTGGAGTATGTTAGCAAATTTTACTGTATTAAGCAAGCAGCTTCAGACATAGCTCTGAACTATTGGGCTCCTGTAGATTCGTTGTAAACTCTGATAGTGCAATTTGTTTTCTATTTCCTATCTACTTAATAGTTTTGTGTTTAAAATTCAAAGATACATTGCTTAGCAGAAAGCTTACTGGTAAATCTGTTCCACGTCATCCTTGCCTCCCCTGCTGACTCTCACTTTCTTCTTATATGGGAGTTCTCAAGGATTTGTTAATAAGAAACTTTGAAAAACCTGCCCCATCAGCAGATACTCAAAAACTTGCCATGGCTTTGGGCTCCATCTTCAAGTTAAAAGAATGCTGATCACATTCATTAGCAAACTTGAATGCACTGCTAAGGGTGGTGTCTCTTCAGTTTCTTGAGTGGCCACATTAGTCAAGGCACAAAAAGAACTGGCTCCGTCTTTGACATACCTGGAGGAAAGAGGGAAGATAGACATATACTTGTCTCTTTCCTAACATGAGCGTGCTTTGAACAACACTAAAGAAACTGCTGTTCTTTATTCTGTGGTCAGAGTGGCAGCTCTAACCTAACTACAAAACATTGAAAAGGTGTCTGAGAAAGAAAGACTAAAACAAAATCATTCATTTTTTAAGCCAGACTACAGATTTGCTCTCGAACACCATAAGTAAGCATGCCTGAGTATGGTTCTTGGGTTAAGTTATCCACAAAGCAATCCCCTGCTTTACAAGCTGGTTGGTTGGAGTATACAGGATAATGAGTGGATGTCAACAAGACTGCAAGGTGACTATGTGTGGGCAGCAGTTCCCCACCGCTGAGGGTGCAGTTTGGTGGGCAAGGCTAACAGAAGTGTTTATGGCAGATGTTTGCCTGGAGCTTTAACTCTTCGCTATGTGTCAGAACTAACAAACTCTCGGACTATCCAGGGGAAAGAAATGGGCCAGCCTTTTTCCTTCTGAAGATCAAATCAATTTGAAACATGTTATCATAGAATGGTTTGGGTTGGAAGGCACCTTCAAGATCATCTAGTTCCAACCCCTTTGCCATGGGCAGGGACATCTGCCACTAGACCAGGTTGCTCAAAGCCCTCTCCAACCTGGCCTTGGACATGACCTCCCTCAGCAACCTGTTCTAGTGTCTCATCATCCTCACTGTAAAGAATTTCTTTCTAATATCCAGTCTAAATCTCCCCTCTTCCAGCTAAAAGCCATTCCCCCTCATCCTACCACAACAAGCCCTTGTAAAAGGTCCCTCCTCATCTTTCCTGTAGCCCCCTCAGGTACTGAAAGGCTGCTTATAAGGCCTTTACAGAGCATTTTCTTCTCTAGGCTGAATGGTCCCAACACTTGCAGCCTGTTCTTGTGGGGTAGGTCCTCCAGCCCTATGACCACCTTTGTGGCCACAGTTGGACCCTCTCCGACAGATGCATGTCCTTCTTGTGTTGTGGACACCAGAACTGGATGCAGTACTCCAGGTGGGGTCTCATGAGAGCAGAGTGGAGGTGGAGGATCACCTCCCTTGTCCTGCTGGTCACACATCTTTTGATGCATCTCAGGACTGTTGTTCAACTTGGCACCACTCACTGCATTGAAAATGGTTATATAGGAAACAGACTAGAGAGGATGGAATGAGACTCCTTATCTATGTCCCCTTTCCTCCTTCCACATAAAATATGACCCTATTCTGACAGCTTAGGTCTGATTAATGGGTTTGGAGCCCACAGATGGCACAAAGCCTTTGGGACTGCAATTTAGTGGGGTGTCTTAATTCTGAAATAAGGGACACACAACAAATCCTTAATCTATTTGGAGCTGATTGGGACAACTGTTCGTACAGCAGCAGCTTGTATTCAGGCAAGACAGGGTCTCAGCACATTTATTCTAAAAAAGAGATTATACTTAAGAGCATTAAGGAAAATTGCCTCCAATTATTACTGCTAATTATTACTTGGAACTGTAAAGCCAGCACTTTGCCTGTTGCCATTCAAAAAATGTAGAATTAGACAGTGCCCTTGCAAGGCATTTAGAAGCTATTTTTCACAGCTTCAACTCTAACTGGTAGCCTGCTGAGGACTTATCCCAACCACAGGAAATAATCTCATTGGAGGATTGTTGCTCTACAATGTTGCACCTGGAGTGAACAATTCATTAGCTGGAATGTAAGATAGAAGTACCACTAAAAAGGTGTATTCCTTACTGTAGGATTCCAGATTTGAAACTAGACTTTGGCCAAGCTATTACCAGTGGTATGATAGAGATGATATTACAGATGTCATTCTGCTTCAGGAAGCTTATTAGTACTCCAGCAGGATCCAGAAATCCAAGAGTAGGATTATGACTTCATTGCTTGAGATCTGTGCAGAAGTTGTATGGAAAGATGCCTCTGTCTCAAAGAGTTTTCTTCCCTAGCTGCTGAGAAAGAAAGAATAACTTGAGGGGGAATGTGAGATGCTTGTCAGTTTGGCTATTTATTTCTGATTAATAAAGATGCATAAGCAAAACTGAGTGGAATTATCTTTAGTATTCCTTACCTGATTTCTATGTCTTACAGATGAAGTTAGCTGCCTGGGAGATGGATGGATGCTAAAGCAGCAATATGCTACTGACAGTTAACAATGTAGTTTGAGGATTGCGTTCTTGGACTCAATGACCTTAGAGGTCTTTTCCAACCAAACCAATTCTGTAATTCTGTGATTCTGTTAAGGAAAATGACCATTTCTTGGTTGACTAAAAGTATGTTTCCACATGTAATCAAAGCGTGAAGTAGTACACAAGTGTATTACATCAACACTTGGAATTCAAAATACAGATTATCAAAAAGATCTAGGGATAAGGTACTGGTTTTAGCAGTTTGGAGCTTATTTTTAAGCTGATTGAAGATAGATTCATGGTCATTCTCCTGTAGGGTCTTGCTTATGATGTCAAGACTTTCCCTGAATGCAAAGCACGCCTCTGCTGAACTGTGTAGATGTAAGCACTGAAATCCGATTAGGACCAACAAGCAGGTTTGTCTGCTACTACTCCAGGCTGGCATCTGCTGCAAGTGATTTTTAGATTGCTACTTCTACTGTTGTTGTCCTCCAGGACACAAGGAAAATCCTATAAATCTTCCTCTCTTCCAGCTATTCTGGGTCACAGAGAGCTTCTTGCTTGATCATTCTGTGACCAACTGCTCTGATTGGCAAAGAGCACATGCAGGACTGGGAGGTTAAAGCAGCTGATATAGTACAAGATAATTTAACCCTTAACTAGTAGACTGTCTGTTCATTCAGAGTTAGAATCATAGAATGACTTGATGTGATGGGTTTAGGGAG